>CM070626.1:38232986-38789329 GCA_036346255.1 Ampelocalamus luodianensis
TGCAAACTTAACAGGGACTAGAGGAGGTTCGAGGGAACTCGGAGAAGTCCTGGCGGCGAAGACCAACGCCGGAGACGAGGAAGACAACGACGACACAAGCTCCTGAGCGACCAGAAGCAAAAAGAACGGTAAGGATAGCTTTGCGACACTCCAGAGGAGGTCCAAGAGCAACCAATTGGCCAAAGGCACTCACCGGAGCTGGGGACGAAGAAGAAGATCCCAACGGCCGAAATCCGCAAAAACTTCAATTCGAGCTGCTCCTGTGAAAGCAGCCCAAAAAGGAGTTAGGGACAAGGTTCGGGACCACCAGAGGTCCAAGAGGGAATGCAATGTTGGGCAAAAGAACCACTGGAGCACCAATGCCACCACAGAGCTCCACGGTCTCCAATGGCGATTTGGGAATTCTAGGGTTTTGAGCCCACAGAACAGAGGGGGGCAAGGGGGTGTTGTAAAGGTGCTCAAGGAGGAGCTCGGAGGCTTTTTATAGCTGAAGAACTAGAGCTTGGCAAGAATAAAGTCCTCGGGTGAGCTCAATGGTGAGCTCGGCCCACAGACCTTATCATGGACCAAAAATAAATGATGGGGCAAGTGAAGAGCACGACCACGGCGAAAGCACCTGGCGCATTAAATGCCCGACCAGAGGCGTTGAGCGAGGGCGCTTGAAGTGACCAGGCCATACTGCTCACTATTATGGCGCACGGCGCAAGGAGGAAGAAGAACAACAAAAGGTAGGGGTGGTTGTGGGCGATTAGATTAGAATCGGATGGCTCAGAGTGCTCGAGAGCTCTGGAGGTTTAGATCTGCAGGGGAGGTCGCTCAGAAACGAGGCGGCTCTCGGGAGGTCTGAAAGTTTTCACAAATGTGGGCCACCCGATGGAGATCCAAGGGTTGATATCACCCGCGCCACTTTGACCGCGCCCGAGTGCATTAGGTGGCTTGGTTCGATCGAGTCCATGACTTGGGCTCGGGTCTGACTCGAGCCTGAGTCTGACTCAGCCCTAGACTTAGAATTTAGGGTTTTAAAATGAGCTGGACTTTGCGGATTTGTTTAAGGTAGCAAAACAACTCTAACAATTCTAAAATTTTTACAGGAGCTTGCTAACTTAGATATTGACCTTGCATAAAATTTTCAGAGGTTTTTATGTAGTACATTTTTCTCCAAAAATTCCGCAAGGTGCTGAGCTAGGGTTTGACTGAAATTCAATCAGGTTTGTCTGTCCTCCAAATATATTCAAACAATTTCTAAAAATTATGAAATTTTTCATAGGGGTCGCACACTAACCCTAGAACTTAGGAAAACTATTTCCAGAGAATGATCACAAGGTTTGACAAGAAAGTTTTTGATGGACATGGTTTAGGTCAAAATGACTTGTGACTTTGTATTTCTATAATTCCTTTGCAAGGATTTTTCAGAACATACAGGAAACACAAGATGTAAGAAAAGTTTTTAATTTCTACACATTTTCTTACATTTGAAACACAAGCCTAAAACTTAGGATGTTACAAAGAGCTACCTTTTCAACCAGTCTATGAGTCTGCCACAGACCAACTTGCGTAGGAAATAATATGCAACGTGCTGAGGTGTCTCTATGACAAAAACTGCTTGTGCACCCTCGAATCTCTACTACTTAAAAGAACTTGGTGGTGGTCCGTTCTCCCCTTTGCCTCCCACCCTCCCACACGTGGGCCACCAAATGTCACACATTAACATGGAAAACCAATGTGTTGGCTCCCCATCCCTTGCCATCGCCACTCCTCTCCTCGCATCAACGCCGTTGCCACCACATCTTTCATCCTTGCCGCCACTGCTTAGCCTCGCCATCATCGCTGTTCCGTTCTCGCTGTCCCATGCCACCATCGTGTCTGTACCATCTTTTATCCATGCCACCACACCCACAATAATCACGCCAGGCTGTCCCTCCTGTCATCAGTACCTCTGATGTCCTCTCCACTTAGGTTCCACCGATGCGGCGAGCCGTCGAGAATCACATAGCTTCTGCTACGAGAAGATATAGTATCTAAGGTGGGTGGCGTCGGGATAGCTTAGGAGGTGTGTTGATTGTAAAGCAATGGAGACGACCACGATAAATACATTGGGAAAATTGCTTCGTGGACCGGTAGGGAAGGCCCTGCCATGGCCTTGCTCATGCGTGACTTGCCCGAGTTTATGCCATGGTAGCTAGCGGCCTGCTCGATGACAACATTGCTGCTGTCGATGGCCTATGCTAGGAGTACCTAGTGCAGACTGGAGATTAATTAATTGGCAACTGTCGAGCTTGATTTTAGTAGTTGCAAGCATGTTGATTGCAAAGCAGCTTCACTCCAGGTATGAACGTGATTGCGTGCTTGGCAGTTATGAAGGATGCTTCTTTGCCCAACTATAAAACGAATTGTGCTATACTTCACATTCCCCGCCTCCTTCATCTCCTTCTCATATGCTCATAGATCCATGTTTTTTTGAGAATTTGTTTGTTTTTTACCTCTAGAGAATACATATTTATCTTATTTGTCATAGAATGCTTGCATGTTGATCTCAGCAAGATAATGTATGCTTAATTTTGTTTTCTTGCTAAATGCTCCTAATAAAGGATGAAGAATTGCATATTTGATAGGAGTTAGCGATGAAGCTTCTAAGATATTACGAGATTTGGAAGAGGCATTGGTTAAACTAGGTGTTGCCCATGAAGGAAGTTGATGTGGTGCAGAATTAACTATGTGTTTTGTTGGGTACTCATCCATTCCACTATTGCGAAACAAATTACTGCAAAAAAACCGACAAGGCAAATAATAAAGATGATCAAGAACACGAGACATAGATTTTTACGTGAAAAACCTTTGCGTGAAAAAACCACGGGCGCACGAAGACAAAATCATTATATGAGGAGATATTACAAGCATGAGACGACAGGATAGAACCGATCGTATGAAACTTGTGACTCAATGCATTCTCAACATGAGACTACATGGGTATATTTATAGGATGAGGAAGAAGAGTCAGGAACGGACAAGAAAAAAAAGAGATGTAGTCGGTTGCGGCCCCTCGCTACATCCAGCGTGGGTCGGCTCTCTCCCTAGCTCCACCCAGCGCGTAAGGGTCGATGCGGTGTCTGACGTGGACACGAAATAGAATTCAGTTAATTGCAAAATTAGAGATAATTTTCAGTTTGTCTTGGGAAAAAATATTGGCAATTCGTATGCTTCACACCATGAAATGATTTGAACATCCGATAATTGCACATTCAAGTGAATAGTTTGCTTCAGACACGGTTAGCGCACATTGTGTAAAAAAAAATTGGTGTGAAGTATGGGTTCCCGTTGCAACGTACGAGCATATGACTAGTCACTAACAAAAATTTGTCCAAGAATCGTCCTAGGGTCGCGCTAGAAGGATGAGTTGCTGAGAATAACTACCTCCCTGTGTGCCATCTCCAGGACTGTCGAGGCGCCTCTCCAACTGCAACAATTGCCACCCTTTGACAGTATTTAACGGCATGTTAGACACAAATAAGGACATTAGGCATTCAGGTAATTACTCAATGCAAGGCTCTAGTCTCTAGTAAGGGTGCAATCGGAGCGGATACGAACGAATATCGCTCATTCTGTATGATATTCCGTATTTTTTCTCGAGTCGGAGTTTGACACGTATAGTGCCGGATACCTATTTCTTTGCCCTGCATTCGCTCTGTGAGGCTTCGGCCGGTTGGTAGGAGTGCAATCAAAGCGAACATGAAGGAACTAATCACTGAGATGTCGAAGGAAAAAACACTAAGCATCCCCTGCCTGTTCAGATGCAGCAGCTCACCTATCTGTTATCCTGTTCCTAGGTGATGTCACAACATGTTTTCCTCGTACCACCTGACATACGGACATATTCGAACGGATATTGCTCATCCTGTATGATTTTTTTAAAATAATATTATTTTAAAAGATATTTACAAAAATAAATAGTTGATTAAAAAAATTACAAAAATATGTCCCTATCGCCAGTTGAATCAAGACAGAACTCTGCGGTATGTTCCTATCGCGAGTTCAATCTGGCGATAGGTTCTGTCGCCATTTCAATCGCGGCATGTGCACTACTATAAAACCCCAAAAATCGATGCGAATTCATTTTAATTCCGAGAAAAAAACAAAGAGAGGGTTGGAGAGGGAGAGAAGAAATAGTAGCGAAGCTCTGCCGGTTCGTCGCGGAGGAGAGAGATTGATAGAGCCTACGATCAGTTTCGGTACTAAAATCTTTTGAATACCACGTGATCCGACGATCAAACTTTTGACAACGACGTGAGCAGACGAGCTAGCTTATTAGGACTATTTGACCCCACTAGCTAGCTTTTCAGGACGATGTGACCAGACGAGGCAGATTTTCAGGACGATGTGACCAAACGAGGCAGCTTTTCAGAACGATGCGAGCTTTTTAGGACGATGTGAGCTTTTTAGGACGATGTGACCAAACGAGCCAGCCTTTTAGGACGATGGGACCAGACGAGGCAGCTTTTTAGGACAATGCGACCAGATGAAGCAGCTTTTTAGGACAATGTGACCAAACGAGGCAGCTTTTCAGGACGATGTGACCAGGCGAGGCAGCTTTTCAGGACTATTTGACCCGACGAGGCACCTTTTACCAAGACCAGAGCCTCGGCTACGGCTCAGTCCGCTCTAACTATAAATACAGTGCAACTCGTCCAACAAGTCCACAACAACACCACCAAGTAGAAAACATGGACAAGGAGAAGGAATGGGAGAAAATCCGCAAGCTTTTGAAGGATTGGGTGTCTCCCCATGAGACCAACGCTCGCTACCATGCCGCTAGTCAGGAACCTTTCACACACAAAACTTTTCCAGAACTGGTGGATCTGAAGAAGCTGCCTTGTAGTATGCCCAATAGTTCTGGGTCGAGCTGCGACCCCCCACCTATGCCCGCGAACGCCTCGGAAGGGCCCCGATAGGTGGCGCCACCCTATCTTTGGTGTCGGACGCTGCAAGTGCGTCAAATCAACCGATGAGTGGACCATTGGCCAGCGCTATTGGTGCTGCCCAAACTACGCCGTCGACATCAACGACAGGCATCCGGTAATGAAACCGTATTTCATCGTACAATGCTATTTTTGTTCGCGTAACGGCGTAACGAACGCTCTTTACCCACCGCAGTCTCCGCCACCCCTATGCGACTTCCGGCAGTGGATCGATGACAAGATCCACCCCTACGACATGTGGTCGTTGCTCACACGGAATAGCTGGGCCAGGGAGAACATCGAGACCCGTGAAAGATGCCTCAAAGAGTTGAAAGTCGAGCAGCCGAGCAAGGCAAAGCGACAGCGTGAGGAGCAGGAGCGTGAGCATGTGAGGCGACGGGAGGCCGAGAGGGAGCGGAAGAGGGCCATTGCGGCGAGAGCTAAGGCCCAAGGCGAGGAGTACAACGCCGAGTTGGGCCGCAAGGGTAAATGGCCACGTTCCACTCAGTAGATCTATCATAGTCCTCCACATATCCCATGTATTTCAATTTCCCTAAAGGTATGCATGTACCGTCCTCAGTTCGTTGTCGTGCGTGCCATGTAACCCCCTTATTCCGATGAAATGTCTTGTTGTTATCGTTGCGTCATTTCTTCAAAGTTCTCCAACGGAGTTGTAAAAGAATTCCCGGACACATTATAATAAAATGCTTCGTAGTTACAAATCATTAATCCCTCAATCGTCCTCGAAAAAATCTTGCAACAATGCACGAGGTATTTTAAAAAGATATTTACAACAACAAATACCCGCCGTAATAAGTTACAGAAATGAATCCCTGTTGCCAGTTGAACCGCTTGTCGCCGGTTCATCTATGTCTCGCCAGTTCAACTGGCGACAGGAAGCTGTCGCCGTTCAAACTGGCGACAAGCCCTTACCTGTATATAACCCTATTGGAACCCTCGAAATTCCACACAGTACTTAGTCTTACTCAGCAAAAAGAGAAGGACAGAACAGAGAGGAGGAGAAAAGCTAGCGAAGCGCTGCTCGTCCAGTTGGCCACCTCTCGGGTAATTTTGTTAACAGAACGGATTAAATGATTTTTGATGTAATGTTATGTAGTGAAGTCTGTTTTACAAACTTTTTGTGGGATGTTTAGTTGCACATATGTAGTTCATCGTGTAAATGTTATTCACACTACTGATTGCATCAAATATGTCCGACGTAGTCATCTTCAAAATTTACTACGGTAGAGGACTATTATGGAGGGTGCCGAGGGAATCGATTTGAGTTATTTCGATCGTGAGACGTGTCCCTACCAAGACTCGAGCAACGTACATTGGTATTTGTGATGCGGTGGTTGTTCCACACGTTCCAAGTGGATCGTGATGTGCACGATCTGACATTGAGTTGCCTTGCCCCCCGGGCAGGACAACCCACGTATTGGGAGTTAGTGCAACTAAAGGGAACAAATTCATGGCGGTCCTACGTACGCATGGCGAGGGAGAGGGAATGGAAATTGGTCCTTCTGGTCTAGGCGTTTGCAAAACCCACTCCTGTATCTGCGTCATAACAAGTAGGAGTTGCTGACACCGAGGAAGAAATAGGTTACTCCAGCGCGGCGCACACAACGGCAGAAGGGCAAGAGGTTGCTGATGTCGTCGATGAAGGCTATGCCGAATTACCTCATTCAGTGAGACAAGTTAGTGGCCTGGCTGACGAGGGAGAGGAGCTTGAAGAACTGGTGCAAATAATGGATCTCGAACACGAAGACTACATGGCATTGTCTGAAGATGAAGGTTCTGATGACGATGGTCATGCGGACCGGCCGGTTCCATCCGAGTGAAACACATACCGTTCGAGAACCTGAAATCGTCAGGAAGGCTCCCATGTTCGGTGGGAGTACGACCAGAGCGAGGTCAGACTAGGAGCTATGTACAAGTGCAAGGAGGCCGTGCAGGATGCGGTCAAATTCTAGGCATTGTCGGTGCGTCGCACATTCACCGTTGTGAAGTATACCCCAAGATGCTACGACGTGAAGTGCGGCATAGAGGGATGCCCTTGGCTCGTGCACGCATTTCAGCCCAAGTGGGACACCTACTGGAAGTGCTCTATAGTGTTCCCTCACACATGTGTCGTCGCTGAGTCAGTGCAGTCCCACCGGAACCTATCATCAGGTTTCATCGCCAATCTAATGTACGGTGAGATAGTGGATAACCTAGATTTTCAGCCACGATCCATCATTTGGGCCATTGAGGCAAGGTTCCAGTACACTATCAGCTATGCAAAGGCTTGGAGGGCAAAACAGAAGGTATTGGAATCAAGGTTCGGCACTGTGAGGACCCGGAATATTTAACTAGTAACACTTAACCTCCAAATGGTTCTAGCATTACTAATTAAACATTCTAAGCCTCGATGGACATATGTTTCCCAGAATTGCAACATATGCACATCATCACAAAATTACACATCATTTCCATACAACATATATCACTAAGTTCAACAACGACATAAAGTAAAGTTATTACAAAAGAGAGCCGACCGGCCAAATAACATTATACAAGAATGACAGCGGAAGCAAAAGTGCCATAAGATGGTTAGAACAAAAGTCGACCGGTTAGCCATACACCCACAAGGCAACCGACCGGGCCGCCAAGCTAGTCGCCCATAGCTACCACAACACAGCTCACAGAAGTGAGGCCCTTCAGGCTCACCTTCTTCCTCTGCAACAAAACAATTAAGCATAGCATCTGAGTACAAAGATTGTCTTTGTACCCGCAAGACTGACGTGTGGAATAGCAGACCTATTCATTAACTACATGCAAGCTTATTTAGGTGGAGGTTGTATGTCTCATTTTGCATGAAGCCAATTTTATTTGCAATAATGTAATACATTTTAAAAGCAAGTTTGCAAATCAGTTTTATTATCAAAGTATCAGTAAATACAGATACATACACGTAACCACCTAGAAGTGACTATCCCAATAGTCACCACAACATAGCACTAATCACGATTCGTACCACCCATCAAGTTTTAATTTAAAAGGTTGTAGTCTAACTCTTGAAAGACCTCCCAAGCGTGTCCATAACCTAGGACGAGGCTATTCGAATAGTTTTAAAACCTGCGCAGGTGTACCAATGTACCCACACTTTGATCGCCTTTTGCCACTAGATGAAGCACACTACCTTTGGTATGCCTAAGCACGGCTAAGTCCTACGAGACGCTTTCCAATGGAAAGCGCTAATCAAGAGCCGCACGTATGGGGGTTAACCCTTAGTGATCTGCCGACGAAATATGGATCACAAGGACCCATACGTGGAGTAGGAGACACCGGCCTCGGCGGGCACTCCCCTCCCCACAAACACGTCCATGTTGCATATGTTCCATATGCAACCCACCACGCGACTCATTAATTAACAACCCCCAAAGTACTTAGTCAAGAGAGGTCCCATACCCTCTAGTGTGGTTAGCACGCTAAAATGCTTGGTTTAGTGTAACAAGATGTTCGGTCCTTGTGGACTTAGGCACCATTCCACCACACAGGGAATCACACCAACATACCATTGTGCCCAAGTCTAAATCATTTTGCTTTTAGTTTCAGTTTTCATAAGTAGACATGGCACAAGGTGGAAATCATAATACATAATAAGTTGTGTGATCAAGGTTATCGACAAGTCGATAACCGCCCATTTCTACCGAAACTAAGCATGGCTAAGCAGTAAATTCGCAAACTACTAAGTGACAAGAGTCCCTCCATGAACTCTAAATCACAGCAAGTAACCTAGGATCATGGTAGTAGAGGATAATCTTTTGCTAAGGAAATGCATCTACTAGGCCAACTATTAAAACAAGGTAGCAATGCATACATAGAATTTGTAATCAACATAAATACTTAAAATACTGGGATTAACATGATCAAACTGCTTGCCTTCTTGCTGTTGCTCAATTTGTTGTGGAGGATCGTTCTCGGGATTACCGCAAATGTCGAATCCTAAGCGAGAGGCAAAAAGAACCAAGAACAACCAATAAGACGAGACACACTTAAACAAACGAGCAAGCAAAAAAAATCATCCAAAGGCAACAAATTTTATACACAAGGTAGAATATGAATATACCTAGGCATAGAAACTGGAAAAACCTAATTTGGATTTGTGGTGCAAAAGATATTACTTAAAAACACATTTTCGGCCATAAATAGCACTGTAGCAAAAATATTTTCTAGAAGGGTTTTGAAGCTGAAATTTTTATGGTAGCTACCTACTAGTATGGAGGTAACCCATATAAAATTTCAGGTCATTTGGAGTTAAAGTGATTTAGTTATGATTTTTCTAAGATGCAAAATTAACATAATGCACTTTCCAGGAGCATAAATATGTTCCAAACTAATTTTCTGATGAAGTATACCAACAGAGGGGTTTTCTAGAATTTATCATATATATATTGCATTTACATAGAATTACTTGTGCATTTTAATAGCTTTCCAGAATTTTCTAAATGCTAGAAATAGGTGCTAAATCATTAATCAAGGTTTCTGTTACAATCTTGGACCTATCATCATTTTTATATTAATATTGGGTTAATAACAAATTTATCAAAGTTGGAATCATTCATTTTGGACATACACAGAGCAAGATATGCATTTCCTAAGGTTCTATTCATTTTCTGGAATATTCAAAATGACAGAAATCAAGTTATTCCTAGTTATATAATTTTCTGCTACTGGGACATGCTTAAATCCATTTTTATAATAAGCTAAAGTGATAACATAATTTATTACAGTTGGAATTAACTAAAAAGCAGTTAAAATGAATTAGTTATGAGTTTCTAAAGTTTTTACATCATTTTCAGTTGTTAAATAAAGACTTACCGAAATACAGAACAACCCAAATCAACGAAAATGACGTGGACAACCCTCAACCCGTGATCGAAAATCCTACGGCCCACGCGCGCCGAAAACAGCGCACGCGCGCCAACCCTAATCGAAACCCACCGTTGGATCAGGATCCAACGGCTCACGTGAGTGTATGCAACCGGACGATGCGGTTGCTTGGGCCAATCCCAGCCGCAGATCGGCAGATGGACGGCCCAGAGCGCACCAACAACCGGATTGTCCGATTGCACACACGATCTCAGCCACAGATCGCGAGATGGACGGTCCAGGATGATGAGGGGAACCGGATGGTCCGAATGCACTCACGATCAAGGCCGCAGATCTAAAAATGAACGGCGGATGATGATCGCAGTTCAAAAGAAGATGCTGACACGTGGGGCCGCATGTCAGTGACCTCGGGTCATGACCGCAACGTTTTAACCCACGTGCACAGTGCACTGGGCCCACAAGTCAGCGACTAAGCAAAGCGGTTAAGACCAATTTAATGATTCTAATGATTGGCATTAAATATACTCTAATGACTGCGGAGATTTGAATTTAATCCCTCGGGCCCACAAGTCAGCGACCCAGAGGTTAATTCCGACCGCGATTAAATGCCGACATACTTATTAATCAATGATTAAGCATTAATGATGTCGGAACCGCGTGGAGTGAAACAGAGAGTGATTAAAGGATGTTGGGCCCGCTAGTCAGTGGCTCAATAATAATGATTAAGACACAATTAATACTAATGATCAGCAATTAATGTGTCCTAATGAGCTGACGAAAACGGGAGCTCCTCCCGGCAAAACCCGAGCTACTTCCACGGCTTATCGCCGGCGACTCCGGTCGCGGCGGCGTCAACCAAGTAGTGAAATGGATTCGCAATAGCCCAACGAGTCCAATGGTAGCATTCTCGCCGGCGGCGAGGACTAGAACAGGCCAGCTGGGAAAAACGAAAATGGGAGTTCTTGCTAAACATGAAAATCGCGATGAGCTCCACCGCAAGCCTAGGGTGGGGCGCGAGCCACTAAGGACTAATAAGAAGCTACCTTAAGGACGAGGAGCTTCAAAGATGGCCGGAGATGCTTGATCACGGTGAAGGCTCGCCGGACTTGGAGAAGAAAACCCGAAAATAACACCCTGAGCCAAATGAGTGATTCCAAAGCATCAGTATAGCTTCATTAAGGTCCACAGAAGCTATATGAGCAAGTAATTTGAAAATGGAGCACTCACCTGAGCTGAGGAAGAAGATGACCAATTTCGGCCGAATTTGAACAAACCCCAAATTGGACAATTCCTGAGAATCAAATCCAAAATTAAGTGAGGGGAAATGTTCAAGGTGATAAATAGACGAGGTTAGGGCAAAGAAACGGGAAGGAGGACCACTGGAACACCAAGAACACCAATGGAGCTCCACGGGTCAACAATGGTGGATTGTCGGTTTTGAGGTGTTAAGCTCCAAAATTGAAAATGGAGCTCAATGGCAGTGTAAAGGAACACCAGGAGTGTGCTGGGGTGCTTATAAGGCTTCGAAAGCATTAGGGTTTGACAATAATGCTTTTCGGGAGACATGATGCAAAGCACAAGGCATGGCCGAAAGTGAAAAAGGTGGAGATGATGGCATAGGGTATGGCTTAGCTCAGTGTACCTCCCATACCCCTAAATGTTAACTAGGACGACTGTAGGGAGCAAGACTTGACACCTCCATCCCCTCTGCACTGTGCTCGCACGGCCGGAGGTTGAAGATGACCCGCAACAAGCTCGGGCGATTCTCAACCCCACGATTCAAATCGGACGGCCATGACAGCGCCACGCCTACGGGCTTTAAAACACAACGGGGAGGATGTGAACCCTACGATTGGAATTGAATGGCTCAGATTGCTCCACGTTGCAAACTTAAATTACAACGAAGGGGTACGCAGCGTTGGATCTTAATCCAACGGCTCAGATTCAAAAATGCAACCGGAGGGTCCGAAGGGTTCGGGAAATCTCAACGGTTGGATTGCGATCAGACGGTTGACAATCAAACTTGCAACCGGAGGGTCCGAAGCGATACGCGCGCGCGGGCCGTGCGATTAAGATCTAACGGTTGATATCGCACGCGCGTTTTAAAGAGCGGCTCGGTGCGTTTAGTTGACTGGACCGAATCAAGTGGCTCGAGCCCGAGTCTGACTCGAACCCAAGCAACAGTACACCAAGTTTGACTTTGAAAAAGAACAGAGACTTTGAAAGATTTATTTGAGGTAGCAAAATAACTCCAAAAATTATGAAAATTTTACAGGAGCTTGCTAACTCAGACATTAACCTTGTGTAAAATTTTCAGAGATTTTTATGCTGCGAATAAATCTCCAAAATTTCTGCAAGGCTCGCTTTTAATGTTTGGTGAGAGTCAAACAGTTTGATCCTCTAAAAATATTCAAACAATTTCTAAAAATTGTGAAATTTTCCAGAGGGGTCACATACTATCACAGCGACTTAGGAAAAATATTTCCAGAGGATGATCATAAGATTTGACAAGATTGTCTTTGGAATAACAAGATTTGGATCAACAAGACTTGTGACAATGTATTTCCATAATTCCTTGTACAAGAATTTGTTGGCACCACAGGAAATACATGATGTAAGAAAAAGTTTTAATTTCTACTGATTTTCTTACATTTGAAACACAAGCCCAAAATTGGGATGTTACAACTCTCCCCCCCTTACAAGAATCTCGACCCGAGATTCCGTTTACTCGGAGAAGAAAGAAGGAAAATCTGCACGAAGACGATCTTCGCGCTCCCAAGTTGCTTCATCTTCAGAATGATTTGACCACTGAACCTTAAGGAACTTGATGACACGGTTCCTCGTTCTCCGCTCGATTCTCAAGAATACGAGCAGGATGCTCGCGGTAGGTCAAATTCTCCAGTACATCGAGAACCTCCAATGGAGCTTCCTCGGTCGAACACGGAGGCACTTCTTCGGTGTGAAACATGGAACACATCATGCACACCTCAAGTGCGGTGGTAGCTCCAACTGTAAGCCACGGCCCAACTCTCTCGATGATACGATAGGGCCCAACATATCGAGGAGCCAACTTGCCCTTGATGCCAAAACGCCGATGGCCCTTCAAGGGTGAGACTTTGAGATACACAAAGTCATTGGGCTCAAAGCTCAACTCGCGGCGACGACGATCGCATAGCTCTTTCTCGCTCGGGTGGGCGTGCGCAGATGCTCATGGATCAATCGAACTTGACTTTCGCCTCATTGATCGAATCGGGCGAAAAATTGCCGCCACCGCCTCGACCAGTTCAATGGGGTTCTCGCATCTCCTCCCATACAAAGCCTCAAATGGTGCCATGCCAAGACCGCCTCGAAAGTCGTTGTTGTAGGAGAACTCGTGAATGGTAGACATTTCTCCCACTTTTTCCCATAGGAGAGAACACAAGCACGAAGCATATCTTCCAACACTTGGTTGACTCGCTCCGTCGACCATCACCGAGGATGAAAGGTCAGATTGAAATGAAGGCGGGTTCCATAGCCTCTGCGCACTATGCCAAACCGCGAGGTGAAAGCGCACCACGATCGTAAATAATCGTCTTCGCACACCGTGAAGACTCACAATCCTCGAGACATAAAGTTCGCCAAAGGCCCCACACGGCCGAGTCTTGACAGAAGGAAATGTGCCACTTTAGTTAACTCGTCGATCACGACCCAAATAGCATCATTCCCTTTGGACGAGCGGGCAATCCGTGATGAAGTCCATACCAACGGAATCCCACTTCCATTCGGGCACTCGCAAAGGCTGAAGAAGACCTGCCGGACGCTGATGCTCGGCCTTCACACGACAACACACGTCGCACTCGGCAACGAACCTGGCAATCTCGCGCTTCATGCGAGTCCACCAGAATCTCTGACGCAGATCCTGATACATCTTGGTGGCCCCGGGGTGAATAGACAAAGGAGAATCATGGGCTTCGCGGAGAATCAAATTCCGCAATTCCATGACCTTAGGGACCACAAGACGCTGCCCAAACCACACAACGCCATGCTCATCCTCTGAAAAGCACTTGGCTATCCCATCCTTGATGTTCTGCTTGATTTGGTTCACGCCAACATCTGTCTGCTGTGCCGCCTTGATTTGGTCCACCAAGGTTGGTTGCACAACCAACGAAGCAAGAGAACCGTGCTCGATCAAACCCAAATTAAGGCGCTGGAACTCTGAAATGAGAGCAGGTTGCTGCTCTTGGAGCATCAACATGTTGCAGTACACCTTCCGACTGAGTGCATCCGCAACGACATTGGCCTTGCCCGGATGGTACTGAATGCCCATGTCATAGTCCTTGATCAATTCCAACCATCTTCTTTGCCTGAGGTTCAGATCTGGCTGGGTGAACAAGTACTTCAAGCTCTTGTGGTCGGAATACACCTCACAACGGTTACCAATCGTAATGCCGCCAAATCTTGAGTGCATGGACCATGCAGCCTAACTCCAAGTCATGAGTAGGATAGTTGAGTTCATGAGGCCTCAACTGCCGCGATGCATAGGCCACAACCTTGCCTTCCTGCATAAGAACACAACCAAGACCCTGACGAGAAGCATCACAATAGATATCAAAACTCTTGTGAATATCAGGGAGAACGAGCACTGGGGCTGAGGTCAACCGCTTCTTGAGTTCCTGAAAACTCACATCACAAGCAGCGGACCACTCAAATTTCCTGTCTTTCTTGAGTAGTTCAGTCATAGGCTTCGCAATCTTGGAGAAATTCTCGATAAAGCGGCGATAGTAGCCAGCCAAACCAAGAAAACTCCGCACATCGGTGATCGACTTGGTGACCCCAAGATAGCACATCACCGACCTTGCTAGGGTCCACACCACACCTCTCGCTTTGAAAGAACATGGCCCAAGAATGCCACTTCCTTCAACCAGAACTCGCACTTGCTGAATTTGGCATACAACTGGTGCTCACGCAGCTTGCCCAACACAAGCTTAAGATGCTCAGCATGCTCTTCTTCACTCTTGGAGTAGATAAGGATATCGTCGATGAATACCACCACAAACCTATCCAAATACTCCATGAATACTGAGTTCATTAGGTTCATGAATAAGGCAGGAGCATTAGTCAACCCAAAAGACATGACGGTGTACTCGTAAAGGCCATAACGAGTAGCAAAAGCCGTCTTAGGAATATCCTCGGCCCTGATCCTGACTTGATGATAGCCCAGCCTCAAGTCAATCTTGGAGAAGACTCGTGCTCCGGTCAACTGATCGAAAAGATCATCAATACGGGCAAAGGATACTTGTTCTTCATCGTCACCTCATTAAGCTTGACGGAATCGACACACATGCGCAAGGTCTTGTCCTTCTTCTTCACAAAGATAACTGGACAACCCCAAGGAGATGAGCTAGGGCGGATGAAACCCTTCTCTTGCAGCTCACCTAGTTGCTTCTTTAGCTCCTCCAACTCATTAGGAGGCATGCGATACGGCCTCTTAGAAATAGGGGCGGTACCGGGCAGCAACTCTATCACGAACTCCAGATCTCGTACAGGTGGCATGCCAGGCAAGTCTTCAGGAAAGACATCCGCGAAGTCACACACAGTGGGGACTTGGTGAATCTCCAATGCTGGCTTTGCTTCAAGGGCAAAAAGATGGGGCTCTCGCAGCTGCGGTGAAAACCCAACTTGCTCGCCCGAGGGACTAGTGAGGAAAACCATCTTCCTGGCACAATCGATTTGCCCCAAGTGTTGGGACAACCAATCCATGCCAAGAATCACATCCAAGCGCGCCGAGTCGAGTAGGATAAGATTTGCCAAGAATCCCACTCCTTCGATGTGGATAGGAACATCCTGGCATACTTGGTCAGCTCTCATTTCCGAACCCGGAGAGCGAATCAGCAGTGGAATCCCCAAAGGAACACAGTGAAGTCCACAATCAACAAAGAAACGACCTTAAATAAAAGAATGCGAGGCTCGAGTCAAATAAAGCGTAGCAGGATTTAAATTAACAAGGAGCGCACCCAACACAACGTCCGGGCGCCTCGTGCCTCCTCACCGAGATGTGGTTGACTCGACCACTCCCGACACCCGGGTCTTCTGGATCACCTTCGGTCGTGTGTGACCATTCCGCGTCCTCCATTAGGACGAGGGCTGCTCGATCCTCGAGGGCAAGCGCTAGCATAATGACCCTTCTTGTTGCGGCGAAACAGTAACATCGGCCGGTGGTTGCGGGCGCACCGCCTTCTTGGTCGCAGTGCACGTGGTTGAAACACGGCTGCGGGGACGAGCAATCGGTGCCGACGGCCTGGCGGTGGTGAAGCCAAGAACGAGCCCTCGTGCAGGCCCAACACGGGGACGAGCGGTGGCCGCCCAGTAGACCGATAGGCCTCCCACTTGCGCTATGACTCACCCAGCGCCTTCGCCTTGTGCTCGCGACGATGGCCTTGTCCACTGCTGTCCGAAGTCGACAAAGTCCACTATAGATAGCTTGTCCCGCAGCTCCTGACAACCCATCCATGAACTTCTCCGTTTAGCCTCATCGAGGCCACCTCTCCGAGCATAACGAGCCAAGTGGTTAAACTCGTAAAGATACTCCGAGACGGACTTGCGCCCGCTAAGCGCAAGAAACTCCTTCTTCTTGAGCTTCATCGAGCCATCGTATGTGGGCTCGACGGAAGGCGATCGAAACTCATCCCACGAGACAACGTGGCACGTGGGCTGCATGGCGAGAAAGTTCTCCCACCAAGATAGTGCCGCACCCTCGCCGATGGGATGCAAGAGTGCCCGCTCTCGCCCCGCATCGAGCGATATTGAGCTTTCGCTCAACAAGACGTAGCCGATCATCCGCGTCGAGTGGATCCTCCGATCGAGAAAGTGGGTGGCTGCGTGACGGAGGAACTCGCAAGCCCTCCACGAGATCGGTGGCCACCACCTCCAGATCCCGGGAAAGCCGGAGCGGAGGTGTTCTCGCAATGACCTCCAAGATCCGGTGCGGTCCATGCGATTCCGCTCGATCGAGCGAACCTCACCATGGTCGGAGGAGGGGAAGCTCCTCATCGAACCACCGGCCGATCGTTATGAGTGGTTCTTGTCATCCTGTTCCACAAAAACGGGTTAAAACACAACTCCGGAACAGGAGACAAAGAAAACTACTAACCTCTTAACAAAACAACCTTTAAAGGCTCAAATAACCACATAAAGTTACAGCAAGAACACAAAGATAACAACCATCTTCCTATTATGACTAACTCGTATGGAAAAACGAGTAATCAATTGAGAAGACCCAAAATTTCAGAACTAAAATTTGACTCAAAACAGTCCAAAAATCAAGGTATAACCACCTAATAGGGTATGGGTATTTAACTAAATTTCATATCACTTCTTACCCTTTTATTTCCTCAAGTTTTAGTTGTATTTACCTCTCATTTCCTACCTTAAGTACACTCCACTAGCTAGCTGTCTAATTTCTTTCTCCAAGCTCTCATGGTTCTCCCAAACCAAGTTAACCGATAGAGACTAATCTTTGAAAGGAAGAGAGGGACAACTTTTTCAAACTTAAGTGGGAGCAAGGTGAGATGAGCAAGCTAAGATAGATAAGGAGTAAAATCAGAGAACTTACTTAAGTTTTCATAAACTGTTTGAAAGTAAGTTTTCAAAATATCCTAAAGGCGACCAAGCTAGGGGTTTCACAGTCAAGATGGCTCGATACCAACTTTGTGAGGACCGGAATATTTAACTAGTAACACTTAACCTCCAAATGGTTCTAGCATTACTAATTAAACATTCTAAGCCTCGATGGACATATGTTTCCTGAATTGCAACATATGCACATCATCACAAAATTACACATCATTTCCATACAACATATATCACTAAGTTCAACAACGACATAAAGTAAAGTTATTACAAAAGAGAGCCGACCGCCAAATAACATTATACAAGAATGACAATGAAGCAAAAGTGCCATAAGATGGTTAGAACAAAAGTCGACCAGGTTAGCCATACACCCACAAGGCAACCGACGGGCCGCCAAGCTAGTCGCCATAGCTACCACAACACGACTCACGTAGTGAGGCCCTTCAGGCTCACCTTCTTCCTCTGCAACAAAACAATTAAGCATAGCATCTGAGTACAAAGATTGTCTTTGTACCCGCAAGACTGACGTGTGGAATAGCAGACCTATTCATTAACTACATGCAAGCTTATTTAGGTGGAGGTTGTATGTCTCATTTTGCATGAAGCCAATTTTATTTGCAATAATGTAATACATTTTAAAAGCAAGTTTGCAAATCAGTTTTATTATCAAAGTATCAGTAAATACAGATACATACACGTAACCACCTAGAAGTGACTATCCCAATAGTCACCACAACATAGCACGAATCCCTGATTCGTACCACCCATCAAGTTTTAATTTAAAAGGTTGTAGTCTAACTCTTGAAAGACCTCCCCAAGCGTGTCCATAACCTAGGACGAGGCTATTCGAATAGTTTTAAAACCCTGCAGGGGTGTACCAATGTACCCACACTTCAGACCGCCTTTTTGCCACTAGATGAAGCACACTACCTTTGGTATGCCGGCACGGCTAAGTCCTACGAGACGCTTTCCAATGGAAACTGCTAATCAAGAGCCGCACGTATGGGGGTTAACCCTTAGTGATCTGCCGACGAAATATGGATCACAAGGACCCATACGTGGAGTAGGAGACACCGGCCTCGGCGGGCACTCCCCTCCCCACAAACACGTCCATGTTGCATATGTTCCATATGCAACCCACCACGCGACTCATTAATTAACAACCCCCAAAGTACTTAGTCAAGAGAGGTCCCATACCCTCTAGTGTGGTTAGCACGCTAAAATGCTTGGTTTAGTGTAACAAGATGTTCGGTCCTTGTGGACTTAGGCACCATTCCAGCCACACCCGGGAATCACACCAACATACCATTGTGCCCAAGTCTAAATCATTTTGCTTTTAGTTTCAGTTTTCATAAGTAGACATGGCACAAGGTGGAAATCATAATACATAATAAGTTGTGTGATCAAGGTTATCGACAAGTCGATAACCGCCCATTTCTACCGAAACTAAGCATGGCTAAGCAGTAAATTCGCAAACTACTAAGTGACAAGAGTCCCTCCATGAACTCTAAATCACAGCAAGTAACCTAGGATCATGGTAGTAGAGGATAATCTTTTGCTAAGGAAATGCATCTACTAGGCCAACTATTAAAACAAGGTAGCAATGCATACATAGAATTTGTAATCAACATAAATACTTAAAATACTGGGATTAACATGATCAAAGCGCTTGCCTTCTTGCTGTTGCTCAATTTGTTGTGGAGGATCGTTCTCGGGATTACCGCAAATGTCGAATCCTAAGCGAGAGGCAAAAAGAACCAAGAACAACCAATAAGACGAGACACACTTAAACAAACGAGCAAGCAAAAAAAATCATCCAAAGGCAACAAATTTTATACACAAGGTAGAATATGAATATACCTAGGCATAGAAACTGGAAAAACCTAATTTGGATTTGTGGTGCAAAAGATATTACTTAAAAACACATTTTCGGCCATAAATAGCACTGTAGCAAAAATATTTTCTAGAAGGGTTTTGAAGCTGAAATTTTTATGGTAGCTACCTACTAGTATGGAGGTAACCCATATAAAATTTCAGGTCATTTGGAGTTAAAGTGATTTAGTTATGATTTTTCTAAGATGCAAAATTAACATAATGCACTTTCCAGGGGCATAAATATGTTCCAAACTAATTTTACAGTGAAGTATACCAACAGAGGGGTTTTCTAGAATTTATCATATATATATTGCATTTACATAGAATTACTTGTGCATTTTAATAGCTTTCCAGAATTTTCTAAATGCTAGAAATAGGTGCTAAATCATTAATCAAGGTTTCTGTTACAATCTTGGACCTATCATCATTTTTATATTAATATTGGGTTAATAACAAATTTATCAAAGTTGGAATCATTCATTTTGGACATACACAGAGCAAGATATGCATTTCCTAAGGTTCTATTCATTTTCTGGAATATTCAAAATGACAGAAATCAAGTTATTCCTAGTTATATAATTTTCTCACATCGACATGCTTAAATCCATTTTTATAATAAGCTAAAGTGATAACATAATTTATTACAGTTGGAATTAACTAAAAAGCAGTTAAAATGAATTAGTTATGAGTTTCTAAAGTTTTTACATCATTTTCAGTTGTTAAATAAAGACTTACCGAAATACAGAACAACCCAAATCAACGAAAATGACGTGGACAACCCTCAACCCGTGATCGAAAATCCTACGGCCCACGCGCGCCGAAAACAGCGCACGCGCGCCAACCCTAATCGAAACCCACCGTTGGATCAGGATCCAACGGCTCACGTGAGTGTATGCAACCGGACGATGCGGTTGCTTGGGCCAATCCCAGCCGCAGATCGGCAGATGGACGGCCCAGAGCGCACCAACAACCGGATTGTCCGATTGCACACACGATCTCAGCCACAGATCGCGAGATGGACGGTCCAGGATGATGAGGGGAACCGGATGGTCCGAATGCACTCACGATCAAGGCCGCAGATCTAAAAATGAACGGCGGATGATGATCGCAGTTCAAAAGAAGATGCTGACACGTGGGGCCGCATGTCAGTGACCTCGGGTCATGACCGCAACGTTTTAACCCACGTGCACAGTGCACTGGGCCCACAAGTCAGCGACTAAGCAAAGCGGTTAAGACCAATTTAATGATTCTAATGATTGGCATTAAATATACTCTAATGATCATGAGATTTGAATTTAATCCCTCGCCCACAAGTCAATAATTCGCAGGTTAATTCCGATCGCGATTAAATGCCGACATACTTATTAATCAATGATTAAGCATTAATGATGTCGAACGCGTGGAGTGAAAGTAGAGTGATTAAAGGATGTTGGGCCCGCTAGTCAGTGGCTCAATAATAATGATTAAGACACAATTAATACTAATGATCAGCAATTAATGTGTCCTAATGAGCTGACGAAAACGGGAGCTCCTCCCGGCAAAACCCGAGCTACTTCCACGGCTTATCGCCGGCGACTCCGGTCGCGGCGGCGTCAACCAAGTAGTGAAATGGATTCGCAATAGCCCAACGAGTCCAATGGTAGCATTCTCGCCGGTGGCGAGGGACTAGAACGCCGGCTAGCCGGAAAAACGAAAATGGGAGTTTACTGCTAAACATGAAAATCGCGATGAGCTCCACTGCAAGCCTAGGGTGTGGGCGCCAGAGCCACTAAGGACTAATAAGAAGCTACCTTAAGGACGAGGAGCTTCAAAGATGGCCGGAGATGCTTGATCACGGTGAAGGCTCGCCGGACTTGGAGAAGAAAACCCGAAAATAACACCCTGAGCCAAATGAGTGATTCCAAAGCATCAGTATAGCTTCATTAAGGTCCACAGAAGCTATATGAGCAAGTAATTTGAAAATGGAGCACTCACTGGTGAGGAAGAAGATGACCAATTTCGGCGAATTTGAACAAACCCCAAATTGGACAATTCACGAGAATCAAATCCAAAATTAAGTGAGGGAAATGTTCAAGGTGATAAATAGACGAGGTTAGGGCAAAGAAACGGAAGGAGGACCACTGGAACACCAAGAACACCAATGGAGCTCCACGGGTCAACAATGGTGGATTGTCGGTTTTGAGGTGTTAAGCTCCAAAATTGAAAATGGAGCTCAATGGCAGTGTAAAGGAACACCAGGAGTGTGCTGGGGTGCTTATAAGGCTTCGAAAGCATTAGGGTTTGACAATAATGCTTTTCGGGAGACATGATGCAAAGCACAAGGCATGGCCGAAAGTGAAAAAGGTGGAGATGATGGCATAGGGTATGGCTTAGCTCAGTGTACCTCCCATACCCCTAAATGTTAACTAGGACGACTGTAGGGAGCAAGACTTGACACCTCCATCCCCTCTGCACTGTGCTCGCACGGCCGGAGGTTGAAGATGACCCGCAACAAGCTCGGGCGATTCTCAACCCCACGATTCAAATCGGACGGCCATGAAAGCGCCACGCCTACGGGCTTTAAAACACAACGGGGAGGATGTGAACCCTACGATTGGAATTGAATGGCTCAGATTGCTCCACGTTGCAAACTTAAATTACAACGAAGGGGTACGCGAGCGTTGGATCTTAATCCAACGGCTCAGATTCAAAAATGCAACCGGAGGGTCCGAAGGGTTCGGGAAATCTCAACGGTTGGATTGCGATCAGACGGTTGACAATCAAACTTGCAACCGGAGGGTCCGAAGCGATACGCGCGCGCGGGCCGTGCGATTAAGATCTAACGGTTGATATCGCACGCGCGTTTTAAAGAGCGGCTCGGTGCGTTTAGTTGACTGGACCGAATCAAGTGGCTCGAGCCCGAGTCTGACTCGAACCCAAGCAACAGTACACCAAGTTTGACTTTGAAAAAGAACAGAGACTTTGAAAGATTTATTTGAGGTAGCAAAATAACTCCAAAAATTATGAAAATTTTACAGAGCTTGCTAACTCGGACATTAACCTTGTAAAATTTTCAGAGATTTTTATGCTGCGAATAAATCTCCAAAATTTCTGCAAGGCTCTGTTTTAATGTTTGGTGAGAGTCAAACAGTTTGATCGCCTCTAAAAATATTCAAACAATTTCTAAAATTGTGAAATTTTCCAGAGGGTCACATACTATCACAATGACTTAGGAAAAATATTTCCAGAGGATGATCATAAGATTTGACAAGATTGTCTTTGGAATAACAAGATTTGGATCAACAAGACTTGTGACAATGTATTTCCATAATTCCTTGTACAAGAATTTGTTGGCACCACAGGAAATACATGATGTAAGAAAAAGTTTTAATTTCTACTGATTTTCTTACATTTGAAACACAAGCCCAAAATTGGGATGTTACAGGCACGTTCGAGGATTCCTACCACAACCTCCCTGGGCAACTCTGAGTCATACAAAACAGGAATCCCGGCACTCATGTCGACATTCAAGATGCCACGCATCCGAAGTGGCCTAATAAGAGGGTACTACAACGAGCATTCTTTGCCTTTGGTCCATGCATCAATGCATTCCGGCACTGTCGTCCAATCTTGTGCATCGATGGCACGTTCCTGACTGGGAGGTACAAGGGCCAGATACTGACTGCAATAGCGACGGATGGAAACAATCAAGTTCTTCCCGTGGCATTCACTTTCATTGAAAGCGAGAACACGGATAGCTGGCTGTGGTTCCTGAAGAATGTGAGGATTTACGTTGTGCGGACCGCCCCAACGTATGCCTCATACATGGCCAAGACGCAGTGCCCGCCGTGCAATAACTCGGCTACAACGAGGAGAGGACGCATCACTTCTATGGCCGGATCTACAGAGCGGTGGTGCATGAGGCACTTGGGTGTGAACTTCTATAAGCGATTCGCAACAAAGACTTGATGAACCTATTCAGCGCAGGCAACCGTAACCGGCAGCGTAAGTTCAAACACTGAAAATTCGGACGACCGACCCAAACCCACGTAAGGGAGGCAATGAGAAGGGCCGCCCAAGCGCCGATCGAGCCCCAAGCATTGCCACATCTACCCACGCACGCTCCTAGTGTCACGAGGAAGACAGGGCACAGTCAAATGCTTCTCGATCGGATTGAGCACGAGCCTAAGGAGAAGTGGTCGCCTACATGACAGGGTGGTGCTCGATATGGTATCATGACAACCAACCTAGTGAGGTCTACAACTGGTCATGCGCGCGCCAGTGCCTCCCTTTGGTTGGTATTGTGGAGGCAATTCTCCGTGGTACCACAAACTACTTTGTTAACAGATGCGCAATGCGCCGCCGCCATGGCAATGACAGAGTACTCTACTCCGCCATGATCACCGCATACATGGAGGAGAAGAGCAAGAAGGGTGAGATGCACCGGGCATTCAAGATGGGCACGAGGGAGCTTCGCTTCGAGATAATGTGCAGGGATAAAGGACGTCGCGGGACTAACCGCGAGAGGATTACCCATGAGTGCACACTACGCCGCGATAGTTGCGTATGCACTTGTAACAAGCCCCTTCTTCTGCATAGGCCCTGCTCCCATGTCATGGCCGTCTGTTCGACGCGGCGGTGGCGCAAAGATCCCGAGCAAAGATTCTCTCACTATTTCACCAAGGAGGCGGTGATGCAAACATGGAGTGGAGAGATATATGGTTATGCCGTTGTTGACCATTTCACTAGCCATCCAACCTGGGAGCAACTAATCTGGGCCGCGGACATTGCTAGGCTCAAGGGAAAGGTTGGTCGGCGACAGGTACGGCGCATCAGGAACGATATGGACGAGGCAGAAGCCGGACGTCGCACGAAGAAGTGCTCCATTTGCAGGGAGTCCAGGCACACCTTCAAGACATGCCCCACGCGAAATACTCAGGACCAAGGAGACATCGGCGATTCCGGACGTTGTCGCGCGGACCTCATCCGTGCTCCGACTAGAGGCGATCCACATGGGAGACGCTGACATCGCGACCGCGAGAAAATATTATTATCAATGTTCAATTATCATTTCATTAAGTGTTATGACGCTCACGCAAGTTCAGAATATCGGTGTATGAATTCCGAGCGAATCGCAATATCACTTACCTTCCTCTTTATAAATCGCTCATACCTTAAACGTCCTCAGAAATTCTCCAAAATTTATCGTAGTACAACAACATACGACGATGATAAAATGTTATTGCAAGTCTTACGATTTTGTACCGCTTAAATTTTATGAAAATCACAATCGCCTAAGTGGAATAGGCAAAATAAAAACTGGCTAGGTGAGGTATATATCGCCGATTCAATCGGCGATAGGTTCTGCCGCCATTGAATCGGCGATAAATACCTCAATCGGCGCAGAAGGGAGTTCTATCGCCACTCAATGGCGATAGGTTCTCGCCGCCATTGAACTAGCGACAAGGACATATTTTTGTAATTTTTTGAAACGACTATTTATTTTTGTAAATATATTTTAAAATAATATTATTTTTAAAAAAATTCCATCATATATAATATTCCATTTTTTTTCTGAATCAAAATCATATACGGATAGTGTCGAATACCCATTAATCTCTTTCGTATTCGTTCCACAAACCTTAGGTAGGTAGTCGAATAGGAATTACCCGCTACATTTACATTCTTCTCTGTACTGCCTTACACGTTAGTAACCCGACTGGTGTTCTAGACCCCCACACAGAAACTAAAAAAAAAGAACTCAAGAAAAAAATCTAAACATGTCCTTTTCTAGCTTTGCAGTTACCGCCAGACTTTCCGAGGTATGACAAGCGAGAGAGAACTTTGCCTCCGAAATGAACCCCCTTTTGCCTGCCTCCGACTTTTCGGTGGCCAGCCAATAAGATTCTCTTTCGGCTATCCTCTTCTGCATATCCTTCCACTGCTTCCATGTGAACCAGAATGCCTGCACAGTTCACACAACTAGCTAAGGCATTCTTGGCTGTCAAATAAGTTTCTACCCGGAGAAAATCTTCCAAACTTGTGAATAGAGAAACTAAGGCTAAATGCCCCAAATTGGTCAGACCTTCAGAGGATAGATTAAGGCAACACAAACAGTAGGTAAGCCCAAATCTGCGCCAGCTTTCTTCGTTTCTTGCTAATATTTTCCACATAAATTATTGTTCTGTTGCAAAACTTGTGCCTGCATTCTTGGTTCTTGCCATATTGTTTGTCCCATTCTCTTAATCTTTTGGGAGGGATCGGGGATGGAATGGAATGACCTGGTCCTGGCTGGATTTAGTCTTGCCTGCCCTAACTGCTGTGATGTTTGCCGGTTGAGGCTAAGGCCTCACTTGAATGGGTCTTGAGTTCACATGGGTCATGCATGTCTCCTCCTTTCCCCTTAACCGGCTTCTTGTGCTTGTAGGGTTCCTCCATTTGGGGCCTGACCTGGCCCTCACGACAAGCATGCAGAGCTGAGAATGCCGTGCCCCCATGTCCATCCAGTCCTTTATGCTTGATTGGTCCCAGAGATGGAGCCTCTCGCCTGTTCCCATGGGCTAAGGCTTTCTTGCCCACATCTTTGAGGTACTTTGATTTGGATTGTTGAGTTAATGCTGCTAGGGCTGGAGGGGTTTCTCCATTTGCAGAATCTTTTCTTTGCCTCCTGTCGAAACGTACCGAGAGGTTTCTTGCTCCTTCCGTCGGATGAAGTAGTTCTTGGTTAGTAATTTTGGTTTCCACCTCTTTCTTTCGCCCGTAGCACCTGCGGTTTCCTATTCCTTCAGTATTCAGAAGTCCATTAATCTTGAGTTAAATGAGTAGTTGAGTTGCTGGTCGCTCAATTCCAATTAACTCCTCTGCTCATATCTCAAGTCCTCTCAAAGCGGTCAGTTCTTGATACCACTAGCAATTAATCGTCTTCATTCCTGCCTTCAATTGATCCCACATGGAGTAATTAGTTAAAGCTGCAACTTTCCAATTGCTTTGACGTTCAATCAGATTAGTTACTCTAGCTTTTACTATCCGAAATTTACACACCTCGCCCAGGATTTGCTGTTCTTGTTTGTTGGTTTAGCTCTGTTCTACTTGGAAACGAGCTAGCTCAAGTTCTTGATTTTTTGCAGGGTTATCCTCTCCATCACCACGGGTCCATGGAGGAATCCCACTTCCCGCTCCGGTGGGAGAGCACCGGCGACCAGTGGTGGTACGCGACGCCCATCGACTGGGCGGCGGCGAGCGGCCACTACGACGTCGTCCGGGAGCTCCTCCACCTGGACGCCAACCTCCTCATCAAACTCACCTCCCTACGTCGCATCCGCCGCCTCGAGTCCGTTTGGGACGACGACATGAGCTTCGCCAACGCGGCCAAGAACCGCGCTACTGTCGCCCGGTGCCTGCTCCTCGATTGCGAGTCCCGCGGCCGGGCCAACAGGCTCATCAGGGCCGGCTATGGCGGGTGGCTGCTCTACGCGGCGGCCGCGGCTGGGGACGCCGGGTTCGTGCAGGAGCTGCTCGGGAGGCAGCCTCTGCTGGTGTTCGGGGAGGGGGAGTACGGCGTGACCGACATCTTGTACGCCGCGGCGAGGAGTAGGAGCTCGGAGGTGTTCCGGATGCTTCTCCACGCGGTGTTCTCTCCGGCGTGTTCGGCCAGGGAAGATGGAAGGGAGGTGGCAGAGGAATCGGGGAATGGTGGTGCTGCCAATGGTGGGGGATACATGTTCAAGCGTGAGATGATGAACCGGGCAATGCACGCCGCGGCGAGGGGAGGAAACTTGGAGGTCCTCAGGGAGCTCCTGCAGGGCTGCTCTGATGCCTCGGCCTTCAGGGATGCCCAGGGCTCGACGATCTTGCACGCAGCGTCTGCAAGGGGGCAAGTTGAGGTGATGCTACTTCTGCTTCTGAATCTTGTTCGCTGAGTTCCATGTTTTTTTTTCAGTCAAATATTTATCTTAGCTAGTAGTATATGTGTTTCATGATAGTGTGATTCAATAGAAGCAGCAGTCTGTTGAACTTTGTCACCAGTTGGCTATAAACTTACTGCTGCAACTCTAATCTATGGGACTCTGAGATTACTTAAGCTAATTTATTTCATTAAAGCACTACTGCGGAAAACTTGGAATAATTAGTTTCTATTGTATTTGACTTACTATCCTGTAAGTTGATATTCTGAACATGCTAGCCAGGTTGTGATACTGCTTGTACATGATATAATTTCAAAGTGATCAGTCTTATGGCACGTTTTCTAATTAAATTAATAGAACTGGATTCTAGATGGCATTGACATCAATTCTCAACCTACTGAAATGGGATTAGCTAAGAGTTGCTTGTCAATGAAGGTTCATGACAAACAAGTCATTGAGGTATACATGGAAACCATTAGAGCTAATCAGGATTTTTCTATTTTATCCATCGATGCTTATCAATAAGAATGTTTAGCGACATGCCAAGTCGGTTATATTTTTAAGGCTTGTGTGAACACTTTTAAGTTCTATTCTTTTCTTCAGAGCAATGAACATTCTAGTTCATCTTTAGTGTCATGAGAAGGGTTTTTGTTCTTCCTTTTCTTTTTCTGCGGAATCAGATCTAGCAATGAGTTTGATCATGGATTTTTCAATGGCTGCATTCTGAGTACTGGCACATTTTTACTTGATACTACAGGTTGTGAATGATCTCATTGCCTCTTTCGATACAGTCAACTCTATAGATGAGCAAGGGAATACAGCATTGCATATTGCAGCCTTTCGAGGTCACCTGCCAGTGGTCGTGGTCCTCATTACTGCATCACCATCTCTTATATCAGCCTCAAACGAAGTTGGTGACACGTTCCTCCATATGGCATTGACTGGCTTTAGGACTCCTGGCTTTCGAAGGATCGATCGTCAGATGGAGCTTATGAAGCAATTGATCAGTGGAGCAATCATGGATGTCAGCAGCGTAATCAATACACAAAACGATGATGGAAGGACGGTTCTTCATTTGGCTGTGGTCGGCAATCTGCACTCCAACCTTGTTGAGCTCTTGATGACCGCGCCATCAATTGACCTCAATGTTCGCGACAACGATGGCATGACTCCGCTGGATTTCCTCAGGAGACAGCCACGGACAGCATCATCTGAAATACTCATCAAGCAACTGATTTTGGCTGGTGGGATCTCAAATTCGAGGGACCATGAGACAAGGTCGGCTATTGCTTCTCAACTGAAGATGCACCACAGTGTAGGCAGCCCAGGGACTTCCTTCCAGATCTCGGATGCTGAGATTTTCCTCCATGCGGGTATTGATGCGTCAGGCATCAGCGAAAGAACAAGCTCATTCTCTAGTGTTGGCAAGAGTGACGCTGAAATCCTGGAATCTGGTCAGAAGAAGCTGAATTCTGTGCAAAACGCAGCGAAACATCTCAAGGCCCTACTCAGATGGCCCCTCGGCAAGGAGAGGAAATCAGCTGGTGGCCCAAAGGAATTGGAGGACGATACCTCCTCACTGGATTCGGTCAAGAGCTGGAGCCATGCGGAGACCCCAACACCCCTGAGGCAAAGGTACTCCAAGGTGAGCTCCCTGTTCAACAACAAGCGAACCTTTGCAGCCAAGAACTCGCCGAGTCCAACAACAAAGATGAAGTTCACAGCTGGCCTCACAAACGGGGTCATACAGCCCGACTCTCCTTCTGCTTCTGTCTCTTGGTCATCATCGTCATTGGTTGACAAGATCGAAGCAGTCCATTTGGACAAAGACAAACCATCGCCCAGTGCCAGTGGGGTGATGAGGCATACACCTAAGAAATATGGATCCCTGAACAGTAGACTTATGAACCAGTACTTCTGTGTCGGAACACAAGGGCTAACTGTCGAGGATTCAACCTCGGGGCAGCGGTCGAGTCGGATGTTCAGACGGTCACTTCTGTCAGTAGCCTGATTACATCACTTAGGAATGGGCTCCAACGTTGACACAGCTTGCTTCCCTTGACTTCGCTGGTTACAAGTTTCAGGCTTTCAGCTACTCTGATACCAGATAGGTGCTTGTCAGTCTCTTGTTTGTGTTTGTGTGTTACTGATGCGGCAAAGTTTGTAACAACTTGTCAGATCTACTAATGTAACGTGGTTATTACAGTAGTATAATTTATTTTACGGGAACGTGAATGTAATTGAAATCATGATTTGGAAGTGATTTGATTTTGCCATGTACAAGTTATATGGAGAGTATGTTGCCATGTTTTCCGGTGCTGCGTGTATCACCACATGTTAGGCCCTGTTTGGTACAGCTCCTACTCCTAGCTTCTCGTTTGAATCTTGTGGAACTGTACCAAACAGCTAGCTTCTCAAAACCACCTGATTCTGATTCTTACGAGGAGCTGTCTCAAAAATAAACTAGCGATGAGAAGCAGCCTTCCCGTAGATTCTCGTGAGAATCCACCTTATAAAAATGAAAATACCCCTTGAAGTTGCTTCTTATTTCCCGCAAATGCCAGCGAAGTACACCCGGCAAACCCCACCGCGAGCCGGATCCGAGCGCATCGGTTGGCATTCCCTGCGCTGCGTCCTCTCCTCTCGCGAATCGGGCGGCGATTGTCGGCCCTAGGCGTCGAGTCGCCTCTCCTCTGTCGGCCCCTCGTGTTGTCCTCTCCTCCGCCGGCCGTCGAGTGCATCAGCCCTCGTGCGCGCCTCCACCGGCCGTCGAGTGCGCCGTCGCCAGCATCCGAGAGACTCGAGCCTGACCCCGGAAAGCCTAGCGCCGGCGAGGTATTGGAATACACCATTATCAAAATAGTGCTATCCTTTTCGTTCTTTGACATGGACACTATCCGACTAGTTCTTTGTACTCATCTTAGCATTTATAATATAGAAGTCAAAGATGATCGTGATACCAAAAAAAAAAACCCTTCCTTTTTAATGTGTATAAATAGTTCAGTTTGTAAATTGTTTGTACATCAGTGACTTTGTGAATTTCTTCATTGTAATGCCCAGTGTTACTCTCAAAATTTCAGGGGTTAGACTTCGGAGTTCAGGATAGACTGGAGTAGTCAAATCACTTATATTCAGCGTTGATCAAATCTTTCATTCTTTCTTGATTGAATCTTACTAGTTATTTCACATAGGTCTCCCAGTACTGCAAGATTGTATCTTTATCGCACAGCATTATAGCCCACAAGATGTAGAACATGAGGGAAAGATTGCAAAGAATTCAAGCAGACGCAGGGCTTGCTAGATCCAACATTGGCATAGGCAGTGACTTCCATGATGGGGAAGATAACAGCCGAAGGGAAACATGGCCAGATTTCAGAGAAGACATTGTGTGGCGTGAAGAGGATAAAGAAAGGATACTGAGTTGTTTGCTCATGCATAGCGAGGAAGAGATCTCTGTTGTTGCAATACATGGATTCGGTGGTTTAGGGAAGACAGCACTTGCTTAGCTAGCCTTCAATGCTGACCCTGTGGCAAGGGCCTTTGATCAAAGGGTATGGGTTCATGTATCTACAAAATACGATTTGATGCAAATTGGGAAGTCGATAGTTTCAAAGCTAGATGGGAGAAACTATGATGATTTGGATTTGCAAAAGAAACAGCTAAAAGGATTGCTCTGCAATAAGACTTTCTTGATTGTTTTGGATGACATTTGGCAGGGACATGGGTATGAATTGGAGAGGTTAATAGATTTTCTGAATATTGGTGCAAAAGGAAGCAAGATATTAGTTACTACACAATATGAACAAATTGCATTGAAGATGAACCCTATCTTGTGTTACAGACCGGAGGGTTTATCTGACGAAGAATGCTGGGACCTTTTCAAGAAAAGGGCTTTCAGATCTGATGCTAAGTACAGTAGTGCAAAGGTGTTCACACTCGCCTGACGAACGACGACAACCGCGGCGTCGACGACAACGACGACAACAGCCAGGTCATCCCATACACAAGGACGTTGGACCTGTCGCTGGAGAACCAGAACCTCAAGACGCTCATGGACGGGATGTATTGGCGGGTGATGGAGCTGGAGAAGGTGTGCAGCCGGATGAAGACACAGATGACCAAGATGAAGGCCTCCAAGAGAAGCGGCAGTTGTACTGCAAGATCACTTCCCAGGATGTGTTCTTGATTCCATTTCACTCTGTTATAACACTGTGCCGTAGTGATTGTACATAGGGCTAGAAGCAACTGCAGGTTTCAGCATTCCTGTATGCATTGTCCTTTTTTTTTCATTTTTGTCAATTTTCTCATATGTATCGATCAGTTCTTGGTTATTGCAAAGAAGACGTAGCCCGAGTGGTCCTTCAACCTGATGTGAATGGAGATGTCTTGAGGAATTTGTTCTTGATACTACTTGTGAATAGATCCATCAATCTGTTTCAGAAATGTGAGATGTCAAGCACAACTGATTATGCTATGACCTTGTCGTGCAAGATTTGTTTTTTTTATGATATAGATGACCTCGATAAATCAAACGGGCTAAACAAATCATCTGAGATGTCATGGCTAACTTACCTATTAACCCTCAAGACGTGCAGTGTAAAGCATGATCATTTCAATACTTATACATAATAGCATTTAATTATCATTTGAACACTTATATGATATGAAAATACATTTTTATTCCATGAAAATTGAATAAAGTCCGAGTACGTTCCCGGAGAGAAATGAGTCGGCATTAGAAGACACAATAGAAGTATTTGTACAAGGGGTAGCTTAGTCTATTTGCCTCTAATCCTCTCTCATATGGTTTTTGGAGCTAACATATGAGTCAAACGCTTTCAACAGACAACTCCAGATTCTCAGAGAAGTTGATTATCAGATAATCAGAAGCAGAATCTAAAAAATGAGAATCTAAAGCTGTACCAAACAGGGTCTTAGGATCTGATTGGAGCTGCTTCAGCCTTCAGCCTTTTCATAGGCTCCTAAAATGGTATATGGGGGCTTCAAATTACATTTTCACTTGGGACTTATGACACTGAAGCCACGGGAAACTGGGAAAGTCAAGTTTTAAGCTAAAACCCGGAACCCTCAGATGCAGCTCTTGAATCTTGAATGTGATTGGTTATACATCTGCATGAAAATAATAGTGCAGTGCACTAGACTAGTATGTAGCTGTGCAGTGTCAATCATTTCTTCACATGTGCGGTGTGCGTACTGCGTACTTTTGTTTTTTCTTTAGGATGGCATGTACCTGTTCTTTAAGGTACAGCTTTGTGGACCATTCGTTCCTTGATTTCAACTACCCATATTGGTGAATGCCCGAATGCTGACCCATTCTTTATATGCATAAACAGCTCCCCACCGACGCATACATGGTCGAAAACGAGTTTTTGGCGGATACGGTCGGTTTGCAAATCGTATTTACATTTTGACTGCAGAATCGTATTTGCAGAATGGAACACGCGCGCGGTCACCCGCGCCCAACGTTGCGTGCGCGCCACGTCGCCGTGCATGCGCCACCGCACTGCACCGTGCCCACGCCACGTCGCGCACAGAAGCCACCCTGCGCGCGCTATTTTTTCATTTTCTTTCTTTTTCAATTTTTAGGTGTAGAAATTTTTTTAAAAATTCTACAGTGGCGCACGCTCACCTCGCGCCTACATCAGTAGCAAAATTTTTGTTTTTGTTTTTGGTTTTTAAAAATCATTTATGTTTATTTTTGTAAGAATTTTTAAATATAGTAATATGGTCCAAAAATTGTGAAATGTTTTATGGAGTTTTGACACAGTAGTTGCTTGTGTAATATTTTCAAATTTTATCCATTATGAATTTTCTCGAAAATTCTTTTAAGTATATTGTAAATAGGGTTTCATCATTTCATAATTTTCGAAAATACTAATTATGAAACCCTATTAACAATATACTTAAATGAATTTTCGAGAAAATTCATAATGGATAAGATTTTAAAATATTACACAAGTAAGTACATCGTGTCGAAGGCTCCATAAAATAATTCATAATTTTTGGACCCTATTTACTATATTTAAAATTCTTACAAAAACATAAATGATTTTTAAAACAAAAACAAAAATTTGCTACCGTAGTGGGCTAGGTGAGCGCGCCACACTGTAGCAATTTTTTTAAAAAATATTTCTACGCCTAAAAACTGAAAAAGAAAAAAAAAAAAAAAAAGCGCGCGCAGGATGGCGCACCACGCGACGTGGCGCCGATGGCGGCGCAGGTGGGGCAGCCACGGCGACGTGGCAGACGGCACGCACTGGCGCGCCGACCGCTACGCACTGTTATTTCGCAAATACGCCATGCATGGTCAAATGTAAATACGGTTTGCAAACCGACCGTATTCGCCAAAAATTCCGAGTTAACCTAATCGCGTATCTTTGGTGAGATCGAAGTCCTTGGCATATCAAATTGAGCACAAAGAACAAACCACCCTATCCCCTAGGCAAAAAGTAAGTGATCGAGTTCACGTACCCGTCACCGTCATCCAAAGTAAATTATACTCCTCCACTCACAAATCCACGTTGATTTGTGATATATGCTGTCAAATTTTTGAAACTTTGATTATAGATATCTTTTTAAATATTAAAAAAACCAAAAGAGTCCATCCGTGGCCCTTCAACTCTTTCGTTCGTCTAATTTTTATCCCTTATATACAAAACCAGGTAGAATCTATCCTCCAACTGGCAAAATAGGTGCAAATAATGTCCCGAGGCTGGTTTCGTAGACGGCTTTCGCCACGTTGGCTGCCACATCATCATCTAGGCCCACCAATCTATCTATATCTATACTAATTGGAATCTCTCCTAGAAGCCCTCACATTAATCCTAGAAGGTGAAAAAAATCTAGAAATTGCCACGTTAATAGAAGAAAAGAAGAAAAAAGCTAGAAAATCTGACATTAATCAAGAAAAAAGAAAAGTTCCATCCATCTATATAAAGTTCCGTTCTGCCTGTCCAGACTCCAATTACATATTCAATCAATACAACTGAGAGTAATCCGAGGAAAACTCTAAACATGTGAGCTGTGGAAGCTAGAAGTCCTAAACCAAATCCTAATAAAAAACTACCAAAACGATATTGCATCCTTTTACAGATTCAATTGATTCTATCAGAAGGAAACCACAATATGCAGACCGACACACTTGTGAGACATGGAAGTCAAGTCCTGAACAAAATCCAAATTAAAAACTGACAAAACAATATAACGATATAGGAAAACTATGGTTCAAAATCTGAAACTGACAAGAAAAACTACTACATCCTCCTAAATATTCAATCAGAAGGTAATAAGAACGTATGTAATTAGAGAAAAATTCGAGGAAAACTCACAAATATGTGAACCTTTGACAGAAACTGACCAAATCGAAAGAGGAATTGGACAAAATAATGCAACAATGGAGGGGAACTATGCTTCCAAAACTGAATCTGATAAGAGAACACATTGCTGGAGGGAACACATTGCTGGAGGGAAGCTATTATGTCTGTAAGCCAATTCAAAAAGAATAAACCAAGCTCCATGTATATGAAATACACTCTGTCAGGTCATAACCATCAAAACCTATGTCGAAGGTTGTATTGTATTTCTGTTCTTCCATCGAATACCAGCTTCTAGGTTTCGCTATATCCATCTCATAGGGTTGTGACAAAGTCCTATTGAGGTTACCAACTCCTAGGTTTGGATAAAAAAGATCTCTTTGCAAATCAAGCAGCAAAATTTTAGCAGGCTGCTAAATCTTTCCCATTGCATCAAATATGTACTAGGGTCCATCCAATGAATCTCACCCCTCCTATATGCTCATGTATTCTCCTCAAAACAATCAGCAAATAGTCAAGAGAAATTCTAAAAACTGCTGACAATATTGATGCAAAACTAATATATCATGCCACAAATTTTCAAATCTAAATTCGATGAAAAAGAAAAATTCTACTAAAGAGGAAATCAAAAACAAAGGGGAGAAGAGAAAATCATAAAGCTAAAATTCATAGAAATTTATCATTTTTGAATCTTCTATTATATATATTGAGTTTTGACCTTTTCTTATATGACGATTGATCATCTCATAGCTTTCTAACCATATTTTGTTAAAATTTTTTAATAATTGGCATGGTATTTTGAAGTGGCATGTATAGAAGCACAAAAGGGGTGTGATGCACTGGATACGCTCTCGGCTTTGTAATCTTGGTGCTTGCAATCCTCCTAACCCTAAAAATAATTAATTTACACAGGAAAAAAATCACCAACACAAAATGTGAGCAATAAAAATAACAAGGTACCTCTAAAAAAATGCCGTAATAATATCTATACGTTCAACTGCTACAGTTATAGAACAAAACACTATTTTATCTTTAAAAAAATATAATAAAATCTATAATATTTCTAAGAATTTAAATAAATGAATAAATAAGTAGTTCTTAAAATTGCTAGCCCGTGCTGGTGCACGGGTTGATGCATAAAAATACTAATAGAGGGTAGAGAGAGAGAGAGAGAAAGGTGATGGGAGCATGGTACAACGGCTGGTGTTAGGACCCAAAAGTGCAATTTTGGACCCTCTGTGTATTCTGCACTAGTCCAGAATTATGCTAGTGCACACAATGTCAACATAGATGAATATCGATCCACACAAGTCGAATAATAGCATAAACGATTAATTTGAATAACAAATATGGTTTTAACCTTATGGTCGAGTTTACAATTATTAAGCCACGCAGAGCTAACAGAGAATTAAATAGCAGCAGAACCAAATAAACTCCAAGGGAATCCTATCAATTCACCATAGGCAACCGAATGAGATCAATGACCTAACGATCAGCACCTTCATAGAACTCCTCAAAGGCAGACGAAGACTCCTCCACTTCTGTTGAGTTGATTTGGTAAGTATGAGTACACAACCGTACTCGCAAGTCATACCACAGAATGCAATATATAGATGCAGGTTTATTCCAAAGGAAATGGCTTCTGTGGTTCTTTTTGCATAAAAGCAACATTTGCAATTGAATACAAGCAATAGATTGAAATGCATTCCAAAATAAATAAACAAAAATAATTTAACAATTTGTTTTCACAAAGGACACAAAGCTACTCAGTTTAATTCACACAGCCATATGACTTAGATCACACAACTGTCCCTTCCCAAAGGTTTTATGAAAATCTACCCCTCGTGTGAAATCTCTGAGCATGTCCATGACCACAGACACAGCTATTCGAATAGATTGATTAACACTCTGTAGAGGTTATACACTTTACCCACACAATACAATCAGTGTAGCTAGCACTAATCATAACAAAAAATTTTGAAACTTCATCTCAACATTGACACTCCCAGTGTACTTTCCCATAATACCAACCCAAACACAGAGGTTTAGCATCACACACACCGTTGGACAGGGAAGTGGCGAACCGTCCCGTGATGCAACTACCTGGTAGTTCACACCTCCACCCTTACACAGAGTCTAGCCTACAGCCTGAGTAATCAATGTCAAGACTACGTAACTTACTAAGTTAGGCTGCTCCATACCGTGCATGTGGTCGACAAAGAAGGCTTAGTTCAATGGCGCACAAAGTTAAGTCCTTAATTGACCAAGGCAAGACTTCTAATTTCTAACTATGACACACAATTAATATTCCTGTTCACACAGTCCACCAAAGCACACAGTTCAATCACTTGCCTCAGTCTAAATTTTTTTCTCACCCTGTTGATTAAGTGCAACATACGCCATCAACAAGTAATAGCACACAGTACACACAGTTTTATCACATAGTTTCATAATCACTTAGTCAAATTTATATTTACAGCTCACATGAGATGATGACTCGTAGCATAGCTAAGCAATCTAATCGTATGTAACCAACCCACGTTAGTGCTACAATAATACCAACTAAATACTAAACCAATCTAGGGTGACAAAAGATTATGAAATAACAATAAACAAGACGGATAAATAACAAGTCAGATTAATAACTAAACCCAAAAAGCATTTAAATAATTACTTAAAGTAAATGCAATAATTTGAATCAAAATATTTTGAAAACTTGGTTCAATATCAAAGGTATTACTTTCCTTGGAATAGATCTGGGTACTGGTCTTGGTCTTGGTGAACTCCTTCTTCTCCAAACTCTCCCGAAGTATCAACGTCTACTCACAAACGAAGCAAATAAATAAAACAGAGAATAAACTCAACTGCAAAAATTAAATAAAAATCTCATATAAATAGATCTCAAATTTAGATGAATTTAGAAATTTGAATGGGCTCAATCGGAGTTCGGATGCAAAAGATATGACTTTTGGAAGTTTCAATCTAAAGAAAAACACTAAAAAGGATTTATTGGATTTAATTTTATACTTAAAACTGACTTATGATGCCATGTTGATGTCAGCCTTGGGAATTTTGGAATTAAAAGAAAACTGAAGAAAAACGGCTAAGGCTGACATGCGGGACCCATGTGTCTTAGACACAGTCCACATGGACTAGGTTCATGGGAGATTGGATCTAGGTTGGGTGGTTTGGACCGCGCCACACATGTGCGTGCGTGGACACTGATTGGATGCCACATTGGTATGGATGCTGAGGTCGCGCTGAGCTGGCAACGCACGTGGACTCGACGTCGACAAGGGGCTCGAGTCTTAATGGTCTCCGATGAACGGTGGGGTTTCGCCGGTGATGAGTTGCACCAACAGATAGCTAAGGCTATTGCGAACACAATGGTGCACTCACAGGCACAAGAGGACGGTTGAACTGGCTAGCGATGAGCTTTGAGCGGCGGAGAGCTATGGGTGTTGTCGGACGAAGGCTCCGGCAAGGTATTGGCGGCGGTGAAGGGTCCTGAAGGTTGCTCAGGTGACGAGGAAGTCGACGGTGTACTCGACGGGGGCAGGGCGACACTGGAGATGGAGAAATTCGAGTTTTTAGGGTTCTGGCTCCAAAACCCTAAAGCTCAAATAACGGCGGCTTGAATTGATCTAAGGTAGAATTGAGCTGGGGTTCGGGATGAGGGCGTGCTTGCGATCCCGAGGGTACCTTTTATAGGGCCGGGGTGGCACGGATAAGGAATCCCCAAATCGAGTCCGAGACGAACACGAGATATAGTCCAGGATTTTAGGAGATAGACAACGATTCGAAAGGAAATCGTTGCAAATATGGGTGCAGGGGAAAAGGAGATAAGATTTGGCAACAAACTCCGGGAGGTTTTAGTTGGAGAATCCGTTTTGTCGGACAAAGCTTCAAGGTGCAGCCATGGCGGACGAATGTGACATTCGCGTAGAGAAGAAGACGATGAAGACGAAGATGAACCTGCCAGATGGGGCCCACCTACCAATGAAGGCTAGTGAACGCAAATGTTTGGACCATCTTGATATGACCATCCAACCTCGATCAGATGGTCCCAACTACTTGTGACATTCGGACCGTCCGAACGACTATTGGATCAAGGATAACCGACTAGAGGGGGGTGAATAGGGGGTTTCTAAAAATCCGACTAAATTAAATTTTAAGCAAGATAATTTCTAACAAGGCTTCCTATCACAACAAAACAATAGAGCAACTATGCTACTCAATACTAAAAGAAGCTAATGTCAATACTAGATACAATTCTAGCTAAGCAAATCACGCATAATAGGATTAATTGCTAGAATTGTAAATGCGAAAAAGTAAAGACAAGAATAAACCACAATGAAGACTATGAAGTTTTTCCCGTGGTATCGAAGACTTGCCGGTCTTCACTAGTCTACGTTGAGGAAGCTTGAACCAATCAAGCTAGCTTCACAAATTAAGCCTTCTCTCGAATCCACTAGTGGTTGTTCTTCTTCCGCTCCGGAGATGGTGAACACTGAACCACTCACAATTGGCACATGGCCTCTTCACAATCTTCTTGAAGAGATCACCGTACGAACTCCCGCCAAGCCATCTAGGTGTTGGCAACACCAAGAGTAATGAATCGCAATCTTCGCTTGACGGCAATCAAGTGCAATGGATCAAACTAGAATGACTGCACTTAAATTTGGTTCAACAACCTCACAATGAATGCAATTGAGTATATAAGGTGAGGAGTGAATGCTCTTGGCTCCAAGATGTAAATGTGAAGGTTCTCAACACTATCCAAGAGCAGGTGGAGGGGTATTTATACCCTCCACAAACAAATTCAACCATTGGGACCAAATCACAGAAATTTTCAGCATGAGCGGTAGTATCGCCGTTCAATGGCCAATACTACCGCATCTACCAAAAATAAACATCAGCGGTTAGCGCAGACGCATTAACTACTCTAAAAGAGCCGTTGGAAATTTGGTGTGGTACTACTGCCAACTATCATGCGGTAGTTCTGTTTTATCGGTAGTTCCGATTAAGAGTTGGTACTTCCATTTAACTTTGAGGTCTAAAAATGACACCTTCTGCAAAACGTACTACTACTTAATATCAGGTATACCAGGTTGCAGTAGTTCCACAAGTTGCACTCTGGTACTACCACACTTCCAAATAGCAAACAAGCTCCAAGAAAACATCGTTCTATAAAAAACATACCGCGCTTTATATGGTGCTACCGCGATGCGGTAGTTCCGCAGCAACAACGCCGGTACTACCGTAAGCACATGAACGATCAAAACAACTCACTTAAACGGAGTGTCTACGTGGACGGCCCAGATTAAAAAGAATGTTCGGACCGAAGGTTTTAACCGCACGATCTGAGCAACTTTCGGACGATCCGAACAGCCTAGAAACATGGACCGCTCAAATTAAAAAGAACGTTCAGACTACTGGTCTTAACCGCACGATTTGATCATGCACTCGGACGGTCAGACGTTCACCGGTAGTACCGCTAAAAGAACACCAGTACTACCGTTTAAGCGGCAGTTCCGCCTAGGAACCCCGGTACTACCGTTGGCAAAACAGCAACATAAGAACAAATGATCAGACAAAACATGTGGACGGCTCAGATGCTTTGAACGTTCAGACCACAGGTCTTAACCGCACGATTTGATCATGTGTTCGGATGGTCCAAACGTCCACCGGTAGTTCTACCAAAGAAGTTCTGGTACTACCGTTGAGCGGTAGTACCGCCCAGTACACATCGGTACTACCGGTTAAGCTAAGTAAACTAGGAATTGCTTTCAATAAACACTCCAAATGCATGTATGATCCTAGATTGATCTAATATGCACAAGAACATGCTTTCAAGCTACTAGTTGTGATCCCTCTTAATAGTACGGTATTTAACCTATAATCCAGTCTTCCAACCTTTTCACCCTAGGCCGGTAAATAGAAAAAGGATCCTAGACTACTTGTACCTTGTCTTTGAAGCATATTGATCTTCATGTTGACCTTTACGCATGCATCTCCATGTGGTAGTATACATAACTGAGACTAAACCTTTTTAAACACTCATTAAACAAATTAGTCCCATATTACATATTGTGATTAATTACCAAAACAACTTTTAGAGGCCTAGATGCTTTCAATCTCCTATTTTTGTAATTGATGACAACCCAATCAATATGTGAGAAAGAAATATGGTTTTGAATATACCACTTGTTGTGAAACAAGCTGTATATTCTTGTTGTGACTTAACAAAGAATAATTCTTGCAATGAGCTTAAAAGAGATTTGAGAATTATTTGTTTGTTCAAGTCATTAAAGAAAGCTCTCTCTAAACATGTGCATATAAAAGAAACGATGTTGTGCAAGCACATGTAGATATTTTGAATAAAATTTTGGCGAAGTTTCTTTTGCTTGTTGAATCTTGAGGAAATTGACAAAAGCAATAGAAAGAGATTGCAATGCATGACATAATATATTAAGTACCAAGATCAACAACACAGACGGTTATTGAGCTGTCTGTGATAAGGCACAACACAAACGGTTCTATTTACCAACTGCCTATGATATGCACGATATCACAGATGGTTCTTTTTACCAACCGCCTATGATATGCACGATATCACAGACGGTTCTATTTACGATCCGTCTGTGATATGCACGATATCACATACGGTTCTATTTACCAACCGTTTGTGATATTGTACATATCATAGACGGTTCTATTTACCAACAGTCTGCTGTGTCGGATAGCACATAAGGTTCTATTTACTAACCGTCTGTGATATTGTACATATCACAGACAGATTGTAAATAGAACCGTCTGTGATAGTTATTTAAACCTAACTAATTTTTTTGATTTTTGGCTAGCCTCAAGAATTGCTAGCCATACCCTTTGAAAACAACAAGCATGCAGAAAATAGATACATCACAGATGAATCAATCGTTGACAATTCAAAGTGATCATTTACAACTCAAAATCAATTAACAAAAGAATATGTATCAAGTATTGTCGCTAGAGTTACAATTGAATTACAACTACTCAAAGTGAATTACAATTGAATCAATTGTTCAAAGGTAGTTCAGCATTGTCGACGGAGTGAAACTCTCCGTCGTCGTTAATGATCTGCGTCTTGATGAAGCCGCAGAGCCTCCCTCAAACCTCTAAGATCTCTCTCATAACGAGTGCATCTAAATCTATGTTCAAACCCTGTCGCTAGCAGGACTAAAGTAGTAAGCATATATATTTAAATTTATAATTAGGAAATAATTATTGCGAGATTGACAAGCCTTGGGATTCTTCAACTTAGCACTCATGATTTGCTGCATATGATGGCAAACGTAGAATGCACATTCTTCTTTTTTTTGCTAGCGATACTACAAAAATAGAATTATATATGTAGGTACAGTTAGTTCGAGACGCATTATTATGAAGTATAATATAGGATTATTGTGTTGTAGCGCATACCAGAAATCACATCCTGTGTTGCAGTGTGGTGTTCAATCCCTTGTATGCCCCTCCCTCGGCAACATAGGCGATGAACGCCCTACATGTTTCCAAAAAGTTATCCTCGGCCATTTCAAACGAAGGAAGACTACAATAGAGTTATGTATAGAGGAAATGAGTATACTTGTCGAGTATTCCTCACACAAGGGTGAAGTCGTGGGTTTTGTTGAGTAGGGAATCAAGGTATATTATCTTGTTTCACTTTGGTATAATGACTAAAAGGATCCAGTGATACCTACTCATGTATATCGCTATAGTCATTTAACCTAAGTTCGTGCTGCATATAAAGTATAAATGAAATTTGTATAGCAAGTAGTGAAGCACTTACTTCTGGTTGTAGGGCACCATTATGTAGTCCTTGTCGTCCTGAGCAAGCAATCCTGTCATTATGTATTTCACGACATAGGATGTGTCTGCATGATGGTTTGTTCAGAGACCACGTGTGGGTCGAGGAAACCCACCGGTTATTTCAATTGTCGGGCATTTTTCATCATGTATCTATATATAAGTAATGAGTTGTTATATTAATCGGTATTACGTGAATGTAAAACTTGATTGTATACACTTACAGTGTCCAGCATCGTAGAAGTGAGGCATCGAGGGCTTTGAGGTTGAATAGGTCGAATAAGTCATCGAAGCCCACGACGAAGGGGGGCGGCTTGTGGAAGAAATGCTCCTTCGTGTATCTGATGGTGATTGCAGTATCACACCCCTTCTCTTTGGTCTTCCGCGTGTATCAAGCATGGAAAGACTAGCAACTTATTCCAACGCGGTCTAGTACTGTGTCAGTGGTCAATAGACTTCCGAGGGAGTATTTCCCGGGCTTGGGAGGCGCCTTAACATTTTGCGATTTTGATTTGGACTGAACGACTTGGCTGCTATGCGTCTTGCTGTGAGACGACTCGGGAACCTATACGACGACACGCTTTTATTGTTCCTTCGGCGTCTTCTCCACGGGAATTGATGAGGTGGGCTTCTGAAGCGAAGGTTGAGGTGGAGTCATCGAGGGTCCTATTGGAGAGGCATGGTCGTGTCAAGATGGTTGAGGTGGAGTCATCAAGAGTCGTGTTGGAGAGGCCTTCTAAATCGAAGGTTGAGGCAGCACTGCAGGGTCTAGGGCGATGTCCTTCTTGGGCCATTGGATAAAAGAGTACACGGCATCCCCTAGTGTTATGATGTCTTCGTTCGGACGAATCTCTAGCAGGACAGCCCTGAAATTGTCATGTACATGTCCACCTGGACCCTGGCGTAACCCTGTGCCACCTGGGCACCATGCTACACTATCCCTTCTTGGCATGGATACGCCATCCCCCGCACAGCCTTAATAGACATGGTCCCAACCATCCTCACTTGAAGCGTGCATGGCGTCGCCTCCTACAAAATGATACGCAATTAGCTAAGGCGTCCTATAGGTCTATATCTTTGGAGCATTCCAGAGATGTACATTACCTTGATGTCGTCGATAGGTAATTGAACGTTGTCATGTTCAGAATTTTGTGTGGACGCGACACTACTCCGATGTTGAGGAGGACTGGATCCGAAAATAGCGGGGGCGGCTTGCGTCATCTTGAGGAGTTAATTAACTTGATCCTGCAATCTTATTACCTGCCCTTGAAATCTTGCAAGAAGCACTGCTCTAACCGGCCGTCATGCTCGCCTTGGATCTCTTCCTACTCTTATACGTGTAGTAGTCGCTCGTAAATCCATCCCTCCAAGGTACGTAAACCCCAATGCCTCGCGTGCCATCCGGTGCTCCTTGTTTCTCGTGGTCGAGATAGTATATCATTCTCCTGCCTATTTTGAAGGAGTCTTCGAAACATGCGGAAGTCAATGCTTGCTGCAAGAGGTCATCATGTTATTATAGACATTATGAAGTTATGGACTTATTAACAATTAGGTAGTTTGACATATTTTACCAGACGTTGGGACACTTCCTGGTTTGCCGGGTTTGTGAAAGAGATGCCGCCCGAAGACGTGGCTAATACCCTCCCTCTTAACCAGGTTCGAGCGCGCTCATTTGTGATCTCAGGAAATGGCCTTGATGCGTTCTCGTCCTCCGCCGCCCATTGCTCCTTTTTACCCGCATACCCAGCAGTGCTGAGTTTGTGGGAGTGAGTGTTTTGTGCCTAGAGAGCCTTGTGCACCACTCTTTGCTCCTGAAATTCGGCCATCGTCTTCATTTGCACAAAAGCGTCCCATATATCCCACGATAAGAATTTATACTTCGTGAAGGGCGTCCGACCCGTGTTCACGTACTTCATGACAAGCGTACTCTTGAAGGTCCTCCACGCGTGTCCCATCGTGAGCAATGCTTGCCATTGAACGCGTGCTTGGTCTGCTTATGGGACAGTGAACAATTGTGAAATTTTTGTCCACAACTCGCCTCTCTGATCTTACGACAGAGTGTCCCAGCTTACTGTGGTGATGGGGACCCGTTCCATTTCCAAGTATCTCGTAGATGGTCCGAAATCTCGTCGCTTTCTTGGGTCCCACAGGACCCCACCGCCATCGACTCGTGATGGTCATTCGACCGTAGGCATTTTCGATACTCCTCGCCATCTCGTGATACGCACCACTTTGCTCTAAGAACTAGACGATTTGGTGACGCCGATGAAGGCGGCGAAGACGTGCAGATGCCATCTCGCCACTTGCTATCTATATAAGTTACATACGCAACGAACTAAAATTTTAGAATTCAAAACGTTGAGAGTTTAAATAATATGGATGGCAAGTTTATATCCACTAGGTATTTTTGAAGATAATTTCTATTGGAAACATATTTTATACATAAAAAATAGAAGTTACCCAACCAATTAAGAAACACTTCACACGAAGTATATCCAAAAGTAGTTGATGAAGGAAATACTTCAGATGGAGTGAAGTACATCTAGGGATATTTCGAACAAAGGAAATACTTTAGACCAAAATAGATAAATCCAAACTCTATTTGTTTGGTCTAGTGGTAGGGTTTTGGGTTGATATTCAGACTTAGGGTCAGGTAACTGTTTGATCTGGAGTGAGGGGAAGAGGGTTCGAGCTCTCAGAAAGTCCACTAGTGAAAGGAGTTAGGACTCCAACAGGGGAGAGAGAATATTCAAAGGAATATTCCTCATCAGTTACCTAGATAGGAGATATTACCTTGCTAGGAAGGATTCTCTGATCCACATTTGGGTCATGAAGTGTCCTTTTACTAGGAGCGGGTGACGATGGATGATAGCTGGAGTCCATATGATGTTGATTGGTGGTTGGACTACCATCATTCCCTCGGGAGTACCTTATCGTTACTCTCACGCGGGGCCAAGCTGATCCAATGTTTTCTTTTGTTATTATTTCCTATTTATCAAGGAAGTTCCATGATAATATGGTGAGACTAAAGCATAGGTGCGGGGTTCGCTCTGGGTAGACATAAGTCTCACCGACACATGGGTGTAGTTTACTTAATGGCTCCTTTTATTATTTTATATTTATCAAGAAAATTTCACAAGCCTTAGTTGGAGCATCTAAGCATTGGCTAGACGCAAGTCTTATATCTTGATAAGTAGTGTCTACAATTTGAGTCTCTATATTAAGGTGACCTTTACTTAGTTCTACTACTTACGTAGCTTGGCATATGCTACAGTAAACCTATCACACTAAGTTGACCTCCGGTTACAACATTTGCTAATGACTATTTTTAGTTAAGTAGATAACTACTGTACAAGTCCTATGGGCTCCTACCTACTAGTCCTTGTTTAGCGATCAACCTCATATCTTGATTACTATTCTAGTATGAAGATAGGTCATAGCTACCACTGACCTTCATTAAAATTTATCACTACTACACTTTACTTGGCATTTTGCTCTAAATGTCGAGGACACTTAGTTGCTTAATCAACTACTAGCATGGTCCATATGTCAATTGACATTCATGCATGTACATAAACTTTTATTCCCTTACTTATTCTATGTCTGAAATATATGTGAGCTTGTGTCATCATGATTATCAGTTACATCCTAGGTCCTTGGTGTCTTTGACACGATCACAAAACCTAGCTAGCCCTTAATTATAGTAATTACTTTACCTAATCAAGGATTTGTAAGGGGATACTTGTATGTGCATGTTTCTACAATTTCTTATCTTATTCCTACCCTGTGAGTGGGTGACACTTGTTGCTGACACTTTATCAGTCTCACCACTTATTGTTAATATTACTAATGGTCAGCCTCATAAGACAGTAACACTATATTGGATTAGTCTTAAACTAAAAGCCCAAGTAATTACTAATTACTTGATTTAGCTATCTTAATCCTGTTACTGATTACACACTTAACAAGCTACTGCTAGTTGAAACATCCAGTCGTCCACTAACCTTACTTACTGATTAAGGGGCCCTCTGATTAGTTAAAGACTTTTGAAAGCACAAATGATCACTTAAGCCCTTACAGGTGGACCCCACTGCATTTCTAGTTAACCTATAATTGCCTAAACTATCTACTGATTAGCTTAATTAAGATATATTTTCTAATTGAATTGCTAAACTAACTGGATTCTAACTAACCATCTAACTCGTGGGGCCCACAGTCATTGACACCAACACATAGAGAAATAGCAAAGAGAGAGAGGAAAACAAAGCACAGAACAGGGGAGCCATGGGGGCGGCTTGGGTGGCTCTTGTCTCCGGCGAGGGACACCACGGCAGTGGTCGGTGAGGTAAAAAATGGGAATGGGGCGAGGAGGCGGTCCTATAGGTGGTGGTGTCGCGGCCGGAGGTGGACGGTGGCTGTCGGGCGACGACGCACGGTGGCCGGCCATAGGAACAAGACGGGGGTGAAGGTACCCGGGTTGGAGAGGGAGACAGACAGGGGGAGCACGTGTATGAGGAGGGTGAGGGGAGCTCACCGGGGTGGTTGCTGGTGACGGAGATGGGCCGAGGCGACCTAGCGTCAGCGACCCAGGGTGGCACGGCTGGGCTCACGCGGCACCGAAGTTGTGGGGAGAGGGAGCTTCAGTGGGTGTGGGGTAGGAAGAGGGTGGTCTGGGGTTGCTTCGGGTGGAGGAAATTGAACATGCACTCAGTGGAGAGAGCACGACCGAGATGGTGGCGGTTTTCGCCCAGAGCGGAAGGAGATGAACACGGTGCTAGCTCCGATGAGGAATCCTGCAATTGGTTGAGGACGCCTCCTGAGGGCTAGAACACACTGTGACGCGGTGCAAGAGAAGAGGAGCTCACCGGAGTAGCCGAAACGGCGAGTAGGAAGCGGTGGCGTTGCGCGATGTGGATTCCTGAGCTACAGATGTCCGTGGCGTTCCCGGCGTTTGGGTTGCGGAGAGGGGAAATGAAGGTGCACATGGGGAGGAGGAAGCCAGGGCGGTGCTGGGGCCCGACGGTGGTAGCCGGAGATCACTGGGGTGGCCACGCTGCTCGATGTAGTGCGATGGCCGTGGCAGGGGAAATAGGGCCGCGGCGAGCTATATGTGCACGGACGAAGATGGCTGGGGTTGGCGGTTTGGCGAGATGGTGAGGACGAGGTGATGCTCGGGGCCCTTATGAAGGATGGAGGGAGGCGCGAGAACTCGGTCATTTCTCGGCGAGACAGATGAGCGACGAGCGACATGCGCGAGAAGCTTCTTTGTGCGGCGACGCGGACACATTAGCAACGATGCGACAGCAACGTAGCTCCAGTGCCACAGCGTGATGAGGGCAGGCGGGAGCAGGTGATGCACGCTGGCGGCAGCAGCATGGCGCCGGTGTGACTGTGTGAGCGAGCGAGCTGGTCAAAGGAATTGAGGAGGAAGGAGGAAGGGAGGAAGACACTAGCGGGTGGGTCTAGAAGGAAAAGAAAGAAAGGGGAAAGAAAAAGAGGGAACGAAAAAGAAGAAGTTGGGCCGGGCCGGGTTGCTTTCGGCCTTGACCACGCTTCTGAGGTCTGATTTTATTTTCTTCTTCTTTTCTCTTTAAATTCTAGTTCGAGTTCAATTTTTTTACTTTTGGGAGGTTAAGGTTTCAAATAACAACATAGAAATTCGAATATCGACGGAGTGAAATAAAAAGTTTTGAAAATCCTACATTTTAAAACAATCTGAACTGCACAAAAGTTTTTGATTGTTACAAACGGTGGTGGCAGGGTGAGGTGGGTGGAACTGCTCCGAAAACTTTTGTTTGGGAACTGCTCCATGCAATCGTTCATGTGAAAGGGTGCCTTGCCACTTCAGATGGATGGTAATCAAAACTTCACAACTGCTCTAAGTAATTAATGGTGATCCGATGGTTGTCATTATAATATAAAATGGATCACACGGATAATATTCTGTTGACGATATAGCTTAATAGGAAGCCTTGTTTTGTAGTCCATAATATAAGGAGAGAGATTATGATTACTAGCTGGACCCTTCGGAAAAAGGAACATAAATAATGTTCACATCTATATCATTTTATATAAAACGAGCAATAGCTCGCTTACTTTATTAATGGGTGTGTCTATATAACATTCGATCGCTTTGTCATCACAAAACAATGATTCTTAACCATTGATCTAACAAGCAACGACAAGATTAAACAACAAATAATACATAATACACAAACATACAGTGGACAATCCTTATTGGATTCTCGAATCCACCCGTTATGGCCTTTATGTGTTTGTGGCCTGCTTTTTTTGTCTCTCTGCCTGTCATCTCTGACTTCTAGGATTTTTTTGTTGGCCATCTTTAGCAAAATAAGAAAAAAAATATTGCAGGCCTGGGAGTGCTTTGGTCGGTCCATTTTTAGCCAAGTGAAAATATCATAGGGTGAAGAAGAAATTTTAGAAGATATTATGACTCTCCTTGGCCCATGAATTGGTTTCTTGCCATCAGTAGAACTACCACTAGCATTACTTACAGCAGCCAAGAATTTATCCTCAGAAGTAGTATCATCAAAGTTTTCACATGACTGAACATTGGATTCATCAATAAAATTTTTATTATAAATTTGACCAGTCATGTCACAAAGCTCATTACACTTTTCGGAGAAATATTTTCTTTCACACAAAATTTGAACTTCTAGAAAATTCTAAAAAAATAATGAATAAATTAATGAATTTTACATAACAATGCAAACTGTAAAAACAACAGAAATGAACGGTAATTTTTTTAAAAACACCGATGTGCCCGGCCTTATTGTCCTTATTGAGTACAAACCAATCGTAAGCTTCATTCAAGATGATTTTTGTTTACTTTCAAGAAATCATTTGAACCTCTCGTTAATGTTGACAAATTGAAAGAATAAGATACTTAATGAGACTCTAAATAATGGATTTGTCTACACAGACTCGCATGTTTTCTATATAAAAATTGTTACATTCTAAAAGTTCATTTACAACTCTATTATACATAAATTACAAGAAATTATTTATGTAATTTTGATTCTTGGTCACTGTAATTATTCTTGAAAATCTTAATAACTCATATTTCCCTCACATAATTCAAAATCTTACATGTATTTTGAAAGGTTGAGCAAAAACAAAGACAAAAAAAAAATTTACAACTCCATTATACATGAATTACAGTAAATTATTTATGTAATTTTGGTTCTTGGTCACTGTAATTATTCTTGAAAGTCTTAATAACTCATATTTCCATCATATTATTCAAAATTTCATATGTACTTCGAGAGGTTGAGCAAAAATAAAGACAAAAAAAATACCAACAAAATACGGCAATATGATAAACCTGTTATGTTTTTCACATGTACTGTTGAGTAAAAACTAAGATAAAAAAATAAAATTATATACCAATAAAATACGGCAATGTGGTGAACCCATTATGTTCTGTGAATATAGCACATCTACAATTACAAAAGAAATTAACCAACTTAAACAATCAAATTTTATAGCATTTACAACAACATTATACATAAATTACAAGAAATATATTATGTAATTTTTATTCGTGGTCACCGTAATTATTCTCAAACTCTTAATAACTTATATTTCCATCTCATGATTAAAAATAAACCTAATCATCTAAAATCGATTGCATAAAAAAGTGACCAGATGCACAAGTGAGATGCATGTGCGACATCTAATTGCTCAAAATCATTAGTCGCTTAAGCATAAATGGTGCCTCTTATCGTTAGTGGGACTTGATAATTCATGATAGTGCACACCATGCACATGAAGCCTACCTTTTATTATCTTGTCAAAGGCACTGACTATACAAAGAGTACACTAGGTGGTAGAAACTCGCTTGATCATTCACCATTTCATCCACAAAAATAACGCCAATCAACCCTTAGTTCCAATGCACATTAATTTTGTTAAGGAATGTACTATCTCAAGATGTTTCTCCGATGTTTAAAAGTCATGATGCATTCACATACGTAAGACGTGATGTCTAAATCCTGGTCTTAGCATCCGATGCTACTACTAGTACTAGACCAAAAGTGCCAAGATACTTGGTTAACTTCTAAGCAAGATCTGTACTACTAGATGGATGTGACATGTGGTAATACACACTACTCGAGAGCAATACAAAGATGAAGAAAAACAGTGGAGTTTCTCGCTGTTCTTTCTTCCCTTCTTTGCTAGCAGTGGCAACAAGAATCACTAAACACAAATTGAGCATTAGTACTAGGTGTCATTGTCAAGTGCACTACCAAGAAATGGCAAGGCCGCAATGGTAACATCAAAGGTCAAGAGACCTCACTTAGTACACTGAGGCCTATAATGGTAGGGATGCAGGAAGAGTTAGACTAAAACTTCGCATTCAAAGGATAAAATTATCTAGGCCAGAAAACATGAGTGGCCCGAGAACATTTATGCTCATATTTACAGAGGAGAAGAGAAAAAGCAAAGAATGGAGGCAATGGGTTAGTATATTTGATCATCAAGGAGGAACTAAAATCGCAACCGACGAGATCACCTAGACGCCACGACTAGACCGTAAAAGTAACAATCACAAAGTGAAGAGCAAAACAAAATAAATAAATAATAACAAAATCATTTTTCTTGGTGATCCGGGATTTCACTCCGGTATCAACACGAGCAAATTTCCGATGAGGTCGCATCTTGGCTCACCACCTCCAACCCAATTACGTAAATGAAACTCCCTAAAGCAGCCCTCAAGCCCAATCAAATCGCTTAAAGAACAAACCCTAGACGATGAACTCCGGTGGCTTGACTAATCGATGCCGAACTCTCCGAGTTATATTTACACAAGATTCAAGAACACACCGCGAAATCGATCAAGAAGTGGAAATTTAGGCTATCTCGCCCAAGATTGCTTCCGATCCGGGAACTCGACGGTGCAAGAAATTGCGCAAGGAATCGCGCCGAACCTAATTCCGAAAACCCAATTGGGGAATCTCCAATCGGGATCGAATGAACTCAAATTTTATAAATTTGGGCGAATCGCGATGCAAGTACGAAATAAGCGAGGAAAAATTTGGGAAAAATGGAGTGAATTGGGCGGGTAGACGCAAGGAGACTAACCTCGAATCGGCGAGATCAATCGCCGCAGTAAGAAAAAATTGGACGATTAAAAGGTAATTTAGTAAAAATCAAAATGAACATCGAGGATGTAGCGGTTCCAACACAAACCGAACATCGAGCGAACAAACCGCAACAACATGAACAAAATCAAGGGAAAAAAACCACGGCGCGCAAAATGGAACCGCTACAACCGACGAGGATGTAGCCACAATAAGATCTCCAATCGGCGAGCAGGAGCAAAACTAAAAAAATGAACAAAATCAAGGATATAACAACACTAAGCGGGAAATGGAGTCACTAAAATCGGCGAAGACCTAGCTGTCGAAGAGATCTATGCTTGCCAAGCAGCTAGTGAAAACATCAAAAAAACCGAAGATCGAGCGAACAAACTGCAACAAAACGAAAAAAAGACCACGGCGCGCAACATGTAGCCAGCAATGGACGAAGAACTTCGACGAGTAGAGAAAAATTACCTGCAGCTTCTCGCGGAGAACTTCGACGACTCTCCGAAGAGATCCCCTCTCGACCGGATGAAGCCACAGCTCTCCAGAGAGCTTTCTCGCCGGACGGCAAAAGTTTCTAGAAAGCTCCGCCGGTCATGCAAAAGAAACACAATATCAAAGGAATATTGTTTGAAAATAAACCATGTCCGGCTGTCGCTGTCCTGTTCTCAAAAAGTTACCGGGTTCCGGTTTTTAAATTGGAATCCAATGCTCAGCTGCGAATCCGTTCAATACGAGGCAACACGAATCGTGAAGCACATCGAACAATTAGAAAAACGACTATTTTGCATGAAAAAAACTGTCAACAGATATCTAGCAATTCCGTTTATTAATTTATCTCCATTACGTTTTGCCAATACAATACCTTACATTTCGTTTACAATACCCTTTACCTTAGTAGTGCAAAATTATATTCTGTTTCTGATACAATTCCTTAATGCGTCCCTTAGACCATAGTAATGTATGTATGTATGTATGTATAGTAGTGCTATAATAGTGTAATCAGAGTAACCGTCAGACATCCATGTCCAACATGAGAGGGGTGTCCCCTTTGCCCACGGTGAACGTCTGGAGCATCTTCGCCGTCGCCGTCGTAAGCTGCACGACGTATGTGCCGTGGAATCCCTGAACTTGAACTGCCCATCGCCATCGACGTTCCCGCGCGCATCCGACGTCCACTCCTCTGGAGGTCTACGAACCTTTGGCCGGCGTCGTTGACGGTGCCGTCAGAGTTGACAAGGCAGGCGTCCTGGCGCCACATGTGGTCCTGCATGAATCCCAGAGCATGACGCCCTCCACGGCCGGGTGCGCGTATGCCTCGCGGAGCACCACCTCAAGGTCGTCGGCGCGGAGGTCTACGTCGGGCTCGCACACGTCGAGCTCGGTGATCCAGATGGGCAGGTCCGTCGTGGCGAGCTTGTCGAGCGCGTCGCAGATGACCTCTCCCACAGGGTTGTTCACGTGCCCCTGCAGGCCGATGCCGCCCACCGCCGCGCCCCGCGCTGCAGCGCCGTGATCTGCTCGATGTACTTGTCCGGCGTCGCGTTCGGGTCGTTGCCGCACTCCACGTTGTAGTCGTTGACGAAGAGCGCGGCGCCCGGGTCCAGCCGGGTGGTCTCGCGGAACATGAACGCCACGACGTCGTCGCCGAGTCTGTCCCGGTAGAAGCGGCCGTGCAGCATCTCGTTGTTGACGTCGTAGTGCGGGAACCGGCCGGCGTAGCGCGCCAGGAGGCCCTGGAGTCGGCCTTGGATGGCCGACATGAGCTGGCCGCTGCCGAGGTTCTTGATCCACTGCTGCACATCGCCGTCGACGGCCCAGAAGATGCAGTGGCCGCGCACGGGCTTGCCGTGGCGGTCGCAGAAGTCGAGGAGCTCGTCGGCGTCCCGGTAGTTGAGCTGCCCCTGCTGCGCCTCTGTCCAGTACCACTTGAGCTCGTTCTCGAAGACGGCCCAGTCGAAGTGGTTGGTGAAGAAGTCGACGAAGGCCGGGTTCTGAATGACCGTGCCGTTGATGCAGGTGCCGAAAGGGAAGCCGTTATCCATCTGCACCACGCGGATGGACGCGCCGGTTATGTCCGACGCCGCTCCAGCCCCGCCGAAATTGAGAACTACGTCCCGCTTTCGCACCTGCATCAAACAAATACGGTATTGATGTCACTGTCAATCACGCTTGTACCCAGGACGCAGATATATAATAGTCGTCTTGCTGATTGTTTGTTAACTCTAATCTCCACCCATCAAGTGATTAACATGCACATGTATAAGGCGTGTTTGGTTGATATTACGAGACTGCATGGAACAATATGGTCCAGTGCAGGAGCGCAGCTGGCAACGGGTCAAGTTTCAGACCACTAGCTGTTTTTGGCCTAAAAATGTATTTTGCTAATTTTTCAACGAGTTTTTCATGAACTGTTGATCCTAAGTCCTGGGCTATTACCTTAAAGTCCCGAGAACCAGCTCCATCTCTGGTCCTGTGCCATGTGCTTCAGAAAGCAATATTTTTTAAATTTGTATCCTGCCATTATACCTAAACTGCAAAAATCATGTTTGCTGCGGGCGAGCCCTTCTTCCTGTCGTGTCAGTACATCAGTGGTGCACTGTCACTCCTCACACCGAAGCCCTACTCACTTGAAAAAATATGTTGCCAAGCAAACACTCGCCGACTTACGTTTCTTCTCCGCTCATATCATTTCGTGCCACATTAAGTACGGTCGTGGCACATCAAAATACAGTGTTGACGAACGCTACTTACTTGGCACGAAAACAAATGGCAATAGATGAAATCTATCAACTAGCTAGTAATTAAACAGTAACAAATCTGATGGTGCGGACTGTGTGATTTCAGTGCTCACCTTGTCGGTCTTCTCCTTGAGTTGCCTGAACCGTGCCGTGTGGTCCGTCGCGAACATCCGGACATCCATGACCTTCACGTCGACGCCGGCAGGCGCGCCCTGGATGTAAACCGCTGCACTGCACGGGTTCGTCTTGAGCCGGAACGCGCCCTTGATCTCCGTCCACCCGCCGGCCTCGGCGCAGACCGCGCCGCAGTCGACCCAGCACCCGTCGCCCACGTGGAGGTTGACGCGCACCGCGTGGCTCGTCCCGTCCGCGCCGGAGGACGCCCCCAGGCTGATCCACCCGGCGACACGGTACGTGACCCGGGGCTTGAGCACTCCGGGCGAGATCGCCTGGCACAGGCCGTCCTTCTCGTCGGCGCGGCCCGCCGCGAGGATGTACCGGCCGCTCGGCTTGTAGCCTCGCTCGAGCCCCACGGTAGGGAGCTTGGCCGGCTCCTCCTCATTGTGCCCGGATAGCGCCGTGCGCGAGCCGAACGGAGCCCAGCCGGCGAGGCCGTCCTCGAGTGTGCTGTTCTGGATCAGGTTCACGTCGAACACGACCTCCTGGCATGCACAAGTATGCATATGCGTCCAAACACAAATGGAGTGAGACAATTGAGTGGAGCTAGCTAGCTTCTCCTACTTTTGGGAAGCAAATAATTGCTTGCTTAAGTGATAGTTAGTGCGATACAATGAAGTGTATTGCTTGTACTACCAAGCATGCATGGTACGTACCTGAGTGCAGGCCATAGTAGCTAGGGGATGACGCGGGTAGAGGAGCAAGTGAGCGCCGGGATCGAGTCTGGAAAGGGTAAGGAAACAAGCTTGTCTGCTGTGGATTGGTTTGCCTTGATGTTGTGAGGGGAAGGACCATGGCGGCTGCGGTATTTAAAGCGAAGATTTGTGCGGCACCGGCGAATCATCGCCAAATGTTTATCGGTAAAGCGTGTCAAAGGCAAAAATATTAGTATAAACTTGAAGCAACCACAAGGGATCTACTTCTCTCTGCTACCGTTTTTTGAGTAACAGTAAAGCTTGCGCAACACAGGATTGAGTCTCACTGTCTCACTTTGGGTTCAGAGAGTGCGATGAGCTATTCTCAGTTTCTCACTTTGGGTTCAGAGAGTCCATACAAAGAGAAGTCGTGATCTCGATTAATTACCGATCCTGATTTCTTCAATTTTCTTTTTATGCCAAGTGAGGGTTATTGTGTTGCCGTGTATGCATATGTGGTGTGTCTTTTGTGAGTTGGGATGTGTGCTGTCAATAAAATAGATATTACCCGCGTGTATTATTTTTACGATCTTGCTAGTTTTAAGTCGCCTAAAATTTTCTTAAGTTTAAATCACTTGTTGTGACAATTGAATTTGTGTAGAGATTGATATGTCATATGATTGGATATTGATCCAATGGACACAATAAGCGACTTATGTGTAAAAATGTCAACACCTTATGAATAGACAGTCCCTTATTTTTATTGTGGTTAATCATACTTTAAAGCATGTTAATGGTCATTGACTACATAGATCCCACATCGATCAGTATTTAGGTATCTCCAATAGTGTATTTATTGTCGTCTCTTAGCTATGCCACGTCAATAAAATCCTACGTGGAGCAGTAGATAGTACATGTCGTCTCTTTCTCAAGAAATTATCGTGCACATGAAATAAGGCATGATACATTAATCTACTCTAGTTGATATGTAGGCTCGTTTTAAAGAAAAGTTATAAAATATAAATGTTGGAGAGTGTGCTAGAGACTATGTATTAGAGATGTTGTCTCTAAAGATGATGTAGCATATGTTAGAGATAAGATTATCTCTAACTATTAAAGATGCCCTTAGGGACCAAGAGAGTAGTACAAATGTACAATGCTGTAATTAAAAGAAATTTTACGGTACATTCTACAAGTATTATATGGTGATAGTATAAATCAAATCTGACCATTGATTTGTTAAAGATATAATAGACTTTTCTTTATATTTGTAGTTTTTTGTGAGAGTATTATAGACTTTTCCAAGTAGCTTGAAAATATTATTCTTCCGCATGTGATCCCCACGTGGACAATCACAATTATACCCATCAGGATTCTATTACTCGTACTACCAGGTGTAGTATAATTAAATTCTAACTAATTTGAACCATTATATCAAAGAGAATGGACAGTTCGAATTAAATTTGATGTACCTTAAAAGATCTCATAATTAATTAAAGCCACGGAGAAGAGATTGCATGCGGCGTGCCCAACTTGCAGCCGCCGCACTAGATGATGATGGATGATGTAGTTCGTTTAGGCGTAGAGCGTTGCAATACATGGCTTCAAGACACGAAAAACGGCTAAAAGCGAGGCTAAATGTAATTCGGGAGAAGCGGTAGTGTGTATGGACATGGAGATGGTTCCCGAATCTTGCTCAGCTCGATCGGTCCCATCACGCAATGGCGATACGCACGCATGCATGAAGGCATGGTTCAATTCGTAACATCCTTACGGCACAAGAAAAAGAAAATATCTTCCTTCACGGCGCAAACAAGGCACCGTACACAAAACAAAAGTGCGTGCATGCTCCATGCGTTTGGGCTGAGGATTGGCGGTTTGGGACATTGGTCAAAGGATTTTTTTTCAAAAATTTACCTCGGTTTTACCGGGGACCAGGACAAAGCCAGCAAAATATAATGAGAAGGGACTAACTAGTAACATTTCTGCATCGAAGGGAGGCATATAGAGCTTTGCTTCTATTCTTATCTGGAGCATGCATGTGTGCATGAGGGTATGCATGGAGCACAAGGGGGCCAGGGCTCCCTAGCATCCCCCGTATCCGTCCTTGCCGGAGACGGTTCAATTCTCACTAGGATTCAGAAAAGCTTCTCTGTTTTAAATGGTACTAAAGTCATGTTGCAAACAAATTGTCATGCGCACGTGACACAATGAACATAACAAAAATTCGATTCATCTTAGTTCTGTTAGATTTATGGTCGCGTTGCTCATGAACAATCATACGAAAAGAATATAAGACACAATAAGTACCCCCGACAACCCATCTCTCTTTATTGATGGGTGAATACGAGATCTGCAAGTATGTGTACAATGATAACCCCCTGTCCCCTATATAGGCGGATGGGGTATTCCTTTGTGAATCAATAAGCAATATATGACTAAACTAGATAGCCATGCCTCATGGGCCTTAACCACCAATTAGCCTTGTTTAGGTGAAGTGTTCATATGGTTGGTGACGAGGATTCTTGACCAGGTCAATATTTTTCGATCAAAGCCAAAGTTCCTATCAAATAAGGTCCACTTTATTACGATTTTGAATCTACAACTAGTTTATAATGGAAGTCTAATCCCTTTATTACAACCAAACTGGTCGACAACCGCTTTAGGTCATGAATGACCACCTATGGACATTATCCGACCAGCTATATAGGTTTGGATAATCCCGACCAAAGAACTGGTCCGAGACACCAATAGTTACCTATGTGATCAAGTGGAAGGCGACTTTTGGCGCATTTGCTAACTTACGACAGTTGACCAATGGGCGCGATGTTTCAAGACTCCTGGCGAACATGCGTGAAGATTAGAGGTGCATTTACCCGCATTAACTGTCACCCCTTCTACTACTATAAATGAGTTAGTCCACATTCTCTATAACATATATAGATTGAGAACAATACTCATTCATTAGTTATGATCATTATGATCATTCTGTATTGCGTTCTCATATTACTTTCCCGAGTAAGTTTGATAGGGAACTCTATGTTCTGATCATCGATAGTTGGCGCTAGAAGGAGGGCGCCATCAACCCGAAGATCATTACTGTGATATCCTCATGGCCTCACTGATGGACTCTGAGGAAAATTTATTCGATCTTGATGACTACACCTACCTCACGATGGAGGACTACACCCCTGAGGAGGTGTGCAAGTGCGACTTCTTCGATGAGTACATTCCTGAGAAGAAATCTTCACCGTCCTCAAACCAATACGTTAGGAGTAAAGCGGTCGGAACATCAAATCCACTTTTAGGCAATTCTGTGAGTGACTATGTTCCAACTTCTGTCTCAAATCAGGAGACAAATGACTATGATGCCAGTGCCATGGCAATTTATGACGATCTCGATGACGGAGACTATATTGAGGCGATAGAAGAATCATATCTAGAGCATCTACTCCATCAACTCTGAGGTCTCGACTACTACCCCTCCTCTGACGAGGATGGGATGTTCTCACTCTCTATCTGCTCAAAATTTCATGATTATGTCATCGTCAATGCCAATGAGACAGATGAACAACAGGCAACACATGAGCAACGTGAGGCCCAAGAACAAGGCGAACGGTTGGTGCAGAGCAACGCAATCGATTCACGCCGCCAGCGTAAGGCAATGGAGGAGGCCCATCGCCACTACCATGACACCGCGTCGGGACATCTAGAAGACTCGCTTCACGCGAGTGGTGAACTATGTTCACCAACCACACCCCGATCGCTCCAAGTATGACGGTAAGAAATCTCAATGTTTTACCATCACCTCACACCAAAGACTCCGCTGATGAGTATGGATACTCTCAAGTACAATTGTCAACCACCTAATGGGAAATGACATTGAATAGGACCTTTGGTCATTTGTTCACCGTTGCCAACCCGCAAGAGGCCATTGCAAAAGTGCAATGCCTTTGCTATCATCAAGAGCTCAAAGTAGTTCTAGAACCGCCGCCTTATTATAGACGCCGCCATCATGATGGCAATATTCATCAAGAAGACGCTATGCCTCGATGGAACGTATTTAATAGATTGGACCCAGGTGAGTGTCCTAACCATGGTTGTAGATGAAGTTGTTCCCCTAATAATTATGATGAAGGTCATAATGTACGACCATGATTGAGACCTTACACAGGGTTACACAGGGTGCAAGGCTTTCTCACCCGGGCTAAGAGATGTCAATTGGCCTAAAAGTTATCACAGACGGTCTGTGAAAAAACCATCTGTGAAAAAAGATTTTCAAATCGTCTGTGAAAAAGAGATTTTCAAACCGCTCAGGAAAAGCTATCACGCATTTGCTCAACAAGAACCATTCAGGATAGTAACTATCACTGCATTTGTTCTTGTTCGTAATCGTCTCATGATAGTTTTTCCTATTACAAAATATTGGATTTTGAATGTTTTATAATTGGCACCATCACAGTTCCTAATATAGAATTGACCTAGTGTGTGATATGTATGCAGAAAATCAGAGGAAAGCAAGGGAAGAAGGGAAAGAACCTGGAGAGAGGGTGAGGTGTCCATGTCCAGCTGAACTCGCTGCCCTCCCATGGCGCACTCTGCTTCCTCGCCAACAAACATTTGGCGCCGTTCTCCTTCTCCACCACACCTCTCGCATTCGCTGATCATCACACATGTTATGCATCTCAAATGATCACTTCTTTGTTGATGTGGATGTACAAGTTGATGATGATCTTACATACCATCTTGCCATCGTCGACGAGGATAGCATTGTGGCAGAGACCGAGGTAGGCGTCCTTCTTGGACGACGGATGGCCGAGCGGTCCGTGGTGCCGCGGGGAGGGGGCGTCATGAAGGATGGCGTGGTAGTCGGGTAGGAGGAAGCAGTCCCAGATAGCGCCATACTCGTGTAGTGGGGCTAAGGACGGGACATGGCGGTGCAAGGCAGCATCATGCAGGAGGTGAGCGCGATCACCCCGCCGCTCCTCATCATGAGCTCCACCTCCGCTAAGCCGAGCACCGCAGAGCACGCAGAGCCTCACCTCAGCCAAGGCCCCGCCGACTCGGCTATAATATATAAGGACAACGCCAAAATATTTTGCCTCCCGCGCACATGTTCAAAATTTTCAACTCCCGCTATTTAATCACGGACGATTTCATACAAAAACCGTGTGTGACGACATATCATGCATTTATTCATATCACAAACCGCTCGTGATACTTCATAGACAGCTTTTGATACGAACCGTCTGTGATAAGTATCTCATCACAAATGGTTTGTATTAAAATCAGAGAGTTAGGCTTATTTATCACAAATGGTTTTTAATACAATCCGTCTATGATATTCGAAGACATCAAAGATAGTTTGTAAATAGAAAGGTTTGTGATAATTCACATACAATTAATTCTATTTACAAACTGTCTACGATAGTTACGTATAATAGATGGTTCCTTTGGAACCATCTGTGATGAGGCATCCAGTATAGCCTGTTTTGTAGTAGTGACCATTCCTAACATTACTAATTAATCTTTTATTCGAGAATTTAAGCAAGCGGTGTGATACAAAAGGTTTACTAAAGACCTCAACATCAATCCATCGAGTACCATGTCAGAATTGTTCGACATGGCCGATCGCTATACAAATGCTAACGAAGTAGTGCAATGGAATCGTATGGTTGACAAGGACCATACTCTACCACAACTAGGTATGGAAGTTTTTAACAAAAAAGAGCCCAAGAAACCGACCAGACTTGACAAAGTTAAGGCCAAAAAGAAGAATCACTACTACAAAAGGCTAATACTGGACGCCTCATCACAGACGGTTAACCAAAACCATCTGTATTACATGCAATCGTAGATGGTTTTGGTTTAAAGACCATCTGTGTTACTGGCTACGCTAAAAACCGTCTGTGAAGAGGTAATATCACAGACGGTTCATATTCAAAACCGTCAGGAATATCATAGACTCGCTCAACACGAACCGCTCGTGATAATTGTAGACTTCATAGATGGTTTTTAATTATAACCGTCTGTGATAATATCGCTTCAGCTCCCCAATGAGTTTCTTCATCGTCTGATAAGTTTCTTCGTTGCCGTCGTCGCCGATGCGTCTCTTCGTCGCATCAATGCCACTTCGGCTTCCCGATGCGTCTCTTCATCTCACATGCTGAATTTATTCCTTGTTTTTATAAAAAGGATCATCCGCCATCGAAGATGATCATCCCCACATATAACTCTACTATATATACTTTTAAAGCAGAAATGACTCCCTCTTCTGTTTCCTTGTCGCCGACATTGATGGCCTACCTGGTCATACTGTACGAGCACCTCTCCGGCTGTACGTTGGCGGATGCTACGGAAGTACACTATTTCAACAGTGTCCTTACTTCTCTGTCTGAGGATTTGCCAGAGCAGGTGATAGCCACCTTGTGCTGTCTTGACATCCTTCTTTGCTGCGTCTTCCGAGTGATCTCCCACTTCCGGCAAGTTAATCGCGCCATCGATGTGGTCCTCCACAATGATGTTGCACGTCTTCAGGAGGCTTGTGTCACTTGAAATGCTTAATCGAGGTGGCGAGCGATCGAGTCGACCATGCCGACACCCTCAAGCAAGGAGGAGAGTCTATGGGCTCAATTCTTCTTGATTCAACAACTGAGGGTCTTCGAAAGACACTGAACGAGCGTGTCAGCCGGTGGGCGCATTTCGGTCTTCATTCGTTGATGATCAAAAACCATCTGATGCCGACGCCGCCACCTTCGAAGTTTTGAAGATAGAGATAATAGCCTATCTCCGCCACTAGAAAAACTTTATTTATTTAGGTTTCTACTTTTTTTAAAAAAAAATTTGTAAGGAGTGTCTGGCCACATTGTTTGGCCATATGTAAATTTCGAAATGAAAAAAAAAATCTAGTTTGAAGGTCAAGTTACTATATTATATGTTGAACTATATATCACAGACGGTTTAGTGGAACAAATATCCGTCTGTGATATATATCATAGTTAAAGGAATTTTTCAGCAATATTTAAATGATAAAATTGACATATAAACATGTAATTTCTTCATGTCATGCAAATGTATACATGATAATATGCTCAAAACATAAAACTCGAGAATAACTATATCATAGACGGTTCCATAATAGAACCGCTCGTGATATGATTATGGAACCGCCGCTGGTAAGTATCACTTTATTAGTACGAGCCCACTATGGTTTGTGCCCTAACTCGCCACTCCCCATCACCTTTACTCGCTCGCTACCCTCCCCACCCAAGTGCCCCCAACCTCTGTCCCCGTGCACGACTCGACTACCTCTCCACCGACCTTGATGTCGCCGCCCCAACATCGACGACTCGCCTGTCGCACCTTTCTCCCTAACCCCGTGCCTCCTTACGCTCGCCCGCTTGTTTGGGGCTTCCTCCTCCTCGACTCAATCTCCCATTCCCCACTTCCTCTTTCTATTATTTTAGTTTCATGCTTGAGCTTGTTTTGGCTTATGATGTGAGTTGATTATTTATCGATGTTGGTTAATTTATTGATTAAGCATGGTAAAAGAAATGGAGGTGGGTTAATGCATGGTGGATGTGTTGTCACTGGTATTGCATCGCACCGAGGTAACTACTCCTCTACTCTCTCGCTTTCTCTCCTTGCTCGTGATGTAAACCGAGGACTATTGGTGTATGTGCATTCTATGCATCTTGCTTAGTTCATGTTGTGGGTCTGATTGACAAAAATGAATGGGACAAAATGGTGGGTTTGGTTAATGCTCGATGGATACCGAGGTTATTGATGCCGCTTTATGCTTGGTTGGCTTACATGGGATGTGGTTCAAGTGGGGCAAAACATTAGTCCGCATACGTGCAATAGCGATACACTCATCGCTGCACGGTTCCAAAGGAGCCGCTTGTGTTGAATCTTATACGCACGTTCCCTTTGGAACTGCTCGGGAACCGCTCGTGATATGTCCTCATCACGCACGGTTCTTATTACCAACCGCTTAGATACTTCGCGCACGTTGGTAAAAAGAACCGCTCGTGATGAGGACATATCGCGCACGGCATATTAAGAACCGTCAGGAAGTATCGCGCACGGTTCGTAATATGAACCGCTCGTGATGAGGACAACTTATCGCTGCACGGTTTGTAAATAAAACCGCTCGGAAGTATGACAGACGGTTTTAATTTTAAACCGCTCGTGATAAGTTACTATCACTGCACGGCTCTATTAAATAACCGCTATGATATTATTATCACGCACGGTTTCCATATAGAGCCGTCCGTGATATCCAACCTCTTCTCCCACGCGATGATGTCTCTTCACCATCGCACAACCGCCTTTCGTCTCGCACGCCGACGATACATGCGCCTCTTCGCCTCACGCGCGCTTACTCCTAATTCTTTATATAAGACTAATAATTCACCAAGATTAAACTCCTCCCATTGCTCTTCGTCTCACGGTTTTGAGTACGCCAATCGCCAAGGTGAGCATGCAGAGCGCAAAGCCAAGCACCAAGGCGAGGAGGTCGGTGATCGCCGCTTTCTCACGATGTCGCCGCCGACATCGTCGCCGCGGTGGCCGCGAGCTCTCTCAGCCCATGGAGGACCTATGCAGCCTACGATTAACGACATACATCTTTATATCTACAATATACGCACGTACATACTACTATTTATTCTAACATCTTGAATGTATGTACGTATAGTTGCAAGGCCTTGTACAAGGTGTCCAAGGAACGCCGTGGGAGGCGCGTGGCGCCGAGCGAGAGGAGGCGATGAAGTGGCGTGACAACGAGTGCTACTCGCCGCCAACCACCCGCCGCCACGGCAACCTGTGGGCTTGTTTCATCGCCGCCTCGCTTGTTCGCGCCCCAAGACATGCAACACGCCTCATGTTCCTTGAACGGGCGGCCGTGGCCGCCACAAGGTCGCGCCACGTGCTCGCCTCTCCTCTACACGGCCGGCGAGACGCGCGACGTTGGGAAGCACTACATCGCCCAGTCGAGGACGAGCCGACGGCGGCGGGTGCGAGACGGCCAAGACCAACCGGGAGTGCAGCGGTGTTGAGGCTCGCCGCGACATGGTCCAGCGGCGCGTGGGGAAGAAGGTCGCCACCGGGCCGTGTGGGCGTCGCGAGGATGGCCACCGTGCACGAGCATTGGTCGCGGTGTGGAAGGTGGGACGACCACGCCGCCTTCTACATGTTGATGACCGCAGGATTAGGCATGAGTATACCGCTTTCTTTGCAAAGGTGTTAGACTATTTGCCATAAAATTTTAGTTTTTAGGTTTCTAGAAAGGTGGTGCACTGGACTATTTTTCAAATTAAATGAATTTTTAATGCACCAAAATATACGGTCCACAAGGACGGGAGCGATTACAATTCCACGCTGACATCAAAATATACGCACGACATATTACAAGTTCATAACACATGATGTTATGGAATAAATTAATTACAATGGAGTAATTTCTAATTAAAATATAGTCCTTCATGATGATTGACGCGCATATAGCTAGCTTCCTCGCTGGTTCTTCCTCGAGCCCGATGCCGCCTCCGAAAGGAGGCAACTCGTCAAATTGATTGTATTCTTCCTCGCCCACTACATTCTCAACTCCGACAATCCTTCTTTTCCATGAAGAACTACGTGACGCTTCTTATTTGCCGGGTCGGTTACATAGAAGACTTGAACAACTTGGTTAGCCAAGATTTAATGGTTCGCCTTTGTATCCGACACGATCGAGGTCCACGGTAGTGACGCCGCACTTGTCGACCTTCACATGTGGAGATGGACCCAACGGCACCGAAATAGGGGATCTTGAAAAGCACGTAGTCGAGCTCCCATATCTCCTCTATTTGCCCATAGTACGAGCTCCTCACCATCGGCATCGAATGCATCTATGCGACACCGCTGCTCGGATCAGGCTCTTCCTATCCCGAAGCCGATAAAATGTGTACCCATTTATGTCGATCCTTGCCATGTGACAATTGTAAATTGTGGCCCTTTGCCAACCATAGCAACAGATCATCACTTGATGACCTCCCACCATGATTCGCACTTTACCCATTCGTTGAACCGACGGTTGTGCTCTCGTGATCCAAACCTCCGACCGTCCGGATTCTCTGCATGCATTCATGTCTTTGTGCTCGCCGATGTACGGGACGGTTGGGTCATGTGTTGCAAGACCGTGAAATGGGCTTGAGCGCACGTGATCCAGATCGGAGTGATTGATTTCTTCCGATGGTCCCGATACCATCCAAAGCCTTTCCTCATGACGAGATAGAGGCACACCTATCGGTTCCACCGAGCCATGTAGTCGACGCAGAACTCAATGACCTCTTCGTTGCATAACCTTCGATGATGCCGCTCCGGCCGAGATCGATTCCGACGTAGGACTTGAGAATTCTCATATACCTCTCGAACGGTACATATGACGAGGAACACAGGACCGTATATCTTTATCTCTTTCACAAGATTAACAATGAGATGGACCATAATATCAAAAATAACGGAGGGAAATACATCTCAAGTTGACATAGAGTCGCTACCACCTCTACCAGAGCATCTAGTCCTTCGGATCGATGACCTTCCGAGCAATTGTTGAAGAAATAACACACCTCAAGATTGCCACTTGACCTTGTTCGCAAGATACCCCTAATTGCAACAGAAGCATTTGTGTCATCAAGACATGACAATCATGAGACTTCATACCAATTAATTTCAAATCTTGCATAGAAACAAGTTTCTTAATGTTAGCGAGTAACGAGACGACTTTGACACCATGCAAGCTTTGGCACAATTCATTTCTCTCGCCTTGGACATAGTGTAGCAAGTCGGTGGAAGGTATGTTCGCCCTTTATCGGTCTCTTTCGTGCTAACTCGGTCCTTATGTTCATATCAACCAAGTCGCGCGTGTGTTAACACCATCCTTTGTTTTGCCACTAATGTTCAAGAAGAGACCAATCAAGCTTTCACATACATTCTTCTCCACGCATGACGCCGATGCAGTTGACGAACTTCTAAGTGTTCCCAACAAGGCAAGTCCCAAAAATTGACCGCTTCTTCCGATGTTCTTCTCGACGGTTTTAATTTACGCCCTTCCCAAGCACAACATCGATATCCTTAACCATATCATAGACCTCTTTCCTCTAAAAGCCCTTGAGCCGAGCTGTCCTCCTTATTTCCGCGAATTGTTTTTTCATCTTGCGGTATGGGTGACTCGGGAAGGAACCTACGGTGACGCATATACACGCTTTTTGCGAGTTGTTCAAACCATACACTCTCCGTAGCATCTAAGCAAAGCATGATGAGCTTTGGCCTTTCGCATCGAAACCCGACAGTTACCAAGGGCGGAAAATCATTGATAGTGCGTAACAACATGACGCAGAAAGAGAAGTTCTCTCGCTTGTACGCATCCCATACTTGTACCCCTTCGCTCCACAAGTGTCACAATATCATCCAAGAATGGTGCTAGGTACACATCAATATCGCTCCTGTGTTGCTTCACCCTTGATAAGTAGTGACATCAAAATGTACTTCCGCTTCATACACACCAAGGAGGAAGGTTGTACATACATAGGTTCACGGCCATGTGCTATGTCTACGCTCATGTTACCGAAAGGATTCATTCCATCCGTACTCAACCCTAACCTTATGTTCCTGCCCGCACCGAACTCTTTGAAGGTCCGATCAAGTTTCTCCACCGGCGTAATCAGCAGGTGTCTTAGTTTTCCATCTTTCTTACGCTCCGAGTGTCAACGCAGCAATCTTGCCTCCTTTCGTTCGCAAATAAACGCTCAAACGTGGGATCACAGCAGATACCACAACACCTTAGCAGGAGGTCCTTGCTTCACCTTAGCAAGATTCTTACGCTTGTATCGGGATGCTTTGCACACGGGACATACATGCAAGTCTCGCATACTCTTTACGATACAGATACAATCGCTTGACATGCATGTATTCTTTCTACTTCCATTCCCAATGGACAAAGAACCTTCTTGGCTTGGTAGGTGGTGCCGGGCAACACGCTTCTCCGTAAGAATGTCCGCTAGGAGACCTAATAACGCCGTGAAACTCTTGTCGGACCAACCATTGCTCGCTTCAATTTGGCGGTTCAATAGCTGCACGGTTGACAACCTTGTGTATTCCGCTTGCACTGTGGAACAAAGGTTTCCCGAGTCCTCCATTAAGCGCCGAATTTACAAAACTCTCTCATCGTAGTTTCTTCGCATCGCAGAGCATCTGTGTAACACCTCAGATCCACATTACCCTCGAATGCTACTTAACCACTCTACAACTAGCCAATAATTTCAAGACAAAATTAATTCAAAAGAACTCTAGACAAGAAGCACTAAGCGGAAGCATAAACAACTAAGGGAATAAAGATAACGGTAACAAGTTCAATAATTAAACAACCTCTAGCAGATTAAACCAAGTGTAGTCCACAAATTCATCAATAATAATTCGACGTAACACTCGCGAATAGCTAGTCATTAGGCTAATTTCTCTCAACTTTATTACAAAGATGAATCTATGAATTGAGTGCATTATTGTAGTGCAGCTCTACCCATCCCAGAATGCTTAAGAATCACTCAAAGGGGGAAAGAAACAACAAGGGTGAGATAAAATCTCAAAGAAGCAAACTGCTTAATGTGCTATTCAGACTACAAACAAATATACAACATCATTAAAGTATCCATATGTCCACATCCATAATGTGAATCCACATTCATTTACAAGCTAATTTAACTACAAAGATATTAAGCATCAATATCCAATTCCCATAATGATCACAATTATAGCCTCAACCATATTTACTACCAATGATAGTAAAATATCAACAATTGAATCTTGATCAACTGCTTCATATTATTCACCACTACCACTACCAATGACAATAAAGTATTAACATGTTTTACCTCATAACTTTACTATTTCTCGCATCCACAATCGCTATCAACAATTACCACAAGAGAGAAGAATCTCATGCCACAATCACAACCTCTACCATACCACAAGGGATGACCCCATTCCACCACCACAACCACATTACTCATACCACAAGAGACTCTCATGAGTCAATTTCCACATTGCAACTATGAAGTTGCGCTTGTTTGCAAAATAACTTCACCTCAATATATTGCATAAGTATGCAAATGATCTTTCCACAATGTAATGCATATGCATGCTATGCTCCATCGCACCTTTACCCAATAAGGTAAAAGTGTACATCGTACACGGCAATGCACGATGTTGTACTGCACGGTCGCGCTATAAGCTGCACATCCACAATGCAAATGTTATGACATGTCATGAATGATATGATTATCATAAACCACAAGAATTTAACCACGAATGTCAACAACATACTCATCATGAATACTTCCTCATAATCCACATGTGTCTCATTAAGCACAATACCATTGTGTCATAAAACCATTACCACATAACCCCACTGATTCACCAAGATCAAAATCACGATCTAAAGGGAATTCTACCACATAGACCACAACATGATCATCATGAATGTGACCACAAGGAATTATCAACATGTCCACCTTGAGTTTATTTTCATATTCCGCATTTGGCTCATTAAGCAAATTACCACAATACTACCCAAACTCATCCAAACATAGCAATTGATTAATATCTTGCTACCACATTCATACTTAGAAAACATGTAACCATGGCATATCGTTTAACATTACGTCAATCATGCATAGTGCAAGTAGTAAGAACAACGGGTTAAACCGTAGCACAACCGCTACATTTACTTGCCTTCCACGATGCGACTCGTTAGCCGGCAAAGATGATACTCCTAAACCTGAGGCTTCACCTCCTAAACAGGTAAAATAATTTCTATTAAGACATAATATACTCAGCGCTACTAATCGGCATTCTACATCGCTTACTTGACGACTCAAAACGAGTTTACAAAGCTGAAACTGAAAAACAACGTTGCCTGCCATATACCGTTCCTGGACAGCGGCACGGTAATTGACATAACTGATGAACAGGAAGTCAAAAAGAGGTAAACCCAATTTCTATAGATTCTTAACTGACTCACAAACAATACTCTAGTTGACACGATAATCCAATTCGGCCAAAATATTAGGCTAACCATTGTTTGAACTTTCAGTACAGAAACTGCCTACACAAACGAACAGAAAAACTAAAATGACCATAACTTTTAATAGGTAACCTGAATTGATCGTTATTTATCAATCTGAAAAGGTTATCGAATTATCTACAATAACCTAGTTGTGTGAACTTTCAGATTCCACCAATTTCCTTTCATATTTTAGGAAATATCCAGACAGATTATTCTCGTCAGATTTCTGGCAGCAGATACTAAATCGACCATAACTTTTGACTCAGACTTCGAATCGAGTGATCTTCGCGGCTACTGAAAGATAACGACATAACCCACATAACTCTAGGAGATGGAAACTTAAAATTAAGCCTCTAAATACACGAAAATCCCCACGCAAGGTACTGACAGAATCGAATCTTCTGCAGCCCAACATTTAACCAACAATTCTAATCGGTTTCAGATCTACTATGAATCAAACAGCGGGAAGGCATCTCGTTACCCTTGTAGAACCGCTAGAACTTGCTGAATCAAACCCCACGCAAGATCTTCTTCTCCTTCTTCTCCTTCTTCTCTTCCTCTCTTTCTCCTTCTGCGCAATGGGCAGCAGCCTAAACAGGAGGTGTAAGGAGCAGCACCTGGGCTGAGGGGAGGCGCAAGGAGCAGCTTGGACAAGGGAGGCGCAAGGAGCAGGAAGGCGGCCGCATGTGGGAGGAGGGGAAAGGGGAGGGGGCGGTTAGGGTTTGGGGAGGTGGCACCTCCCTTTGGCCGGCCACAAGAAGGCTTGATGGGCCAAGGCCTGTGCCCAATTGGATGAGAACAATGGAAAACCTCTCTCAACTTGATTTGACGAATTCAAAATAAAATTCTTCCCCGATTAAATAATTCTCACCGATTAATTTTTATTAATCCGATTCTTGACTTCTCACACTTCCGAGTATTACAACTGATCCGCATTGTCATCGCACGACCTATCATCATCAAAAACACACCACATCCGCATATCGTTGACTTCCTCGCCGATGTCATCATTATTAACTTCGTGATAATCGCTCTTCACCGCGGATCGTCCAACATGTATACCCTTTTTGAAACCCTTCAATCAAGTGCCCTACGATCCGCGCGGGTTGTTAAAAATCTTCGACACGCAATCAATGCATGGACAAGATATAAATTCTATCCCTTATTCAAAGATATCCCGCCCGCGCTTCTTTAAAAGCAACCACGCCATTAATGTACTCTTCACTCACACTGTTCGCACCTGCACATCCAGCGGTCCATCTACGCCACACATGTAACAATTAGTAGTGTTAAATTATATTAATAAATCGCAAATACGCTACTCCTCCTATTAACGCAAATACGTTACATTCTATTAAGCAAATATAAAGAGTTAAAGATCGTTATCCCTGAGCTCACAACGAAAATTCCTAATATCCCGCGAGATTCTCACCGCCCTTCTCCTTCGTGCCAATGAACAGGCAAGAGAAGAGCCACAATAAATGCACCAGCTCCCACATAAGCTTATCCCACTCACAAAAACACTCATTCACAACACCCAAACCGAGAGCTACCACCAAAGCCAAGCCTCACAAAGCAAGCATGCATGCAAGCCAATGGCCATAAGTTGCTAGGGCAACCCACAACCAAGAACAAGGCAAGCAAAATAAACAAGCCTCCTACACCAACACAGAGCAAAGCTTCTCAAGCCCTCTATTCCAAAGAAGAGATCAGAGGCGCTAGGCAGGGGCATCCGTCGGTCTTTATATTTATAGGTGGCATATCACGACGGTTCTTATTTCCAACCCCTCAGGATATTTATATCATGCACGCTCTCCACAAACCGCTCGTGTTGATGGCCTCCTCCGTGACCTTGCACGCCAATTTCCTCTTGTAGATGTTCGACTCTGTAATCAAGTCCCATATAACCTGCAGGCCATCAACCCCGGTCTCCACAGCCTCGGCCAGGCTCGACCCGCCTCCCGCAATGTCGAGGTCGCCTCGACTCTCTGGGCCGCATCCTCGTGCGCACCAAAGAGTTCCATAGGACAATCTCCACGACGAGGTTTACTCGCCGGATGTCGGAGATCCTCGCACCGGTCTGTTGGAGGAGGAGTTCCAATCGACCGATGATCGCCGTTATGGTCTCCTGAGATCGGAGGGTCTACAACGGATTGCATTGTAATCTAACGCCTTGTTCGCAGCTTGGGCCAAAGTTACATCGAGAGGTGCGAGTACACAACCATAATGTAGGCCAAGATAACGGACGAGAGGAAGCCATTTGGAATTTGTGGAGAGAGGGGATGATCAAGGATCGAGGTTCGTGAGAAATCCTCCGATAAGGGTTGTCTATTTATATAAAAGAAGTAGTAAAGCCGAGCAGAGACGAAGAGACACTCGCGCGGGAGATGAAGGGAATGAGATCCATAGCACGCACGCTCTATGATGGATCCGTCAGGATAAGATATCACGCACGGCTTTATGTAAGCACCGTCGTGATATCATCAATATCACTGCACGGCTCTATTGAAGCACCGTCGTGATATATCATCACGCACGGTTCTTTAATAGAGCCGTCGTGATATTTAGATATCACGCACGCTCTATTAAAGAACCGTCAGGATAGTATATCGCGCACGGTGCTTCAACAGAGCCGTCTATGATATCATTTTTTATAAAAGGCGCACCTAGGTTTTGCCTTTACTCGCCACTTCGCCTCCCGTGTCCCTTAGGCTCTCGCGCGCCTCTCGCCTCTAGGGTTCGCCTGCTCACCTCCCCGCCAGAAGACCCGACGCCGCCTTCATCGACGACGCCGCTTCCGCTCGACGCGCGGCCTCCCCGTGTCGGCCTCCTCTCGCAGACCGGCCTCCGCGCCGCCTCCTCCCGACCTCCTCCTCGCGCCGGCCTCCTCCCGCGCCGCCCTCCTCCTCGCACCGGCCTCCTCCCCGCCGCCTCCTCCTCCGTGTCGGCCTCCTCCGGCGCCGCCTCCTCCCCGCCGGCCTCCTCCCCGCACCGGCCTCCTCCCTGCACCGTGAGTTGTTGTGCGGCATCTCTCTCGTGAGTATTCCTAAAGATAATATGTGAACTGAATCTAGTACTAAAGATATGGCAAATTGATCGTGGGCTTTGTTGACATGCTCAGAATGAACTTTGTCTTATACCGAGATTGAATGTGATAGTTAGTTGATTCTGAGCTCTATTGTACAAATTACTTGCTACCGTCGATTTCATATAATGTTAATTTGTTACTTTCGATTGAATGCTAGTTATCACGCATGTTGAATGCCATCACAATTTGATATATCGTTAGTTCATTCTTGAGCTCTATTGTATTGACGAACCGTCTGTGATGTGACTTTGATAGTCTTTGATAATGTGAATCAAATTGATCGCTGGGCTTTGTTCGTTCATTCTGTGATGAACTTTTTCTTATAATCGAGATTGAATGTGATAGTTAAGATCATTTTCGTAATGCTTGAGATCATTTGTGATTAAGCAAAGTATTGTTTAGAGCTCATAGTTTGAATTTATACTATCATATTCATTTAATGAAGAGTATAGACAATAGGATTGAGATGGCAAAGACTTGTTCTTTTGCAACTCTCCTTCCGAGAGCACAAACTACCATCAATCCTTCTTATATATTATACGCTTGTGCATCATTTTCGCTAAGTTGAGTAAACCGCTTGAATCGGGTCGATTAGAGCTTACGATATTGCTTCGTGCATATATAGATAGCAAGTAAGCGACATGGCGCCCGCACCATCTTCGCCGCCGCCCGATCTCCGAGGAAAGTGGTACGTGACGCGAGATGGCAGAGGAACATCGAGAATTCTCCAGCCTAATGACCGTCACAGAGGTCAATGCCAATGGGATCCGTGAGTCCCCAAAGCAAGGCGAGATTCGAACCTTGTGCGGGATACTTGGAAGGGAACGGGTCCCCATCACCACACCGAGTGGGACACCGCGGTCGGATGTTCGGAGAAGCCACCGTGGGACGGTTTTAAAATCGCTCACTTTCCCACCGCAGACTGGCGCACGTGGAACGACACAGCGCTGCTCTCGATCGGAAAGGCGTGGAGGACCTCAAGAGCGTGCTTGTCTGCAAAGCACGTGAACACGGTCGAACGCCTTCACGGCGTATAAATTTGTCGCGATATATGGGACGCTTTGTGCAAATGAAGACGACGTCCAATTTCTTAAGGAAAGTGCGACGCACAAGGCTCTCCGCACACTTAACACTCACCCCACAAACTCGGCACCACCTGGTACGCGGTAAAACCGCGCAATGGGCGCGAGGACGCGAACTAAACAAGGCCATTTGCCGAGATCACATACCAAAGACGCTCTCTCCCGTTAAGAGCGAGGCATCGCCACGCCTTCGCGAAATCTCTTTCACAAACCCAGCATCGGATGTGGCCAACCGTGTGGTAAATGTCTTCGAACTACCTAGTTGTTAATAAGTCCATAACTTCATAATGTATATAATAACATGATGACCTCTTGCAAAGAAGAATTGAGTTCCGCATGTTCCAAGGCTCCTTCCAAGGCATGTGGAGAAGGATATACTAACCACGGCCCGGGAAACAAGGAGCACCCGGTCGCACGCGAGGCAAAGGGGTTAACGATCTTGGAGGGATGAATTCTGCATCACTCATCGCACGATAGGAGCAGGAAGAGATCCAAGGCCGAGTATGACATGTTGTTGGAACATGTGCTTACTTCAAAATTTGAAGGAAGAGAACGGTGCCATCGCAAAATTTGAAGAAAAGATAGCAAGATTGCAGGACCAAGTGAATCAACTACTACTCCTCAACAACCGCCGCAGTCGCCCCGTTGTTTTGCAGGCGCCTCCTAAACATCTGAGTAGGCCGCCCACGCAAAATTGTGAACACGATGATGTCCAATTACCTATCGACGACATCAAGGTAATGTACATCTCTCGAATGCTCCAAAGATAGACCTATAGGATGCCTTAGCTAATTGCGATCGCTTTGTAGGAGCCGACGACCGCACACCCAAGTGAGGATGGTTGGGATGTCTATTGAGGTCGGGCGGGGTGGTGTATCCATGCAATGAAGGGATAGTGCAAAGACGGTGCCTGTGTGGCGCAGGTTACGCCAGGTCCGTGGACATGGTACATGATAATTTTAGGCCGCCCCTACCGAGATTCGCCTCAACGACTAAATCATAACACTAGGGATGCCCTGCATGCTTTATTCGGGCACAAAGAAGGACATCGCCTCGACCCCGGTGCCGCCTCAACCTTCGATGACTCCACCCAAACCATCTCCACACGACCATGCCTCTCCAATTCAACTTTTGAAGGACATCGCCCCGACCTGCGCAGCGTCGCCAACTTTTGATGACTCTACCCCAACCATCTCGACACGACCATGTCTCTCCAACAGACCCTCCATGATCGCACCTCAACCTTCGCCGTGGCCCGCCTCATCGGTCCCGGGAGAAGACACCGAACGAACAAAAAGCGTGCGCCAGACGGTTCCCGAGTCGTTCGACAGAGGAAGACGCGAGCGGCAAGTCGTTCAGACAAATCAAATCAAGAACATTAAGGCGCTCCGCTCCTAACCCTAAGAAATACTTTTCGAAGTCCGCTGGCGACGAGCACAGATTAGCCTACGCTGGATTAGGTTGTCGAGTTTGCATAGCCGTACTTGCGTAAGACCAAAGAGAAAGGGTGCGCCGATGGAATCACCGCCGATACACTGAGGACTATTTCCTCCACGAGCCGCTTCTTCATCGTGGGCTTCATGACTTATTCGACCTATTCAACCTCAAAGCCCTCGATGCCTCACTTCTACGATGTCGACATCGTAAGTGTGTACAATCAAGTTCTACATTCACGCACATTCACGTAATATAACAACTCATTGCTTATGTATAGATACATGATTAAAACCGCCCGCGATTGAAAGAACCTGGTTTCTCGACCTGCACGTGGTCTCGAGCAAACCATCTTGGCGCACGATCCTACGCCGAGAAATACATAACGGCAGGATTGCTTGCTCAAAACTACGGGACTACATAATGGTGCCCTACAACGTAGTAAGTGCTTCACTACTTGCTATACAAATTTCATTTGTACTTTATACGCAGATGAACTTAGGTTTAATGACTATAGCGACATACATGAGTAGGCATCACCGATCCTTCTAGTCATTATACTCAAAGAGGAATCAGTACTATACCTGATTCCCTAATGAAAAAGGCCACGACTTCACCCTTGTGCAAGAAGTACTCGAAACAAGTGTGCTCATTTCCTCCATACATAACTCTATTGTAGTCTTCCTTCGCTTGAAATGGCCGAGGTTAACTTTTTGGAAACATGTAGGTCGCTCATCTCCTATATTGCCGAGGAGGGCTATACAAGGGAACGAACGCCACACTTAATCACAGACGCGATTTCCAGACGCGCTACAACACAATAATCCTATATCATACTGTAATAATGCGCCTCGAATCGACTATACCTATATATGTAATTCTATTTTTGGTGCCACCAAGAAAAAGCGTAAGAATGTGCATTCTACGCTTGCCATCATATGCATTCTCATGAGTGCTAGGTTGTTTGATCCCGAGGTTGGTCAATCTCGCAATAATTGCTAATTATAAATTTAAATATATATGTGTAACACTTTACTCTTGTTTGTAGGTTTTGAATATAGATTTAGATTCACTGCTCGTAAAGAGATCTCGGATGTTCGAGGGAGGCTTTGCACCTTCATCATGACTGATATCATTATGCCAACTGAGAGTTTCACCATCGAACGAATTCTAAACAATTAATATATATTTGATATAGTTGTAATTCACTTTGAATAGTTGTAATTCAATGGTACACTAGCGACAATATTTGATATATGTTGGTTTGTAATTGACAATGATCACTTTGGGTTGTCCGTTGATTTATCTCGTGATGTATCTATTTTCGCGCTTATTTTCAGAGGGCATGGCTAGCAATTCCGAGGCTAGTAAAATTTTAAAAATAGTTAGGCTGAAGGACTATCACTGCACGGTTTAACAATCAAACCGTCAGGAATATGATATCCTGCATCGTTCTATTTAATAACCGTCATGATATACACATATCTCGCACGTTCGTAAATAGAACCGCTCGATATCTCTTATCACTGCATTTGTTCTATTTACGAACCGCTCGGGATATGTGTATATCACGCGACGGTTTGTAAATAGAACCGCTCGTGATAATTAGATATCGCGCACGGTTCTTTAATAGAGCCGCTCGTGATATTAGATAGCATGCACGGTTATATAATTAGAACCGCTCGTGTTGTGACTTATCACGCATTTATTTTTAACCGTCGTGATAACCACCGCTTATCACAGACGCATACAAAATACGCAGACGGTTCGGAACCGCTCGTGATGACCGCTCCGAACCGCTCGTGATGAGGCCGTGTGTAGTAGTGACAAGGGGCCAGGCTCCTAGCATCCCCGTATCCGCCCTGCCGGAGACGGTTCAATTCTCACTAGATTCGTAAAAGCTTCTCGCTTGAAATGGTACTAAAGTCATGTTGCAAACAAATTGTCATGCGCATGTGACACAATGAACATAACAAAAATTGATTCATCTTAGTTCTGTTAGATTTATGGTCGCGTTGTCGATGAACAATCATACGAAAAGAATATAAGATACAATAAGTACCCCCGACAACCCATCTCTCTTTATTGATGGGTGAATACGAGATCTGCAAGTATGTGTACAATGATAACCCCCTGTCCCCTATATAGGCGGATGGGGTATTCCTTTGTGAATCAATAAGCAATATATGACTAAACTAGATAGCCATGCCTCATGGGCCTTAACCACCAATTAGCCTTGTTTAGGTAAAGTGTTCATATGGTTGGTGACGAGGATTCTTGACCAGGTCAATATTTTTCGATCAAAGCCAAAGTTCCTATCAAATAAGGTCCACTTTATTACGATTTTGAATCTACAACTAGTTTATAATGGAAGTCTAATTCCCTTTATTACAACCAAACTGGTCGACAACCAGTTTAGGTCATGAATGACCACCTATGGACATTATCCGACCAGTTATATAGGTTTGGACAATCCCCGACCAGCAAACTGGTCCGGAGACACCAATAGTTACCCATGTGATCAAGGAAGGCGACTTTTGGCGCATTTGCTAACTTACGACAGTTGACCAATGGGCGCGATGTTTCAAGACTCCTGGCGAACATGCGTGAAGATTAGAGGTGCATTTACCCGCATTAACTGTCACCCCTTCTACTACTATAAATGAGTTAGTCCACATTCTCTATAACATATATAGATTGAGAACAATACTCATTCATTAGTTATGATCATTATGATCATTCTGTATTGCATTCTCATATTACTTTCCCGAGTAAGTTTGATAGGGAACTCTATGTTCTGATCATCGATAGTTGGCGCTAGAAGGAGGGCGCCATCAACCCGAAGATCATTACTGTGATATCCTCATGGCCTCACTGATGGACTCTGAGGAAAATTTATTCGATCTTGATGACTACACCCACCTCACGATGGAGGACTACACCCCTGAGGAGGTGTGCAAGTGCGACTTCTTCGATGAGTACATTCCTGAGAAGAAATCTTCACCGTCCTCAAACCAATACGTTAGGAGTAAAGCGGTCGGAACATCAAATCCACTTTTAGGTAATTCTGTGAGTGACTATGTTCCAACTTCTGTCTCAAATCAGGAGACAAATGACTATGATGCCAGTGCCATGGCAATTTATGACGATCTCGATGACGGAGACTATATTGAGGCGATAGAAGAATCATATCTAGAGCATCTACTCCATCAACTCTGAGGTCTCAACTACTACCCCTCCTCTGATGAGGATGGGATGTTCTCACTCTCTATCTGCTCTAAATTTCATGATTATGTCATCATCAATGCCAATGAGACAGATGAACAACAGGCAACACATGAGCAATGTAAGGCCCAAGAACAAGGCGAACGGTTGGTGCAGGAGCGACGCAATCAGATTCACGCTGCCTAGCAGAAGGCAATGGAGGAGGCCCATCGCCACTACCATGACACCGTGCCGGGGACATCTAGAAGACCTGCGTTCAATGCGAGTGGAGAACTATGTTCACCAACCACACCCCAGATCGCTCCAAGTATGACGGTAAGAAATCTCAATGTTTTACCATCACCCTCACAGGCAAAGACTCCCGTTGACAGAGTATGGATACTCTCAAGTACAATTGTCAACCACCTAATGGGAAATGACATTGAATAGGACCTTTTGGTCATTTGTTCACTGGTTGCCAACCTACAAGAGGCCATTGCAAAAGTGCAATGCCTTTTGCTATCATCAAGAGCTCAAAGTAGTTCTAGAACAGGCCAGTCTTATTATAGACGTCGCCATCATGATGGCAATATTCATCAAGAAGACGCTCTGCCTCGATGGAATGTATTTAATAGATTGGACCCAGGTGAGTGTCCTAACCATGGTTGTAGATGAAGTTGTTCCCCTAATAATTATGATGAAGGTCATAATGTACGACCATGATTGAGACCTTACATAGGGTTACACAGGGTGCAAGGCTTTCTCACCCGGGCTAAGAGATGTCAATTGGCCTAAAAGTTAAAGCGAGGACATCCAGAGAATTTCAATGGAACTCAAAAAATTTTAGAATTTTTTCAAATCTACACTACCATTGTTCAGGCCATGGGAGGCAATGAGAAAGTAATGGTAAACTATTTGCCCATTGTCTTAAAAGGATATGCTCGGACTTGGTTGTTCAACCAACCCAAAATTTTTATTTTTAGTTGGGAAAATCTATGTCGTGCCATTATAGGCAATTTTTAAAGTTGCTATACAAAACCTGGAAAGGAAGATGATTTACATCGTCTCCATCAATTTTTTGGAGAAAACTTGCGTTAGTTTATTAAAAGATTTTTAGAAGTGCGTAATATCCACTAATACACAAAAAGGTCATCACAGACGGCTCTAAACCGTCATCACAAATGGTTTCTGAACCTTCTAGATTTATCTATCTGTGATAACAGTCGGCCATCACATACGATTTTCAAACCGTCTGTGAAAAAAGCTATCACAGACGGTTTTGAACAAGAACCGTCTGTGATAGTAACTATCACAGACGGTTCTTGTTCAGAATCGTCTGCGATAGTTTTTCCTATTACAAAAAAATTGGATTTTGAATGTTTTATAATTGGCACCATCACAGTTCCTAATATAGAACTGACCTAGTGTGTGATATGTATGCAGAAAATCAGAGGAAAGCACGGGAAGAAGGGAAAGAACCTGGAGAGAGGGTGAGGTGTCCATGTCCGGTGAACTCGCTCGCCCTCCCATGGCGGCACTCTGCTTCCTCGCCAACAGCACGTAACATTTGGCGCCGTTCTCCTTCTCCAGCCACACCCTCTGCATTCGTTGATCATCACACATGTTATGCATCTCAAATGATCATTTGTTTGTTGATGTGGATGTACAAGTTGATGATGATCTTACATACCATCTTGCCATCGTCGACGAGGATAGCATTGTGGCAGAGACCGAGGTAGGCGTCCTTCTTGGACGACGGATGGCCGGAGCGGTCCGTGGTGCCGCGGGGGGGGGGGGGAGGGGGGCGTCTGCAGAAGGATGGCGTGGTAGTCGGGTAGGAGGAAGCGGTCCTGCATGGCCATACTCGGTAGTGGGGCGGAAGGACGGGGACATGGCGGTGCAGTGGCAGGCATCATGCAGGGAGGTGAGCGCGATCACCCCCGCTCGCTCCTCATCATGAGCTCCACCTCCGCCAAGCTGAGCAGCCGCAGTAGCACGCAGGAGCCTCACCCCCAGCGCGTCCCGCCTCGACTCGGCTATAATATATAAGGACAACGCCAAAATATTTTGCCTCCCGCGCACACGTTCAAAAATTTTCAACTCCCGCTACTAATCACTGACGATTTCATACAAAAACCGTGTGTGACGACATATCATGCACGATTCATATCACAAACCGTCTGTGATACTTCATGACGCGATTTTGATACTGAACCGTCTCGTGATAAGTATCTCATCACAAATGGTTTGTATTAAAATCGAGAGTTAGGCTTATTTATCACAAATGGTTTTTAATACAATCCGCCTATGATATTCGAAGACATCAAAGATAGTTTGTAAATAGAAAGGTTTGTGATAATTCACATACAATTCTATTTACAAACCGCTCACGATAGTTACAGATAATAGATGGTTCCTTTGGAACCATCCGTGATGAGGCATCCAAGATAGCCTGCTTTGTAGTAGTGACCATTCCTAACATTACTAATTAATCTTTTATTCGAGAATTTAAGCAAGCGTGTGATACAAAAGGTTTACTAAAGACCTCAACATCAATCCATCGAAAATTATGTCGTAATTGTTCGATATGGCCGATCGCTATACAAATGCTAACGGCGTAGTGCAATGGAATCGTATGGTTGACAAGGACCATACTCTACCACAACTAGGTATGGAAGTTTTTAACAAAAAGAGCCCAAGAAACCACCGGATTTGACAAAGTTAAGGCCAAAAGAAGAATCACTACTACAAAAGGCTAATATCGGCGCCTCATCACGCAGCGGTTAACCAAAACCATCTCATTACATGCAATCGTGAGATGGTTTTGGTTTAAAGACCATCTGTGTGCATCGCTACGCTAAAACCGTCTGTGAAGAGGTAATATCACAGACGGTTCATATTCAAAACCGTCTGTGAAGTATCATAGACGGTTCTGAACACGAACCGTCTGTGATAATTGTAGACTTCATAGATGGTTTTTAATTATAACCGTCTGTGATAATATCGCTTCAGCTCCCCAATGAGTTTCTTCATCGTCTGATAAGTTTCTTCGTTGCGCCGTAAATCGCGCGTCTCTTCGCCGCATCAATGCCACTTGCCCCGATGCCTCTTCATCTCACATGCTGAATTTATTCCTTGTTTTTTATAAAAAGGATCATCCGCCATCGAAGATGATCATCCCCACATATAACTCTACTATATATACTTTTAAAGCAGAAATGGCTCCCTCTTCTGTTTCCTTGTCGCCGACATTGATGGCCTACCTGGCCATACTGTACGAGCACCTCTCCGGCTGTACGTTGGCGGATGCTACGGAAGTACACTATTTCAACAGTGTCCTTACTTCTCTGTCTGAGGATTTGCCAGAGCAGGTGATAGCCACCTTGTGCTGTCTTGACATCGTTCTTTGCTACGTCTTCCGAGTGATCTCCCACTTCCGGCAAGTTAATCGCGCCATCGATGTGGTCCTCCACAATGATGTTGCACGTCTTCAGGAGGCTTGTGTCACTTGAAATGCTTAATCGAGGTGGCGAGCGACCGAGTCGACCATGCCGACACCCCTCAAGCAAGGGAGGAGAGTCTATGGGCTCAATTCTTCTTGATTCAACAATCCGAGGGTCTTCGAAAGACACTCGAACGAGCGTGTCAGCGGGTGGGCGCATTTCGGTCTTCATTCGTTGATGATCAAAAACCATCCGATGCCGACGCCGCCACCTTCGAAGTTTTGAAGATAGAGATAATAGCCTATCTCCGCCACTAGAAAAACTTTATTTATTTAGGTTTCTACTTTTTTAAAAAAAATTTGTAAGGAGTGTCTGGCCACATTGTTTGGCCATATGTAAATTTCGAAATGAAAAAAAAAATCTAGTTTGAAGGTCAAGTTACTATATTATATGTTGAATTATATATCATGAGACGGTTTAGTGGAACAAATATCCGCTCGTGATATATATCATAGTTAAAGGAATTTTTCAAACAATATTTAAATGATAAAATTGACATATAAACATGTAATTTCTTCATGTCATGCAAATGTATACATGATAATATGCTCAAAACATAAAACACGAGAATAACCATATCATGAGACGGTTCCATAATAGAACCGTCTCGTGATATGATTATGGAACCGTCGATGGTAAGTATCACTTTATTAGTACGAGCCCACTATGGTTTGTGCCCTAACTCGTCACTCCCCATCACCTTTACTCGCCTGCTACCCTCCCACCCAAGTGCCCCAACCTCTGTCCCAGCCGCACGCACCCGACTACCTCTCCACCGACCTTGATGTCGCCGCCCCAACATCGACGACTCGCCCAAGTCGCACCTTTCTCCTAACCCCGTGCCTCCTTACGCCGCCCAGCTTGTTTGGGGCTTCCTCCTCCTGGACTCAATCTCCCATTCCCCACTTCCTCTTTCTATTATTTTAGTTTCATGCTTGAGCTTGTTTTGGTTTCTTGATGTGAGTTGATTATTTACTGATGTTGGTTAATTTATTGATTAAGCATGGTAAAAGAAATGGAGGTGGGTTAATGCATGGTGGATGTGTTGCTGCTGGTATTGCATCGCACTGAGGTAACTACTCCCCTCTACTCTCTCGCTTTCCCTCCCCTTGCTCTGTGATGTAAACTGAGGACTATTGGTGTATGTGCATTCTATGCATCTTGCTTAGTTCATGTTGTGGGTTCAGATTGACAAAAATGAATGGGACAAAATGGTGGGTTTGGTTAATGCTCTCTGATGGATACTGAGGGTTATTGATGCCAGTTCTTTATGCTTGGTTGGCTTACATGGGATGTGGTTCAAGTGGGGCAAAACATTAGTCTGTACACATACAAATTTTTGTACATGTAACTAATCTTATAGTATGTTCCTATATGGTATTCTATTTTTGAAAGCTGCAATTAACTATTCAGATTTAAAAGGTTAGGCTAATTTGTAAAGCTATAATTAACATACTAATTTCTAAAATTTTTACCTAGCTTGTGCCTCTGATCATCAATTATTTATTAATCGGTATGTATTCTATTCCAAAATAAGACCAAATGAGTCAAAAACTACTACAACACCTCTTCACCTGTCTCTCATCATTCATTTCACCTTTGGCTGTGTAACCATGTTCATGCCGGTCAAGTTTTCCTCCCTTGTTTCCCAGGTACATCCTACCATTTCATTCCCGATCTCTTCTCTATAAAGTCTCTAAGCAGTAGCTGCTTGTGCCTTTAAAATTGACTTTATATATATATATATATATATATATATATATATATATTGTTCGTATTCTCTCAGCCACTTTCGGGGGGTCGTGAGGAGTATGAGACGACAACCATAGGAAACTTTATTGAGCCTGCAAGTTCGAAAAGCATAGCTGCCAGGAGAGCGTGTGGACATACAATTACCTAGATATCATCGATAGGTAATTTGACTTGACCTTAAGGAATTGTTGGTTGCTGATACATGAAGCCACTTCCCCATTGGAGTACCTGCACGTCCATGCCATGCTCAGAAAGTGACATAGGTGCACAGGTAGTCCAACTGGGAAGTGGCTTTATGTATCAGCAACCAACCATTCTTTGATGTCAAGTCTAATTACCTATCGACGACATCCAGGTAATTGTATGTCCATGCACTCTCTTGGTAGCCATGCTTCTTGAACTTGCAGGCTTGATAAAGTTGCCCGTGACTACTATCTCATCCTCCTCACAATCCCAGAAAGTGGCCGAGGACTACAAACAATATATATATATATATATATATATATATATATATATATATATATATATATATATATATATATATGAAGTTGGTTTTAAAGGCACAAGCAGCCACTGCTTGGAGATTTTATAGAGAATAAATATCATGACGGTTTTATCTACAAACTGTGTTACACAAACTGTCTGTGATACCTCAGGTTTTCATTTATAAATCGTCTGTGATACATCGGCTATCATAGATGGTTTTATCTACAAACCGTCTGTGATAGTCAGCTATCACACATGGTTTTGAGTTAATAATCGTTTGTGATAGTCTGCACCACAGACAGTTCAAAAACTATCTGTGATGACCTCATGTCATTACTGATCCATAAACTCATACGGCTCACGAAACCGTCTGTGATGACGTTTTTGAACCGTCTGTGAAAACCTTTTCTGTAGTAGTAAATAAACCAAGACATTTACAGAGGGAGGTCGTTGCCATAGAGCAGCATCTGACCTATAATAAAGGCAAGTGGAAAGTCCATCGGTCGCTTATCAGACCACCTTTCTCCAAAGGCTGCAGCACGACCAATGGAAATTACTGGTGCCCACTTCATAGTATGTCTGGTCACGACTTGCGTAACTGTCATATTTGGGATGGGATGGGATGAGGGGGGTGATGGTGGAGCGGGGGCTCCCTTTTATAGGGCGAGGGGGACACCAGAGGGCGTACAGTGCAAGGTGGCCAATTCGGAAATGGCAACGAGATAAGGGGTATTCGATGGCAGAAAAGGAGGAACCGACATCGAAACGGATGCGGAGGAGGGGATAAAGATGGCGATAGAATAGCAAAGAAAACAGCCCGTTTCGATCGGATTTGAAAATCTTGGTGCGGGAAACAATGGTGGAGGTGGGCGCTGTCGCGAGGAAGAAAAAAGGGAGGAGAGGGTGCTGACGAGTGGGTCCTGGTGGTAGTGAGAGAGGGAGAGAAGGAGAGAGAGAGAGAGAGAGAGGGGAGGAGCTGACAAGTGGGGCCTGCATGGTAGTGAGAGGGAGAGAGAGGTACGTGAGTGGGCCAGGCACGTGCGGAAAAGGAAATGGGCCAGATAGATTCTGCCCAAAAGCTGAATCTGGATTTTTAATGATTTAGCAATTTGAGAAATTGAGATAAATTGAATAGGGTTTTAGAAAATAGCAAATAAAGTCCAAAAATTATGGACAAATTCGCAGAAATTCCCTGAGTTATTTTGGACTTAAATAAAATAATTTCAACTAAAAATTGATATTTAGCTTTGCAAATGATTTATTTTTGCTTCAAAATAACAAGGAAAAACATTTTAAAAATCCAAAAAATTAAAGGAAAATAATTAAATTTTATTTTAACTAGAAATGAAAATTATGGATGTTACAAACCTACCCCCACCCTGAGATTCAGACTGGCTAGCAAAAAGGTTAGGGTACTCGGCTTTCAATTGTCCTTCTCGCTCCTAAGTGGTTCCTCTTCTAAGTGAATACTCTACTAAACTTTGCACGAGTCGATAACTTTGCTTCTGGGTAATGCGTTCTGCGATGTCAATGATCTTGATTGGATGCTCCACATAGGTGAGGTCTGTGAGGACCCCGATTTATTCGGCTTGTACTGTTTAACCATCCACTTGGTCCTAACAGTACAAATCAAATAAACCAAGCTCCCAGAATTGCAGTATACACACCCCGTTACAAAATCATGCATCAATTCCACTCATACACATAGAGCCGAAGCAAAAGCAACAACTGAAAGACATACATAATATAAAGAGAGCTATTACAAAAGAGAGGCCAACCGGCCAAAAGTCATACAAATAAGTAAATACACAGCGGAAGCAAAATGGCCATAAGATGGCGATAAACAAAAGCCAATCGGTGTGCCTTTACCCACAAGGCAACCAACCGGACCGCCAAGCTAATCGCCCCAAATGACCCAGCAACCTGACTCACAAAAGTGAGGCCCTTGGGGCTCACCTTCCTCTGCAACAATTAATATTAAGCAAGCGGATGAGTACAAAACTTGTTTTTGTACTGCAAGACTGACGTGTGAGATAACAGAACTATAATTAACTACATGCAAGCTTTATTTAAGTGGATGAGGCTGGACTTATTTTCAAGCATAAAGCAAGTTTTCATTTGCAATAGGGTAATAGATTCAAAGCAAATTTGCAATTAACTTTTATTGTTCAAATAAAAGAGAGACAATTATAACAATAGATAGATGACAACACCAACCTAGAAGTGACTAACCCATAGTCACCACAACAATAGCATGAAGTGCCCCTTCATACCACCCGGGTCAAGTTTAAGTTTTTAAAAGGTTGTAGTCTAGTTCTTGTGGGAAATAACCAAGCGTGTCCATAACCTAGGACGAGGCTATTCGAATAGTTTTAACCCTACAGGGGTGTACCAATGTACCCACACGATAGACCGCCTTTCCACCAGCCACGGTTAGCACACTTCCTTTGGTATGCAGGCATGGCTAAGTCTAACAAGACGCTTTCCAATGGACGATGCTAATTAAGAGCCGCAACCCACGGGAGAAGGACACATTAGACAGCCTAACCGGCCTGCTAATGCTCCCCTCCAACACCACAACACACACACACACAAGAACACCCACCAACCAGCTCATAATTAACACCTCCCAAAGTACTTAGTCAAGAGAGGTTCCATATCCCCCTCGTGTGGTTAGCACGCAACAATTGCTTGGATCAATGACACAAGTAACTCGGTCCTTAGGGACTTAGGCACCATTCCAATCACACCCAACAGATCACCCAACATACCATTGTGCCCAAGCCAAGATATAATTTTTGTTTTCAGTTTTTGATTTGCAAAATGGTAAAACACAAGGGTTGGACATAATGGAATAATATAAGTATTTGTGTGATCAAGACCATCGACTAAGTCGATGATCGCCCAATACTACCGATACTAGGCATGGCTAAGCAATATTTATTCGAAAATCTACTAAGTGACAAGAGCTCATCCAACGAACTCTAATCACACAAATAACCTAGGCTCGTAGTAGAGGATAACCATTTACCTCTGATTATGCAACTAGAGGTCTAACTAATCAATTTAACAACAAAATAGCAATGCATACATAGAAGTTAAACAAAATATTAGACTTTAAAAGTAATGGGATCAATGGAAATGATCAAACTGCTTGCACTGCTTGTTTGTTGCTCAAATTATTCTGAGGGTCGTTCTGGGGTTACCGCAAATATCGAATCCTAAGCGAAAGAGCGAAAACAACCAATAAGACGAGCAACACTTAAACAAAAGAGCAAGCAAAAATTATCCAAATGCGATGAAATTTATACATAAGGTAGAATACGAATGTACCTAGTCATAGGAACTGGAAAAACTTAATTTGGATTTGTGGTGCAAAAGATATTCTCTAAAACCTATTTTCGGCCATAATTAGTACTGTAGCAAAAACATTTTCTAGAAAGATTTTGAAGCTGAAATTTTTATCGTAGCTACCTACTGGTGTAGTGATAATCCATATAAAATTTCAGGTCATTTGGAGTTATATTGAAAGGGTTATGATTTGTTTAAATTGTTTAGGGTATTAAACTAAAATATGATCCTTATGATTTTTAAAAACAGTAAAATTTGTGAAACCAATTTTCCCAGCAAATACATTAGCATTGGAAGCTAATCCAATTGGATTCATACAAAAAGGATCTATAGATTAAAAGTTATGCATTTTACAAGTTTGCTAAAGTTCTGAAAAACAGTATTAAGTTCACTTGTTTACTATTTTTGAAAATGGTTTTCCAGATTTGATCATGGTCTACAATTATTTTTCTATTTAAGTTCAAGGTATAAGGAAGCTAACAAAACTGGAACCATCTAATTTGGAGCTAAGATGACAAAGATATGAAAATGAGAAGACCTAATGTGATACTGATTTCTGGACTTAGCACTCTCGGGACTTCACTAACATCCGAGGCGTGGGCGAATCCGAGCCGTTGATCTGGATCGGACGGCCCACGCCGCGGCGCGCCGACACACACGCCACAGGACCCACGGAGGCTCACCGTTGGATCCAGATCCAACGGTCCAAATGATGAGGGCATTCGACCGAGCGAGGCCTTCACAATCCCGGTAGTTGATCTTGATCCAACGATCCGCATTGAACCACGCCAAACACTCCTCACGCGCGCGAGCGCAGGGCCGGCGTGGAGGTTCCGAGTCGTTGATCTGGATCCAACGGCCGAAGACCAACCACGTCGCTCCGCGGCGTTGTCGTCCGACATCACGGCGAAGGCTTCACCGCAAAACGCCGGCGACCAAAACGCACCCGCGGCGAGTGAATGCCGAGAATGGTGCGCAATAGCGTTGCGCACCCTCGGCACCACCCACACCGACGGTGGTGGACGAGAGCGCGCGCGACGGCGAGCGGCGTACGGCAAAGATGACGACGGCGATAAGCGGCAAAAGAGCTCGCATCTGTCCATTCAAGCGGTGCGAGCATCTAGGGACTACCGAGGAGCTACGGCGGGACGCGAGGTGCGAGGCGGTCGAGTAGCTCGCGACGAAGCTCCGCGCGGCAACAATAGCGCAACGAGGGAAAGCTGTCTGGACAACTAGAGAGCGACCACATCATCAAAGTAGGTCCCACGTGCACACCGATGCTCCGGAGGAAGGAATTGGGGAGATGGACTCACCGACCTTTCGAGACGAGAGAGGCGCCGCGCCGATTTGGGGAATCAAAATCCGGTGCTCCGTTGAAACCACACGAAAAGGAGCGGTTGTTAAGCACCACCGAGGTGAGGGAAGCAACAGGAGCAAGGAGGAGCCAGGAACCACCGAGCACGGCCTTCAGAAGCTCGCGGCAACAATGGCGGCGAGAAAGCAGGGCGTTTGGGAGCTCCACGAATGCGGTGGAGTGCAAGGAGAGCTCACGGGTGCGTAAAGGGCGGGGAGGAAGATGGGAGCTTTAGTAGGCGAGGGGAAGCCAGAGCAACGGCGGCAAGCCTCGAATGTCCACGCGCGCTCACGGCCGCCACGAGTGACGGAGCGGTGGCGATGGACTTTCGGGCGGCTTCTGACGCGCATTTAATGCACACCCGTTGGCGTCGAGGGTGAGTGACGCGGCGCTATCGCCCACGAGCCTCTCGCCATGGCGCGAGCGAGCGCGAGCGGCGGGCGCAGCGAGCGAGGAGGACGACGAGGGGTGGCGCCGATTGAAATCAACGGTGAGAATCAAAGGGTACCGAGTTGTCGAATGCTTACGAATGAGCCGTCCGATGGAGATCTAACGGTGATGACGCGCTTTCGCTCGCGCGCAGGTGCGATTAGTTGGCTCGGTCGAGTCAAGTGACTCGAGCCCGAGCGACTTCGAGTCAATGAGCAGTACAAACCGGTTAGGGTTTGATTTTTGAACTGAAACTTTGGGATTTAATTGAGGCATCAAATCAACTCCAAAATTTATGAAATTTTAACTAGAGCTTCTGACCTTAGGTTAACCTTCCATAAAATTTTCAGAGATTTTTGTGCACTGAGATTTTCTCAAGAGATTCCAGAAGGTTATTTCAAAGGTTTGACCAAGGTTTGACTTGCCTCTAAAATATTTCAAATAATTTCCAAAAATTATGAAATAATTCAGAGGTGTTACCAAGCAGCCTTAGAACCAGGGAAAATTATTTCAAGGGTTTGACACAAGGTTTGACCAAGGAGGTTGTTGACTTGATAATTGAGGTTTTGCTTTTGAATTTTCCAAAACTCTTTTACAAGAATTTTCAGAAAAGTTCAAAAGCACAAGGATGTAGGAAAAGTTTTAATTTACCTCAATTTGTTACATTTGAAACACAAGCCAAAATGGGGATGTTACAAACCTCCCCTTACAAAAATCTCGTCCCAGAGATTTGGTTCACTCGAAAAGAAAGAGGGGTAGTGCGCACGAGACGATCTTCTCGCTCCCAAGTAGCCTCATCCTCGGAATGGTTTGACCACTGAACTTTAAGGAACTTGATGGTCTTGTTCCTTGTTCTTCGCTCGACCTCCTCGAGTATGCGAGCAGGTGCTCGCGATAGGTCAAATCTTCACGAACATCAAGAGTTTCCAACTGAGCTTCCTCTGTTGGAACACGGAGGCACTTCTTTAGTTGGGACACATGGAAAACATCACGCACCCCGCAAGTGCGGTGAGCAACTCCAACTTGTAGGCGGCGGCTCCTTTCTTTCGATAATCGGTGAGGGACCGACATATCGAGGAGCTAACTTACCTTGACACCAAAACGCCGTGACCTTTCGGAGAAACCTTGAGGTAAACGAAGTCATTGGGCTCAAAGCTCAACTCACGACGGCGCGATCCGCATAGCTCTTTGCCGGATTGAGGTGTGCGTAGCGATCACGAATGAGTGGACTTGACCCTCGGCCTCATTAATCGAGTCCGGGCCAAAGAAAGGTCTCTCACCGGTCTCGGACAGTTCAACGGTCCTGCACTTTCTCCGTACAAGGCCTCAAATGGTGCCATGCCGAGACCGGCTTGGAAGTCGTTGTTATAAGAAAACTCAGCGAATGGCAAACACTTCTCCCAATGCTTCCCATAGGAAAGGACACAAGCTCTGAGCATGTCCTCTAATACTTGGTTGACCCTCTCGGCCCGACCATCTGTTTGGGGGGTGATATCTTTGTCTTTGAAAGGCGAGTTCCCATGGCTTCTTGCAAGCTATGCGAGTGGGAAGTGAAGATGGAACCACGATCGAAGCGATCGTCTTGGTACCCCATGCAAGCTCACGTTCTGGCGATATAGAGCTCCGCAAGGTGACCAGCACGAATCTTGGTCTTATTTGGAAGAAAATCGCCACTTTCGTCAACCGATCAATGATAACCCAAATGGCATCATTGCCCTCGGTGACTGGGTAGGCGATGATAAAATCCATCCCGACCGAATCCCACTTCCACTCCGAATAGGCAGGGATCGAACCACGAAGGCGATGGGAGGCAAAGAGTGCCTGTCTGGTCCAGGCGAGCAACGTCGAGCTACGCTCAACCTGACGCAGCCAGTCATCTGCGTCCAATGGGTCCTCAGACCTGGAGAACGTGGGTGGCTGAGTGCGAAGAAATTCAGCAAGGCCCCCACGAGGCGATGTCGCCCCTGCCGGATCACGAGGCACCGGTCGGATGAGGTGTTGCGCGCAATAACGCCCAGCCAGACCCTCCGTCCTCTGAGCAGTTGCGCTCGATCCAAGAAGGACCTCACCATGGTCGGAGGAGGCGGGAGCTCCTCATCTAAACCAGGCTGCTGACCACGGCCGCTACGAGTACCTCCAGACATCCTAGTTCAAGAAATTTAGGTTAGAAACCAAAGCACTAATACTAGAAGTTGATGAAAGCGAAAAGCTAACGATCAGGGGAATGAGATATCACCCTAACCGAAAGCCAAAAACAGCAAGTAAACAACTTTAAATGTTTCCAAAGAAGCTCCAAAACAGCAAGGGAAACACCAAACCAAATCTCAACTTCTCGATGTCATCAACCCGTATTGAATGAACGAGCCATGGTTTGAGAAGATAAAAATTTCAGCACCTTACAACCAATCTAACACTACTTGAGAGCAAAGTTAAACTAGCGAAATAAGTGTTAGATACTTAGCTAACTAGTATCACATCTTACCCTTTTATGCCCACAAGTTTTAATTGATTAACCTCTCATTTTCTACCCTATTTAGAACCTTTGAGCTTGCTGTCCGGAAACTGAATGATCGCTGTCCAGATTTTGCATCCAAGCATCCTAGCCGAAATCTTCAACCTCGGAAGCTTCAAAACCTTGTAGAGGGCAGCTAACGCTTCAATTTGCCAAACTCATTGGTTCCCAAACCCAATTAATCGATAACAACTATCTTTGGAGGAAGGAGAGGAAAACAACTTTTAAAACTCAAATTAGAGCAAGGTGAGATAGAAAGCTAAGATAGGTAAGGAGTAAAAGCGAGAACTTACTTAAGCTTTCATAAACCATTTGATACTTTGAAAATAAGGTATTCAAAATATCCTAAATGCGATCAAGCTTGAGTTACTACGGTCGGAATGGCTCGATACCAACTTTGTGAGGACCCGGTTTATTCGGCTTGTTTGTTTAACCATCCACTTGGTCCTAACGATTACAAATCAAATAAACTAAGCCTCGAGATATGTATACTTCCTGCAGTGCAGTATACACACCCAGTTACAAAATCATGCATCAATTCCACTCATACACATAGAGCCGAAGCAAAGCAACAATCGAAAGACATACATAATATAAAGAGAGCTATTACAAAGAGAGGCCGACGGCCAAAAGTCATACAAATAAGTAAATACACAGCGGAAGCAAATGGCCATAAGATGGCGATAAACAAAGTCAATCGGTGTGCCTTTACCCACAAGGCAACCAACAGGACCGCCTAAGCTAATCGCCCCAAGCAGCGCATAACACGACTCACAAAAGTGAGGCCCTTGGGGCTCACCTTCTTCCTCTGCAACAATTAATATTAAGCAAAGCAGATGAGTACAAAACTTGTTTTTGTACTCGCAAGACTGACGTGTGAGATAACAGAACTATAATTAACTACATGCAAGCTTTATTTAAGTGGATGAGGCTCTGGACTTATTTTCAGCATAAAGCAAGTTTTCATTTGCAATAGGGTAATAGATTCAAAGCAAATTTGCAATTAACTTTTATTGTTCAAATAAAAGAGAGACAATTATAACAATAGATAGATGACAACACCAACCTAGAAGTGACTAACCCATAGTCACCACAACAATAGCATGAAGTGCCCCTTCATACCACCCAGGTCAAGTTTAAGTTTTTAAAAGGTTGTAGTCTAGTTCTTGTGGGAAATAACCAAGCGTGTCCATAACCTAGGACGAGGCTATTCGAATAGTTTTAACCTGCGCAGGTGTACCATTGTACCCACACGATAGACCGCCTTTCCACCACCACGGTTAGCACACTTCCTTTGGTATGCAGGCATGACTAAGTCTAACAAGACGCTTTCCAATGGACGATGCTAATTAAGAGCCGCAACCCACGGGAGAAGGACACATTAGACAGCCTAACCGGCCTGCTAATGCTCCCCTCCAACACCACAACACACACACACAAGAACACCCACCAACCAGCTCATAATTAACACCTCCCAAAGTACTTAGTCAAGAGAGGTTCCATATCCCCCTCGTGTGGTTAGCACGCAACAATTGCTTGGATCAATGGCACAAGTAACTCGGTCCTTAGGGACTTAGGCACCATTCCAATCACACCCAACAGATCACCCAACATACCATTGTGCCCAAGCCAAGATATAATTTTTGTTTTCAGTTTTTGATTTGCAAAATGGTAAAACACAAGGGTTGGACATAATGGAATAATATAAGTATTTGTGTGATCAAGACCATCGACTAAGTCGATGATCGCCCAATACTACCGATACTAGGCATGGCTAAGCAATATTTATTCGAAAATCTACTAAGTGACAAGAGCTCATCCAACGAACTCTAATCACAGCAAATAACCTAGGCTCAGGTAGTAGAGGATAACCATTTACCTACAGATTATGCAACTAGAGGTCTAACTAATCAATTTAACAACAAAATAGCAATGCATACATAAGAGTTGAACAAAATATTAGACTTTAAAAGTAATGGGATCAATGGGAAATGATCAAACTGCTTGCCTGCTTGCTGTTGCTCAAATTGTTGCGGAGGGTCGTTCTCGGGGTTACCGCAAATATCGAATCCTAAGCGAAAGAGCGAAAACAACCAATAAGACGAGCAACACTTAAACAAAAGAGCAAGCAAAAAATTATCCAAATACGACGAAATTTATACATAAGGTAGAATACGAATGTACCTAGTCATAGGAACTGGAAAAACTTAATTTGGATTTGTGGTGCAAAAGATATTCTCTAAAAACCTATTTTCGGCCATAATTAGTACTGTAGCAAAAACATTTTCTAGAAAGATTTTGAAGCTGAAATTTTTATGGTAGCTACCTACTGGTGTAGTGATAATCCATATAAAATTTCAGGTCATTTTGAGTTATATTGAAAGGGTTATGATTTGTTTAAATTGTTTAGGGTATTAAACTAAAATATGATCCTTATGATTTTTAAAAACAGTAAAATTTGTGAAACCAATTTTCCCAGCAAATACATTAGCAGTGGAAGCTAATCCAATTGGATTCATACAAAAAGGATCTATAGATTAAAAGTTATGCATTTTACAAGTTTGCTAAAGTTCTGAAAACAGTATTAAGTTCACTTGTTTACTATTTTTGAAAATGGTTTTCCAGATTTGATCATGGTCTACAATTATTTTTCTATTTAAGTTCAAGGTATAAGGAAGCTAACAAAACTGGAACCATCTAATTTGGAGCTAAGATGACAAAGATATGAAAATGAGAAGACCCTAATGTGATACTGATTTCTGGACTTAGCACTCTCGGGACTTCACTAACATCCAGAGACGTGGACGAACCCGAGCCGTTGATCTGGATCGACGGCCCACGCCGCACGCGCGCACAAAGACACACGCCACGGGACCCACGGAGGCTCACCGTTGGATCCAGATCCAACGGTCCAAATGATGAGGGCATTCGGACCGAACGAAGGCCTTCACAATCCCAGCCGTTGATCTTCGATCCAACGATCCAGATTGAACCACGCCAAAACACTCCTCACGCGCGCAGAATAGAGGGCCGACGTGGAGGTTCCAGGGTCGTTGATCTCTGGATCCAACGGCCGAAGACCAGCCACGTCGCTCCCGCAGCGTTGTCGTCCGACATCACGGCCGAAGGCTTCACCGGCAAAACGCCGGCGACCAAAGGCACGGCGACGCGAGTGAATGCCAGGAATGGGTGCGCAATAGCATTGCGCACCCTCCGGTACCACCCACACCGACGGTGGTGGACGAGCGCGCGCGACGGGCGGGGCGCACGGCAAAGATGACGGCGGCGATAAGCGGCAAAAGAGCTCGCATCTCGTCCATTCAGCGGTGCCCGAGCATCTAGGACTACCGAGGAGCTACCGACGGACGCGAGGTGCAGAGGCGGTCGAGTAGCTCCGCGACGAAGCTCGCAACGGCAACAATAGCGGCAACGAGGAAAGCTGTCTGGACAACTAGAGAGCGACCACATCATCAAAGTAGGTCCTACGTGCCACCGATGCTCCCAGAGGAAGGAATTGAGGAGATGGTCTCACCCAAGCTCGGAGACGAAGAGAGGCTCGCGGCGATTTGGGGAATCAAAATCCGGTGCTCCCGTTGAAACCACCGAAAAGGAGTGGTTGTTAAGCACCACCGAGGTGAGGGAAGCAACAGAGCAAGGAGGAGCCAGGAACCACTAGAGCACGGCCTTCACCGAGAAGCCCGCGGGCAACAATGGCGGCGAGAAAACAGGCGTTTGGGAGCTCCACGAATGCGGTGGGTGCAAGGGAGAGCTCACGGTGCGTAAAGGAAGGCGGGAGGAAGATGGGAGCTTAAGTAGCCGAGGAAGCGTGAGCAACGGCAAGCAAGCCTCGAATGTCCACGCCGCTCACGGCCGCCACGAGTGACGGAGCGGTGGCGATGGACTTTCGGGGCGCTGGCGGCGCGCATTTAATGCACCCGCCGCTGGCGCCGAGGTGAGTGGGACGCGACGCTCGCCCACGAGCCTCTCGCCATGGCGCAGAGCGAGCGCGAGCGGCTGGCTGGCGCAGCGCGAGGAGGACGACGCGGTGGCGCTGATTGAAATCCAACGGCTTAGAATCAAAGGGCAACCGGAGTTGTCCGAATGCTTACACGAATGAGAGCCGTCCGATGGAGATCTAACGGCTGATGACGCGCGCGCTCGCTCGACCGCGCCGGGTGCAGTTAGTTGGCTCGGTCGAGTCAAGTGACTCGAGCCCGAGCCTGACTTCGAGTCAATGAACAGTACAAACCAGTTAGGGTTTGATTTTTGAACTGAAACTTTGGGGATTTAATTGAGGCATCAAATCAACTCCAAAATTTATGAAATTTTAACTGGAGCTTCCTGACCTTAGGGTTAACCTTCCATAAAATTTTCAGAGATTTTTGTGCACTGAGATTTTCTCAAGAGATTCCAGAAGGTTATTTCAAAGGTTTGACCAAGGTTTGACTTGCCTCTAAAATATTTCAAATAATTTCCAAAAATTATGAAATAATTCAGAGGTGTTACCAAGCAGCCTTAGAACCAGGGAAAATTATTTCCAAGGGTTTGACACAAGGTTTGACCAAGGAGGTTGTTGACTTGATAATTGAGGGTTTTGCTTTTGAATTTTCCAAAACTCTTTTACAAGAATTTTCAGAAAAGTTCAAAAGCACAAGGATGTAGGAAAAGTTTTAATTTACCCTCAATTTGTTACATTTGAAACACAAGCCAAAATGGGGATGTTACAAGGTCCTCCTGAAGATCGATGCTTTCAAGCGATGTTTGCTCGGTTGGGACTCGTAGACATTTCTTTAGTTGGGAGACATGGAAGACATCATGAACTGCAGATGAAGATGCAGGTAGCTCTCAATGATAAGCAACATCACCTCTTTTTCGCCAAAATCTTGTACGATGCAACAAATATGGGTACAAGTTTTCCTTTGGCCCGGAACCTCTTCAATCCTATGAGTGGAATTACTCTAAGGTAAACGAAGTCTCCAGCTTCGAAGGATAAATCCCTTAGATGGTTATTAGTATAACTCTTCTATTGGGACCGAGCCACTCTCAACCTTTCTTTTATCACTTTTACCTTATCCTTAGCATCCTTGATTAATGTAGGTCCAAAGAACTCATGCTCGCCTACTTGATCCCAAAGAAGAGGAGTCCTACACTTCCTACCATAAAGTGCTTCAAATGGTGACATCTGTAAAGTGGCTTGATAGCTATTGTTGTACGAGAATTCCGCATAGGGGAAGATTTTGATCCCAACTCTATCTATAATCTAAGGCACATGCGCACAACATATCTTCCGAAATCTGATTTACACGTTCCGTTTGGCCATCTGTTTGGGGGATGATATGCTGTACTGAAATTAAGTCGTGTTCCCAAAGCTTCATGTAAGCTCTTCCAAAATCTTGATGTGAATTATAAACTACTGTCGGACACTATCTTCTTGGGTACTCTATCAATGGGGTTCTACTGGTCTAATGAGGAGGCACATAGTAGAATAGATTCTATTTAGGCTAGATTCTTTTAGAGAGGTGCTAGTGACAACTTTAAATATCACATGGTAAAATGGAAGGCGATTTGCAGACCTAAAGACTATAGGGGTTTGGGGGTGTTGGATACCAGATTAATGAATATTTGTCTTTTGAGTAAGTGGTTTTGGAAGCTGAATTTGGCTAACAATGAACTTTGGTTTATACTCTTAAAAGCCAAGTATTTTCCTAATAGTGACTCTGAGTTATTAAGGCTGTGAGGTTACGAGTTTTAGAATGATCTTGAGAAAGTTAAGCCTTTGGTTCCAAAGGGTGTTTCTCATCAGGTAGGGGATGGAGAAGGTACTCTGTTTTGGAAAGATATTTGGTTAGATAATTGTCCTCTCAAAATTAGATTTGATAATTTGTTTAATATCTGCTCTAAACCGGACATTGATTTTGTGAGACAGTTTAGTAAGATTGAGGTGGAGTCTTGGGATGTTTTGAAAAGTGAGTTAGATGGGGTGTGTCTGGGTAGAAGTTTAGATAAGGTGCAGTGGTGTCTAGAAAAATCTGGCAAGTTTTCGGTTAAGTCGTTATATTGTCATTTGGCGTTCGGTGGGGTGAGTTTTAGGAGAAATGTGAAGTTGTGGAAGAGTTACATTCCCTTAAAAGTGAAAATTTTTGTCTGGCTTTTGTATCTGGACAGATTACAGACGACTGCCAACCTCAAGTTGAGAAAGTGGAAAGGAAATGAAAATTGTATTCTCTACGGGGTTTTGGAGGATTCTAATCATGTTTTCTTTAACTGCGTCTTAGCTAAATTTGCTTGGACTTGTGTTAAGGAATTCTTGGATTGGAAGAAGATTCTGAAATCTATTGATGACTTTCACCAGTTTTGGTTAGATGTTAGGGGTGCTAATAGTTATCAAATTGCTCTATTCAGTTTTGCAGCTATGGTGTGGATGCTCTGGAAAGTCAGAAATAAAATGGCTATCGATAAGACTTTCCCTAAAAAGCCAATTGAGGTTATTCTCAAATCTATGTCTTGTTTGCAGAAGTGGAAGCTACTGATAAAAAAAGAGGAACGGGAGAAGATAGACTGGATCATTAGCCTGGCTGATGGATGGTTGAAGACTTCTGGAGTGAATATGTAGCTCATTTATGTTTTGGTTGCAGCTCTTGTATGTCAACTGTTGAATTTCTGTTCGGTGTCGTTTGTAGATCGCTGTTGACTGATTTTGCTTTAGGTTTTGTGTTAGATGTTGATGCTTTTGGCAAGCTGGTGTCCCAGCTGGTTCTGTAAGAATACTTTTGTAACCTTTGGTATTAGCTTTTTAAAAGCTAGGTTGATCATGTTTCAAAAAAAAAGTAATGACTATTCTCCTAATCTTGGTGTTTATTTACTCATGCATTTTAGACGTCAAGCTAATCAACATAAAGGTGAGATCACCTGTGGTGATTTAATCACTGTACTTGCTACCCACCTAGGTGTTAATTTTGCCAATCTTAGACCCTTTGATGGCTCCAGCTTTATTAATATTGCAACATTAAAAAGAGTGAGACTTATTTCGGAAAGCAAGGATCACCATTATTATTTTCATGTTCTGGGTGCTCAGCGTCCTAGCACCTGCTCCTCGTTTTTCGCTCCTCGTTTTTCCTCTATTTTGGTTAAGTTTTCTTGGCTTAATGATGAATCATATGAGGAGGAAGAACAAGAGGTCCTCAAGCTTCCCGGACCTGAAGAAGAAGAAGTGGAGGCTTCCAATGATAGTGACGACGATGCAAACAACTACGTGCGGTACAGCGAAGTTAACCAACTCCGTGACACGGTGGATGGCATTCAATCCACCATGAATGCTATTAGCACGGACCAACGTCAACTTCAACAACACTTCGCCGAGTAAATCAGCCAGATGGCTTAGCCATTATCCACAACAGCTGCCGCAGCATTAGATCTTTCAAGATTTGGACTTGCAAAAGTCTAAGCTTGGGGAGGTCTTCTCTTTATTTTTCTAATATTTATCTGCTGCTATCTTATTTGTGTCGTCAATTTGGGTTATGTACTTTGCTCCAAGCGAGCCTTCAAACACTTAAGTCGGCCTCGTCCGACACCCTTTTTATTTTTTGCATCATGTTTATTTCCTTGCATTAGTCATTGTATTAGCATGTTTATTTTCCGTTTTGCATAATATTCAAAAAAAAATATTGCATCTGCATAGCCTTGCTCTTGTAGTGTCATTGCCATATATATATCTTGTGCAAAATATTTTTTAGAAAGAGCAAAGAGATAACCGAAAACAATGGAAGAATTGTCCCTCAACGCAAAAAGTGCGAAAAGTGGAGACATATTTATTGCGGTATGGTCAATGTACACTTCTGTTGTGTTGAATGATTGTTCAGTATAGATGGTTAATACATTCATTCACTACTACAGAAAATATCATCATTGACGGTTCGAAACCGTCTGTGTTTTTGTACGTCTGTGATAACTGGCGATTAACGGTTAAAAATACCGTCTGTGATAAGTCACAACACAGACGGTTCTAAATTCCAACCGTCTGTGATATCCACATATCACAGACGGTTCTACTTACCAATCGTCTGTGATATGTGGATATCACAGACGGTTTAACAATGAACCGTTTGTGATATCCACATATCACAGACGGTTGTAGTTACCAACCGTCTGTGATATGGGGATATCACAGACGGTTTAACAATCAAACCGTTTGTGATAGTTCTTTCAGCCTAACTAATTTTTTTATTATTTTCGGCTAGCCTCAGGAATTGCTAGCCATGCCCTCTGAAAACAAGCAGGCAGAAAATATCACATATGAATCAATCGTTGACAACTCAAAGTGATCATTTATAACTCAAAATCAATTGCAAACGAATATGTATCAAATATTGTCGCTAGAGTTACAATTGAATTACAACTATTCAAAGTGAATTACAATTAATGAATCAATTGTTTCAAGGTCATTCAGCGGTGTTGATGGAGTAGTGAAACTCTCCGTCGGCGTCAATGATATCCATCATGATGAAGGTGCATAGCCTCCCTCGAACATCCGAGATCTCTCTCTGAACGAGTGAATCTAAATCTATATTCAAGCCCTGTAGCTAGGAAGAGTAAAGTAGTAAGCATATATATTTAAATTTATAATTAGAAAATAATTATTGCGAGATTGACCAACCTCGGGATCCTTCAACTTAGCACTCATGAGAATCTGCATATGATGGCGAACATAGAATGCACATTCTTCTGCTTTTTGCTGGCGGCACTGCAAAAAAAAAATTCATATATAGGTATAGTCAGTTCGAGACGCATTATTACGAAGTATGATATAGGATTATTGTGTTGTAGCACATACAGGAAATCGCGTCCAGTGATTAAGTGTGGCGTTCGTTCCCTTGTATAGCCCTCCCTCGGCAACATAGGAGATGAACAACCTACATATTTTCAAAAAGTTAACTTCGGTCATTTCAAGCGAAGGAAGACTACAATAGAGTTATGTATGGAGAAATGAGCACACTGTCAGTACTCCTTGCACAAGGGTGAAGTCGTGGCTTTTTTTACTAAGGAATCAAGGTATAGTACACGGTTCCTCTTTGGTATAATAACTAAAAGGATCGATGGTGCCTACTCATGTATGTCGCTATAGTCATTAAACCTAAGTTAGTGTTGCGTATAAAGTACAAATGAAATTTGTATAGCAAGTAGTGAAGCACTTACTTACGGTTGTAGGGCACCATTATGTAGTCCTTGTCGTTTTGAGCAAGCAATCACATCGTTATGTATTTCTCGGCGTAGTATCGTCTGCCAAGATGGTTTGCTCAGAGACCATGTGTGGGTCGAGGAAACCCACCGGTTCTTTCAATCGCCGGGCATTTTTAATCATGTATCTATACATAAGTAATGAGTTGTTATATTAATCAGTATTACGTGAATGTAAAACTTGATTGTACACACTTACAGTGTCCAGCATCGTAGAAGTGAGGCATCGAGGGCTTTGAGGTTGAATAGGTCGAATAAGTCGTCGAAGCCCACGATGAAGGGGGCTAGCTCATGGAGGAAATACTCCTCCGTGTATCTGACGGTGATTCCATCAGCGCACCCTTTCTCTTTGGTCTTGTGCAAGTACCAGGTATGCAAACTCTGACGACCTAATCCAGCGTAGGCTAATACTGTGGTGGTCGCCAACGGACTTCCGAAAGAGTATTTCTTAGGGTTAGGAGGTGGAAGCGCCTTAATGTTCTTCGAATTCGATTTGTCTTGAATGACCTACCCGCTACACGTCTTCCTGTGAGACGACTCGGGAACCGATACGGCGGCACGCTTTTTTTTGTTCGTTCGGTGTCTTCTCCACGGGATCCGATGAAGCGGGCTTCTGAAGCGAAGGTTGAGGTGTAGTCATGGAGGGTCATGTTGGAGAGGCATGGTCGTGTTGAGATGGTTGGGGTGGAGTCATCAAAGGTTGAGGCGGCACTGCAAGGTCCAGGGCGATGTCCTTCTTGGGTCCTGTTGGAGAGGCATGGTCGTGTCGAGATGGTTGGGGTGGAGTCATCAAAGGTTGAGGCGGCACTGCAGGGTCCAGAGCGATGTCCTTCTTAGGCCATTGGATAAAACTGTACACGGCATCCCCTAGTGTTCTGATGTCGTCGTTCGGGCGAATCTCCAGCGGGACAGCCCTAAAATTGTTGTGTACCATGTCCACCTGGACCCTGGCGTAACCCTGCGCCACCTGGGCACCGTGCTGCACTATCCCTTCCTTGCATGGATCGCCACCCCGCCCGACCTCAATAGACATCACAACCATCCTCACTTGGGCGTGCGGTCGTCGGCTCCTACAAAGCGATACGCAATTAGCTAAGGCGTCCTATAGGTCTATATTTGGAGCATTCGAGATGTACATTACCTTGATGTTGTCGATAGGTAATTGGGCGTCATCATGTTCATAATTTTGCGTGGGCGCGCGCTACTCGGATGTTGAGGAGGGTGGCTCCCAAAACAACGGCGCGCTTGCATCGGTTGAGGAGTAGGAGTTGATTCACTTGGTCTTGCAATTTTGCTATCTTTTCTTCAAATTTTGCAGTAAGCACCCGTTCTCTTCCTTCAAATTTTGTAGTAAGCACATGTTCCAACACTGTATCGTACTCGACCTTGGATCTCTTCTTGCTCCTATACGTGCAGTAGTCGTCTAGGAATCCATCCCTCCAAGATACGTTAACCCCTTTGCCTCGCGTGCGACCCGGGTGCTCCTTGTTTTCTAGGGCCGTAGAGAGTATATCCTTCTCCCTGTATGCTTGGAAGGAGCCTTCAGAACATGCGGAACTCAATTCTTGTTGCAAGAGGTCATCATGTTATTATAGACATTATGAAGTTATGGACTTATTAACAACTAGGTAGTTCGAAGACATATTTACCACACGGTTGGCCACATCCCAGTCTGCCAGGTTTGTGAAAGAGATTTCGCCCGAAGATGTGACTGATGCCCTCGCTCTTAACCAGGGGAGAGCGCGCATGCGTGATCTCGGCAAATGGCCTTGTTTCGTTCGTCCTCCGTCGCCCATTGCGCGGTTTTACGAGTACCAGGTGCCGAGTTTGTGGGGGTGAGTGTTCAGTGTCTGGAGAGCCTTGTGCGTCGCACTTTCCTCAAGAAATTCGGCCGTCGTCTTCATTTGCACAAAGACGTCTCATATATCTCGCGACAAGAATTTATACGCCGTGAAGGGCGTTTGACCCGTGTTCACGTACTTCATGACAGCACGCTCTTGAAGGTCCTCCACGCCTTTCCCATCGAGAGCAACGCTGCCGTTCCGCAGCGCGTCGTGCGTGGTGGGAAAGTGAGCGATTTTAAAACATCGTCCCACGACTCACGTCTCCGATCATCCGACCACGGTGTCCCGGCTCGGTGTGGTGATGGGGACCCGTTCCCTTCAAGTATCCCGCGGATGGTCGGAATCTCGCCGCTGATTTGGGGACTCACGAGGATCCCATTGGCATTGACCTCGTGGCGGTCATTAGGCGAAGGAATTTTCGATATTCCTCGCCATCTCGCGTCGTACCACTTTCTCGGAGATCGGGCGCGTTGGCGGCGTCGATGTGGCGAAGATGATGCGGACGCCATGTCACTTACTTGCTATCTATATATGCACGAAGCAATATGCTTAAGCTCTAGCGACCGATTCAAGCGGTTACTCAACTTAACGAAAATGATGCACAAGCGTAATATATAAAGAAGGATTGATGATAGTTTGTGCTCTTAGAAGGAGAGTTGCAAAGAACAAGTCTTTGCCTTCTCAATCCTTTTGTTTATTCCTTTCATTAAATGAATATGATAGTATAAATTCAAACTATGAGCTCTAAACAATACTTTGCTTAAGCTTGTCAAATGATCTCAATTTATTACGAAAATGATCTTAACTATCACATTCAATCTCATTATAAGACAAAGTTCATCACAGAAGCGAACCAAAGAATCGAATAACTAGCATTCAGCAGAAAGTAACAAATTAACAGTATATCAAATTAATAGTAGCAAGTAATACAATAGAGCTCAAGAATGAACTAACTATCACATTCAATCTCAGTATAAGACAAAGTTCATCACAGAGCATGTCAACAAAGCCCACTGATCAATATATCCACCGGGACAACAAAAGGCACTCTGTTATGAAAAACAGAACAGAGCATATAATATACACATGTACATATTGTACATCATGAAATAAAGAGAAAAACAACATAAGCATGATAATGAGTTGATGACTTACTTGTTTTGATCATAACATATATTTCTTTTGCGTAGTGGGCAGTCCAAAACTTCAAGTATATCAAATTTGCCTACTACAACTGCTATTCACAACTACTACTAATTCTACTACTACTACTAATTCTATTACCAAAGTGATGCACAAACGTAATATAGGAATACTCACAGAGAGGATGCCGCACAAGAACTCACGGTGCAAGGAGGAGGTGGTGCGGGGAGGAGGCCGGCGCGGGGGAGGAGGCGCGGGAGGAGGCCGGTGTAGGGGAGGAGGCGTCCCGGGAGGAAGGCGGCGCGGGAGGAGGCGGTGCGAGGGAGGAGGTCGACACGGGGAGGAGGACGGCGCGGGGAGGAGGCCGGTGCAGGGGGAGGCCGACACGGGGAGGAGGCCGCGCGTCGGCGGCGGCGGCGTCGTCGATGTCGGGCGGCGGCATCGGGGCTTCTGGCCGGGAGGTGAGCAGGCGAACCCTAGAGGAGGCGGCGAGCGCGAGAGCCTAAGGGCGTGGGAGAGAAGTGGCGAGTAAAGAGCAAAACCCTAGCGATGCGCCTCTTTATAAAAGGCTATCACGAGCGGTTCTATTAAAGAACCGTATGTGATAATATATCCTGACGGTTCTATTAAATAACCGTGCGTGATCGTTCCATATCACGACGGTTTCATATAACAACCGTCTGTGATATGGAACGTATCACAGACGGTCATTTAATAGAACCGTCTGTGATATCGAACGTATCACAGATGGTCATTTAATAGAACCGTCTGTGATAGGCTTTTTATAAGGAGGCCACCTGTTTTGCTCTTACTCAACTCATAACATATTTGACTTCAAAAATTCATATCTAATTCAACTCAACTCCAAATCAAGTGAAACTAATTTTGATACTTCACATTACAATGAACGTCCACATTGACATCACACATTAACACATGACAATTCCACGTTGACATCAAAATATACGTACGAGAGATTACAAGTCCATAACACATGATGTTATTGCATAAATTAATTACAATGGAGTAAATTCTTAATTAAAATATAGCCCTTCATGATGATCGGCGCATATAGCTAGCTTCCTCACCGGGTTCTTCCTCGAGCGATCACGTCTCGAAAGGAGCAACTCGTCGAATTGATTGTATTCTTCCTCGTCCACTATATTTTCAACTCCGACAATCCTTCTTTTCCATGAAGAACTATGTGGCGCTCCTTATTTGCGGGTCGGTTACATATAATACTTGAACAACTTGGTTGCTTGATGCTGAATGGTTCGTCTTTGTATCCGACACGATCGAGGTCCACGGTAGTGACGCCGCGTGCTGTCGACCTTCACTGGGAGATGGACCCAACGACAACTGAAATAGAGGATCTTGAAAAGCACGTGAGTCGAGCTCCCATATCTCCTCTATTTGCCCATAGTACGAGCTCCTCGACCATCGGTCTTGAATGCATCTATCACGGACACATTGATTCGGGTATGCTCTTCCTATCTGTTTGCCGTATAAAATGTGTACCCATTTATGTCGTATCCTTGCCATGTGACAATTGTAAATTGTGGTCCTTTTGCCAACCATAGCGTATCATCACTGATGACCTCCAGTGATTCGCACATTTAACCATTCGTTGAGCCGAGCGGTTGTGCTCTTCGTGATCAAACCTCCGACCAGTGCAGATTCTGTTGGCATACCATGTCTTTATACTCGTCGATGTACGGGGACACTTGGGTCATGTGTTGCAAGACCGTGAAATGGGCTTGGCGTGCGTATCGGTCGGGAGTGATTGATTTTCTTCGATGGTCCGATACCATCGGCCTTCCCTCACGGCGAGATAGAGGCACACCTATCGGTTCCACCTGAGCCATGTAGTTGACGCAAAACTCAATGACCTCTTCGGTTGCATAACCTTCGGTGATGCTGCCCTCCGGTCGAGATCGATTCCGTATGTAGGACTTGAGAATTCCCATATACCTCTTGAACGGGTACATATGACGTAGGAACACAGGACCGCATATCTTTATCTCTTTTCACAAGATGAACAATGAGATGGACCATGATATCGAAAAATGACGGAGGGAAATACATCTCAAGATGACATAGAGTCGTCACCACCTCGGCCTGTAGAGCATCTAGTCCTTGGGGATCGATGACTTTCTAAGCAATTGAGTTGAAGAAATAGCACAGCCTCAAGATTGCTACTCGGACCTTGTTCGGCAAGATACTCCTAATTGCAATAGGAAGCATTTGTGTCATCAGCACATGACAATCATGAGACTTCATACCAATTAATTTCAAATCTTGCATAGAAACAAGTTTCTTAATGTTAGTGGAGTAACCAAACGGGACTTTGACACCATGCAAGCTCTAGCACAGTTCATTTCTCTCGGCCTTGGACATAGTGTAGCAAGCTGGTGGAAGGTATGTTCGTCCTTTATCGGTCTCTTTCGGTGCTAACTCGGTCCTTATGTTCATATCAACCAAGTCACACCGTGCGTTAACACCATCCTTTATTTTGCCACTAATATTTAGTAAGAGACCAATCAAGCTATCACATACATTCTTCTCCACGTGCATGACGTCGATGCAGTGACGAACTTCTAATTGCTCCCAATAAGGCAAGTCCCAAAAAATTGACCGCTTCTTCGGATGTTCTTTCGACGGGTTTTAATTTACGTCCCTTCCCAAGCACAACCGATATCCTTAACCATATCATAGACCTCTTTCCTCTAAAAGCCCTTGGAGTGGCTTGTCCTCCTTATTTCCGTCGAATTGTTTCATCATCTTGCGGTATGGGTGACTCACGGGAAGAAACTACGGTGGCGCATATACGATTTTGTGCGAGTTGTTCAGCCATACACTCTCCATAGCATCTAAACAGTGTGGACATGCTTTGGCTCCTTTCGTACTGAAGCCCGACAGGTTACCAAGGGCAGAACAATCATTGATAGTGCAGAACAACATGGCGCGTAAAGAGAAGTTCTCTCGTTTGTACACATCCCATACTTGTACCCCTTCGTTCCACAGTGTCACAAGATCATCCAGTATTGGTGCTAGGTACACATCAATATCGTTCCCAGGTTGCTTCGGCCCTTGGATAAGTAGTGACATCAAAATATACTTCCGCTTTATACACAGCCAAGGAGGAAGGTTGTACATACATAGATTCACGGGCCAGGTGCTATGTTGGCTGCTCATGTTACCGAAAGGATTCATTCCATCTGTACTCAACCCTAACCTTATGTTCCTCGGTTTCGCACCGAACTCTTTGAAGGTCCGATCGAAGTTTCTCCACTGGGCAGAAAATCAGCAGGGTGTCTTACCTTTCTATCTTTCTTACGCTCATCCGAGTGTCAACGCAGCAATCTTGCCTCCTTTCGGTTCGCAAATAAACGCTTCAAACGTGGGATCACGAGCGAGATACCACAACACCTTAGCAAGAGGTCCTTGCTTCACCTTCTGATATTCTTATGTTTGTATCGGGATGCTTTGCACACGGGACATACATGCAATCTGCATACTCTTTACGATATAGGATACAATCGTTCAGACATGCATGTATTCTTTCTACTTCCATTCCCAATGGACAAAGAACTTTCTTGGCTTGGTAGGTGGTCTTTGGGCAACATGTTTCCCTCGGAAGAATGTCAGCTAGGAGACCTAACAACGCCGTGAAACTCTTGTCGGACTAACCATTGCTCGCCTTTAATTTCAGTAGTTCAAATGCGGTTGACAACCTTGTGTATTCGGCTTGCGGCCGAGGAACAAAGGTTTCCCGAGTCCTCTATTAAGCGCTCGAATTTACAAAACTCTCTCTCCTTTGTAGTTCCATACGCATCGCGTAGCATCCGATCAGTTGTCATCGTCGACCTATCCTCATCAAAGCGCAATCCACATTCGGCATATCGTTGACTTCCTCGGCGATGTCATCATTATTAACTTCCTCGGCGATGTCGTCATTATTAACTTCATGTATAATCTGCTCTTCACCGTGACTGGTCCAACATGTATACCCTTTTTTGAAACCCCTTCAAATCAAGTGTCCTACGATCTGCGTCGGGTTGTTAAAAATCTTCATATTACCGCAATCAATGCATGGACAGTACATAAATTCTATCCCCTTATTCAACATATCCTGCTCCGCGGCTCTTTTAAAAGCAATCACGCCATTAATGTACTCTTCACTCACATGGTTCGCACCGTACATCCAGTTTCGGTCCATCTACGCTACACACGTAATAATTAGTAGTGTTAAATTATATTAATAAACTGCAAATACGTTACTCCTCCTATTAACCAAATACACTAAAATTGATTAAAGATAAACCTAGAGCAAATATAAAGAGTTACAGATCGTTACCCTCGGAGCTCACGACGAAAATTCTAAATATCCCGCGAGATTCCTCACTGGCCTTCTACTTCAGGCCACAGTGCAATGTGAGACTTAAGTGGACAGGGCAAGAGAAGAGCCATAATCGAAATGCACCTCCCCCATAAGCTTATCCCTCTCACAAAACACCCACTGCCGAAACAAAACACTCATTCACAACACCCAAACCGAGAGCTACCACCAAAGTCAAGCCTCACAAAGCAAACATGCAAGCCAAATAACCATAAGTTGCTAGGGCAACCCACAACCAAGAACAAGGCAAGCAAAACAAGCAAGCCTCCTACAGCCAACACAGAGTAAAGCTTTTCAAGCCCCTCTATTCCAAAGAATAGATCAAAGCGCTAGAGGCGAAGTGCATCGGGTCTTGATATTTATAGGGGTGGCATATCACAGACGGTTCTTATTACCAACCGTCTGTGATGTGAATATATCACAGACGGTTCCTTTGTACCGTCTATGATATCCTCCATATCACAGACGGTTCGTAAGTAGAACTATCTGTGATATACTCACATCACAGACGGTTCTTATTACCAACCGTCTGTGATGAATTCATCACAGACGGTTATATTTACGAACCATCTGTGATATGTGGATATCACAAACGGTTCTACTTACGAACCGTCTGTGATATGGAGAATTCATCACAGACGGTTATATTTACGAACCATCTGTGATATGTGGATATCACAAACGGTTCTACTTACGAACCGTCTGTGATATGGAGGATATCACAGACTGTTCAACATGGAGCCGTCTGTATAAGTTCAACACGACGGCTTTTCATGGGAAAATGCGTGATGAGGATATTATCACGATGGTTCTTCATTGAGCGATGCAGTGATAGCGTCTGAGCATGTATATGCGCAAATAAGGAATTGCCCAGTAATAAACAGATGATAAAAAAGACCATATCATCACAGACGATAAAAAATACCATATTGTTTTTACATCACAGACGATAGATAAAAAAGACCATATCGTTTTACATCACAGACGATAGATAAAAAAGCGCCATATCGTTTTACATCATAGACGATAAAAAAGGATGAGCGATCCTATCTTAGTCTTCAAATCTTCATACACCTTCTCGTCGGCTTTAGTGGGGGCGAGATCAGCGACTGTCTCACCAAACGCCTCCACTTGTGACCTTGCACGCTCAATTTCCTCTTGTAGATGTTCGGACTCTGTAATCAAGTCTCATATAGCCCAGAGGCCATCAACCCTAGTCTCCACAGTCTCGGCTAGGCGGACCCGCTCTCCTGCAATGTCGAGGTCGTCCTCGACTCTCTGGGCTGCATCTTCGATGCGGACCAAATAGTTCCATAGGACAATCTCCACGACGAGGTTTACTCGCCGGATCTTTGAGAACCTCACTTTGAGTGCATTGGAGGAGGAGCTCCAATCGACAGATGATCGCCGTTATGGTGTCCGGTAGATGGGAGGGCCTACAACGGATTGCATTGCAAACGGACGCCTTGTCCGTAGCTTGGGCCAGGTTGCGACCAGAGAGGTGCGAGTACACAACCAAAATGTAGGCCACTACAGTCGGGACGAGAGAGGAAGCCATTTGGAATTTGTGGAGAGAGGGGATGATCAAGGAGGTTCGTGAGAAATCCCTTTCATAAGGGTTGTCTATTTATATAAAAGAAGTAGTAAAGCTTGAGAAGGAGACGAAGAGATGAAGAGACACTCGCGCGGGAGATGAAGGGATTGAAAGGCATATCACAGACGGCTCTATCATGAAACCGTCTGTGAAATATCACAGACGGTTCCATGATAGAACCGTCTGCGATATCTAATTATCACAGACGGTTTGTAAATAGAAGCATGCGTGAAATTGCATCTTGTATCACGAGCGGCTCTATTTACAAACCGTCTGTGATAATGACATATCACAGACGGTGGAAAAGACGGTTCCTAAGTGACCGTCTGTATAAGTTCAACACAGACGGTTCCTTTGGAACCGTCTGTGATGAGGCGTTCACTATAGGCTGTTTTGTAGTAGTGATTGAGGAATCATTTGTTAATTCTTTTAGGCCCCACATTGCCTAGGTAAAAACTTAACTATTTATTCTTGACGAGCATTTATCTAGCATGTGACCATAATTTATTATTATCCTGAAACTTTGCCATGTTGCACAAGACAAACAAAATCAAAGAAAGTTCAATGCCAAAGTGATATTAACTGAGATTAATTGTGTTGGAGAGTCACCGCTCCGCTGGTCATTAAGAGTTGTACCAAAGATGAGCTCACAAGGCGAATCCACAACCAAACCATGAGTGGAAGACAGGCTGTAGTGATGACGCTACCATTGTCAAAAGATAATTCGCTAACCCATAAATGTTGCTCCAAAGTTGATTGAAATATCCCCAACATTTCTCCTTTGGTCAGTAAACTGATGATCCATCTAGAACTACATTCTGACTATCAAGCACAACCGCTAATACCTTGGAACCAGTGGCGGATCCAGCATGTAAGCATTGGGGTCATATGACCCCCAATAACTTCTTGCTAAGTCTAATACAAATTTTATTTGAAGATAACAAATGACACTTATAAACAAGCAATAACACTATTATGCTTAGAAGAGTGATCCCGGTGATATTTTTTTCTAGATCCACCCTTGCTTGGAATGTTCAGATAAGTTCTGGTGATGGGTGCTGGGATTTTTAATTGATCTCATTACATTCCATTACTCCCTCTAGCATTAAAAATACGGAACACATTTTGATTGCTCACTTGTTAGCTTTATACTCTGATAGGGTGCAGGGATGTTTGAATCCAAAACTTTAGTGGTATGGAAGAGAATGAAAATCTTAATAATTAAACGGATGTGCCCCTTTGCATGTATTCTCTTCAGGTCACCATGGCGAGAGAAGTGTTGAAACCCCTCGACGGTATGAAAACTCTCACTATAGCCTCATATTAATCCAGTGATATTCTTCCTTCGCGATCTAGCTCTTGCTCGAGGATGAGCAATAAGTTAAGCTTGGGGAGGTTGATGTGCCTGAAATGGCACATCATTTCCCTGTAGTTTATTGCATTAATTTCTTGATTTTATCATTAATTGCACATATTATATCTAATTAATCGCCAAATGCACAAAATATAGTTTAGTTAATGTTATCTGCAGGATCTAAAGGGAATTACGCACTTTTAGGATTAGATATGGAAAGAAGACGTCACGAGGAAGGAAAGCCAACTTGGATCACCACCAACTGACCCTCTAGAGGAGAAGACAGGAAGTGGTATGGTCCCTGTCGATACGCACGTGAATGGGACAATTGATTCCCCCATACGATGTTTGTCCAAGGGGGATGCATATAGGGTGTGATGCCTACATGAACACATGATTATTGTAATTGCTTTTATTTATTAGATCATCACTATTATTGTCATCCCCAAGATTTACTAATGTTGTAGGTGATCCTAATACCGAAGGTGCTATCCTCCATTATATAAATCACCATCTCTTTAATATTAGAATTGTTATTGCTTTAGTGGTAAATTAGTTCTTCATTGTTATTGCCATATTTACTTCCCTCACTGTTATTACAATCTTAGTTGAATTAATAGTTGCTCGAAGGTAACAGAATAACCCACGCGTTCACGAGAGATCAATATAAACTTTGGAATACTCTGAAGGAAATATCTACGAATGACACCGTGCACTTTCGAGTCATCACCCACCTCGTGCACGATCCAGGAGCACGTCCACATCTACACAGGGGGCAGAGACACATCTGTCTGGACCCCACGTGGAAAACCGTTACCAGGACCAAGGCTATAAAAGTAGGTGGACGCCCAAGACTACGGGGAGAACCTTTAGCTTGTATGATGGAATAGTTTGCCCCCACAACAATCCACATCACTAGAATTGAGTAGCTAGGCTAAACTTTAGGCTAGTTTACTTCCTAGCACCATAAACACCATTGTAATCCCATTCGTAAACACTTTGGATGAGCGATGAAGGAAGTACACGAGTAGGGCTATTCTTTGTCAGCTACGAGGGCCTAAACCTAGATAAATTCTTTGTATCTTGAGGTCACTCGTTGATCTACGCAACACAATCTATCATAAATATGCATAAGTCACTACCACATAGAGGTCATCACGAGCGGTTGAACCCTCATCATAGGCGGTTTACGAGCGATCGATTTATTGCATTGGTGATAATGGCGATTATCACGAGATAGTTTTGAGCCGTCGTGATAAGTCACAACACGGACATTTCGTATAAATTACCGTGCAGCGAACACCAACTATCGAGATGGCCGACCACGAAACCGTGCGTGATATGTCGCCATCACGAGCGGTTGTGTTTACTAATCGTGCGTGGCGACCTATATATCATAGGCGGTTAGTGCACAAACAAATGCGTGATAGTAGCGTTCACTGACGGTTTATACCACAAAACCGTGCAGTGATAGTTCGCTCAATACATAGAATTTTTTTATTTTTGGCTAGCCTTAGGAAATGCTAGCGGGCCCTCTAAAAACAATATTGAGATAACAGATGCAAGAAAATACATAGATATATCACATATACACATAGATCGATCACAGATACACATATATATCACAGATAAACAAATTTACAGATTGATTATAGATGAATTGTCATAATGTTTTTACAACAAGTTTACAGATACAGTAAGAAAATATTTTTTGTCACTAAAAATTTTGTTTAGTCTCGGCCACATGAAACTCTCCTTTTGGGTTAATGACCTTCGCCATTAAGAAGGTGGCGAGCCATCCTCAAATTTCTCAGAGTTCTTTTATTTGGACTGTACTTAAACTGATGCTGATGCCCTGTTGCTAGGAAGAGTAAAGTCATAAGCACTTATATAGATTAATTGATAAGTAGAAAATAATTATTGTGAGATTAACAAACCTCTGGATCCTTGAGCCTACCACCCATGATTTCTTGCATATGGCAGCAAACATAGAATCCACACATGTTTCCTGTAGCTAGTCTTTGGTGGTGCCGCAAAATAGAATTACATATATAGGTTTGTTCAGCTTGAGGTATCATTACGAAGTGTGATATAGGATTATTGTGTACTAGCGAGTAACTGAAATTGCTTCACATGTCGTAGTGTGGTGTTCCCTTCCACGTGTCTCCCTCTTTTGGCAATGTACACGGCGAACGGCCTATGTGATTCAAAAAAGTTAGTCTCAGCCATTGCAAATGAAGGGTACATAGAGTTATTTATGGATGAAATTAGTTTACATATCGATTAATTGTTGCACAAGTGTGAAGTCGGGCTGGCTCTTGATTAAGGAATCAAGGTATATTACATTGTTCCACTTTGGTACAATGACAATTAGAATCTAGTGCCACCTACACATGTATACCGCCATAGTCGTTAAAACTAAGTTCGTGTTGCATATGGAGTACAAATCAATGAGTATAGAAATGAGTGAAGCACTTACACCTAGTTGTAAGGTAGAAGTACGTAGTCTTTGTCACTATGAGCATGCAGTCCTGTTGTTACATAATCGTCGACGTAGGATGCATCATCGTTGATGCATTGCTTAGAGACCAAGTGTGGGTCGAGAAAACCGACCGCTTCTTTTCTTCGTTTGGATTCTTGGAATATGTGTCTATACATAAGCAAGGAGTTATGGAATTTATCGGTATTATATGAATATAGACCGTAATTATACACACTTACAGTGTCCAGCATTTTAAAAGTGAGGCATCGAGGGCGTCGAGGTTGAAGAGATCAAACAAGTCGTCGAAGCTCACCACGAAGAAGCTGGGCTCGTGGCGAAAATGTGCCACCGTGTACTTGACGGTGAAACCCGAAGGGTGTTTTGTCCTGGTCTCGTTGGTCTTTCTCATTCGCCATGCATGCAAAGAAGTGCAACCCATTCCAAGGTTGGCTGAGCGTATCCGGGACCAATGGCTTTCCTAGGAAGTATGTCTAGCGCTTTTGAGGTGCCTTGATTTTCTTTGATTTGGTCTTGCTGACACGTTGGTATGTGTTCTTCACGGGAGACGAATGGGCATGTTGTTCCTATATGCTCGATGTGGTCTTCATGAGAGCCGATATGGTGGCCTGCCGACGTGGATCAAGTGCACATGGGGACATCGAAGGGATGGTCAGAGAGGCCGCAGTGTAAAATCCCAAGTATTGGCTTGTGTTTCAAATGTAAGAAAATGCGTAGAAATTAACAACTTTTCTTACATCTTGTGTTTCATGTATATTCTGAAAAATTCTTGTAAAAGAGTTATGGAAATACAAATCACAAGCCTCTTTTGACCCAAATCTTTCCTTTCAAAAAATTTCTTGTCTAACCTTATGATCATCATCTGGAAATATCTTTCCTAAGATCTAGGGTTAATGTGTGACCCCTCTAGAAAATTTTGTAATTTTTAGAAATTGTTTGAATATTTTAAGAGGTCGACAAACCAGTTTGACTATGAGTCAAACCTAGCTCAACACCTTGCAGAATTTTTGGAGGAAAATACACTATATGAAAACCTCTGAAAATTTTATACAAGGTCACTATCAAAGTTAGCAAGCTCCTGTAAAAATTTCAAAAATTTTGGAGTTTGTTTGCTACCTCAAACAATTCCTCAAAATTTCTATTCTAATTCTATAAACCCTGGTCAAACCCTTCGAGTCTGAGTCGGACTCGGGCTCAGGTCGAGCCAGACCACCTAACTATACCGGCGCGTTCATTTGGGTGCGTGGGCTTCGGCCGTTGGATCTTGATCCAACGCCTCGGACCTCCCGTGCTACTTCAGACCTCCGGAGGTCTCCTTCAATCTCAGCCATCCATCCCTGATCAGACCGTCACGACCTCCCCTTGTTCTTCTTCTTCCTCCTCACGCCCGTACAAGCATGCGCGCCATGGTAGTGAGTAGCTGTGCTAGGTCTTGTCCTGTGCGTCACCTCAACCACTCCCTGACCTAGCATTAATTGCGGTTGTCCCTTCCGCACTCAAAGTCCTCACCACAGCTGCTCCCGTCATTTCAAGCGCGAGCGCGGCCAAGCTCAACCCTAGCTCGCTGTAGAGCTCCATCCTTGCTTGTGACCGTTGCTCACTGGCTATAAATAGCCTCGAGCTCCTCTCTGTTCATTTTCCCGCACCATCGTTGTTTCCTCCTCCAGATGAGCTCCTAAAATCGCAGAGTCCCCCAAATCACCATTTTGGCCGTGGAAGCTCGGTTGGTGACTTCGGAGCTCCAGTGGTTCTTTTGCCCAACATTGCACTCCCTTTTGGACCTCTGGGCATCTCAAGTCTTTCTCCTAACTCCGTTTTGGGTCACCTTCGCAAGTCTTGCCCAATTTGGAGTTGGCGCGGTTGCGGCCGTAGGAGGTCTCCTTCGTCTCCAACTCCGGTAAGAGTTTCCTCCCTTCGATTCCTTGCTTATGGACCACCTGGGAGGTCCTTAGAAGCTGTCCTTACCGTTTCTTTCTGTTCTGGTTGCTCAAAACTTCCTGTCCCAATTGTCGTCCTCATCTCCGGCATCGGTCTCCGCCACCAGAGCTTCTCGACTTCCTCGGACCTCCTCTGTGCCCAAGTACTTTCGCCATATCACCTTAGTGCTCGAGCATCTGTTAGATTAGATCGTCGCGGAGCTTTTTCACGTTTTCAGATTTTTCCGAACTTGCTCCTCCGCCTCTCTCCGGCTCGCCGGCGTTTTAGGCCAGCTCCACCGTCGAGAGTGCCCCCTTTGTGTTCGCAATTGTATTGCGCACGTATCGCACCTGTCGGTTTGCACCGCCGCGACCGGAGTCGCCGCCGTCGAGCCGGCGGGCAAAGTGTGGAGTATGGTCCTGTTGTCGTAAGTTCGACAAGTCCCAGGACCTCTTGAGCTTAATCTTATCCGTTAATGATCTCTGTGGGATAGCTCTTAGCCGTAGGATCTCCCTTTGCAAAACCTTAGTTGCCAGGACCTCCCCCGGCTTAAATCATGACCGTTGAGGACCTCCTTGGTTCTAATCTTAACCGTTAAGGTCACCCCCGTGCGAAAAGACCACCCCGTGGTCGTTTTTGTAAGAGCCACCCTCGGGACCGCCTTGGGGACCCCCTTTGTAAAAAAACCACCCTTTGGTCTTTTGTAAAGAAAACCTCAGGACCTCCCTTCCCCACAGATCTCAGCCTTTAAGACCACCCCAGGTAAATCTTGATCGTTGAGACCTCCCACTGCAAGATCTTATCCGTGGGGACCTCCCTCCGTTAGATTTTGACCCCTAGGACCTCCCTGTGAAATCTTAGCCGCCAGGAACCCCTAGTCTAGATCTTGGCCGTCTAGGATCTCCCCATGGAGATCTGGGCCGTTCAGGACCTCCTCGTACAGATCTTTAACCTTTAGGGCCTCCCCTCAGCTCTAGACCGTTATATCTAGATCCAACGGTCTAGACCTCCTCAGCGCTCTCGAAGTCTTAGCGTTCCGATCTCCTTTCGCCGTCCATTTCTTTATCTACGTTTCAGATCTTGGGTGCATTCGGACTTCCGATTGTAACGCTGATCTGGGCCATGCATCTTTAGATCCATGGACCAGATTGGTTCGGGCAGTCGGGAGATCCGAATGTCACTTCCGTAGTGAGCCGTTGGGGCTAGGGGCGTGTGGCGCTGCGCGCGTCCGTTCGGCTCTCGCGCTTGGGCCGTTCGATTCGTGATCTACGGCCCGCATCTGTCCACGTCGTTCCTTTTTTATAAGTTTGATTTAATTCCGGTAAGTCTTTATTTGTCAACTGAAAATAGTATTAAAACTTTAAAAATTCATAACTAATTCATTTTAGCTCCATTTTAGGTGATTCCAGTTGTGTTAAATTTCTGTTTAACTAAACTTTAATCTAAAAATGTGTTTTGGCACTGTTCTATACTAGAAAAGTTGTACATTGAATTAACTTGCTTAGGTATTAGATATTGTCTAGAAATTCATTTAAAAACTTGAAAAATGCATAAGTAATTCTCTGTAGCTCCAAATTGAGCAAACTAAAATTTGTTAAATCCCTCTGTTAATATGCTTTAATATGGAATAGGTTTTGTTCATGTATTTCCCTCTGAAAACTGATATGCCCTAGTTTCACAACTTAGAAAAATCATAAGTAATTCATTTTAACTCCAAATGAAGTAAATCCAATTTTGCTGTTCATAGAATGTCATGTTCTACCTACCATAAAAATTTCAGGTTCTAAAACTTTTTGGAAAATTGTGCCATGAACAGTAACCGAAATTAAATTAATTTGAATTTCCAGTTGAAAGAAAATGTTTTGGCTATAACTTTTGCATGCTTAGTCCAAATGGAGTGGTTCTTGTTGCTAAATTAATTTAAAATCATAACCTTGCTGTTGTATAAATTTCATGGAAATTCGATGACTTTGATTTTTGAGTCTTTTTCGGTGTTCTTCGTTCTTATTGGATTTTCGCGTTCTTGCGTTAGGTTCCGAAGGATTTGTTGAGCACAAGAGTGACCCTCTGCAGCAAGAGGACTTCCAGCAAGGCAAGCAGATGTAGCATCATTTGATCATATTGCTCCTATTATTTTCAAAGTCTAATATGTTGTTTGCAAATTCTACGTATGCATTGCTATCTTGTGTTAAACTATTGTCAATTAGTTGACCCATTAGATGCATGATCTATAGGAAAATGTTTATCCTCTACTACTAAGCCTAGGGTTATCTTGTTGTGATTTATGGTTCGTTGGATGGGGCCTTGTCACTTAGTAGTTTATGAGTCAATATTGCTTAGTCATGCTTAGCTACCGGTAGAATTAGGCGGTTGTCGACTTTGTCGATAACCTTGATCACACAAAAAATTATTATGACTTTATGTTCAGCCTTTGTGCTATGCTTAATTGTGAAAACTAAAAATAAAAATAAAATGATTTAGACTTGGGCACAATGGTAGGATGGTCTGTTTTTGGGTGTGACTGGAATGGTGCCCGACTCAACAAGGACCGAATTACTTGCGCCACCGTACTGAGTACTTTAGGACTGAGACAACATTTTGCGTGCTAACCACACTAGAGGGAAATAGGACCTCTCTTGACTTAGTACTTTAGCGTGTGTTAGCTCTGAGTCGTAGGAGGACATAGGAGGCAGATGTTTGGGAGCATTGTAGTTGTCCGAAAGCTTTACCCCGGGTGGGTAGTTGTCTTTCGGCTTTACAATGTAGCATATGGGTTTCCATCCATACGAGTGGTAATTGGATGTCACTATGTTCAGAAAGTGGCGTGGATGTGCCGCTACTACGACGTTGAGGGGGACTGACTCCCAAAATAATGGCGGCAGCTTGCGACTGGTTGAGGACTTGATCCATTCTTTCCTCCAATGATGCTATATGTCCTCAAAATTCTGCATGAATATCCTCTTTCAACCGCTCCTCACACTCGGCCTTGGATCTCTTTCTACTCCTATACGCCTCGGAGTCGTGTGGGAATCCCTACCTTCAAGGTACATAAATGTTGGACCCCAAATTTGGAACCTGGGACCCACTGTGTATATTTATGCTACTCCTTGGATCAGTAGATAGTACGTACAGTTACATTATTGGTTCAAACACATATCGCAAAAATGTAAAACTATTACATAATAATAAACTAAACATAAATATACCTTATGGCTTTTGGTTTGCAGAATGGCCGAACAGGCCAAACATTTCAAAGAACAGCAGTGGAAGAAGAATCAAAGTACAAAACATGGAACCCTCACGATATGCCCACCGGCAATTGACTGTGGACTCGTGACCTAGTTCTTGGCCTTATTTATCATCAGTCTTGATCAACACCAAAACCATTCCAAGGCAGGCCTACGACCAGGTCTTGACCGAAGGTTGTAGTCGTGCAGTGCGGGGAATGCCAGTCGGAGTCTTACGACTAGGTGCCACCATGCTGCGCGGAAGGGGACGGTTCGAGTAGTACTCAGTGTGAACAGTCCTCGGGTGAACAGTACTCGGCATGAACAGTCCTCTTGGTGAACAGTACTCGGTATGAACAGTCCTTGCCGTGAACAGTACTCGTAGTCATCCCAGCAGTCTTATTTTGTGCTTACTGAATAAAAGAATATAAATAGCGAGCATGAGTACACAACCATACTCACGAGCCAACGCACAATGCATTTATCATAGATGCAAGCCTGGTCAAGGGAGTTTCAGAGTTCTTTTATTTGCCCAAAGCCATGTTTGAATTAGATTAAGTAGTAAACATCCTGAGACTTAGCATTTTAAACAACAGGTTTTATAAATTGAGTTCTTGTTGAAAGGTACTAGTTGAGGTCCAACCTCCTATACCATTGAGTGGCTCCAACCACTTAATGCTCAGCCTATCCCATAATTACCACTGGTCCCAGACCAGGCTTTTCCAAATCCCTGGGGTCCCACCCCATCTTTCCATTCCATCCACAAATCGGCTTTTATAAAAAGGAAAGCTATATCAAGCAAGTTCTCAACACCACTCTTGACCGTGAGCATGGCTATCCAAATAGTTTTCTTACTCTACATAGTTTGCGTTTTACCCATAAGAGATAATCATCTTGATATGTACACACGTTTCCTTGGACATGTGAATCAAGGAGATTATCACAAGGCCTTTACAATGCTCAAGCTCGACACAACCCCACCGCTAAGGTTTCCACCGCCGAGCCAAGCTTTTCCGGAGGCCCCTCTTGCGCGTGTGGTTTTTGATGGCTTCTTTCCCTTTTACCCATGCCACATTCCTCTGATGGCGAAGCCACGTCGAGGCGAGCAAATTAGTTAGCCAGGTCGTACCCATTATAGACTTGTGGTCACACTGTTTTTGCATGAGAGGTTTTCATGTTTAATGAGTGTTGTCGGGCAATTTAATGCATGGATGACAATGTATCTAAGCAAGGCTAAGCATGACACCTAAATACAGACTTATTAACTAGTATGTAATCCATTAAGTCTAGGGTGACAAACGATAGTGTCCAAGTTCAAGCATTGGAAGTTTATACACAATTATGGTTAAGGCATTAGCTACGACTAGACCAAATATAGTTGCATAAATCATAGCAATGCAATTTCATAATTTAAAGCAACATAATTTGCAAAGAGTAGGTGCAATATGATCAAAGTGTTAACTCGTCTGGCTCAATGTTCTAATGAAGCTCTATATCCTGATATTCACCCTTCTCGATATCCTGGTAATAATCTCGCTCAACATGCTGATAATCATCCTGTTCCATAGTCTGACCATCTTGATCTTATTGGGATTGTGATCCCATCACAGCGTTAGAGTCTAACTACACAGACTACGATTAAACCCAAGAGCGACTGAAAACAACCAAATAAAATTCAATAAGTCCAAATACATGCAATTACACGAAACACTTCAAATGAGTGCAAATATATCTAACGACAATTCGATAGAATGACCAGGCCATATCATTCAATATAGCATGGAAGACTCCCTGATCGACCAGGCCTACACGTTTGTAAGCCTCATCGACTAGAGGCTGGTCATATAAGAACTTACGACTAGGGAATGGTTGTAGAAGTTCTTACGACTAGAGACTAATCGTAGAGGAACTTACGACCAGGTGGTGGTCGTAGGAAAGACTTATGACTAGGGACTGGTCGTAAAGGAACTTATGACTACAGACTGATCGTAAGAGGACTTATGATTAGGTGGTGGTCGTAGGAAAGACTTACGACTAGGGACTAGTCGTAAAGGAACTTATGACTACAGACTGATCGTAGGAGGACTTACGATCAGGGAATAATCATATAGAGTCTTACAACCAGGGACTGGTCATAAAGAAAATTACGACGATAGACGGATCGTAGGAGGACTTTCGATCAGGAGATAGTCGTACAAATGCTTATAACTAGGGACTAGTCGTAAAGGAACTTGCGACCACATACTGATAGTAGGAGGACTTACGATCAAGGGATAGTCGTACAAACCCTTACGACTAGGGACTGGTCATACAAGATACAGTGGTCGTAGACGCGGCAATGATCGTAGATGCTACAGTGGTCGTGGGATCTGTAGGAGTCATAAGCTGTAGTGGTTATAGGAGCTACAGTGATCGTATAAGCTACAATGGTTGTAGCAACTACAGTGGTCATAGGAGCTACAGTGGTTGTGGGACTATAGTGATCGTAGGAGCTGCAATGGTCGTAGGAGCTGCAATGGTCGTAGGAGCTGTAGTGGTCGTAAGAGCTGCAGTGGTCATAGAAGCTACCACTACTACAAAACAGGTCATAATAGACGGTTCATCACAGACGGTTCTTTTGGAACCGTCTGTGTTGTTATATCACAGATGGTTCCTTTTGAAACCGTCTATGATACATCATTATCACAGACGGTTCGTATTAAGAACCGTCGCGAAGTATCTGAGCGGTTCATGATACGAACATACGTGATAACTACCTCATCACGAGCGGTTGGTATGATGAACCGTGTGTGATACTTCTGACGATTTGTGATACCAACCGTCGTGATTTAGATTTACCATGGCTTCAATTTTCCTTACTCTGATTTTACCATGGCTTCAAATTTTCATTTTCTTACTATCGAGTAAGGAAAATTGGAACCATGGTAAAATCGAAATGAAAATTGAACCATGGTAAATCAATAATAGAAAAATTTAAAGCCATGGTAAAATCAGAGAGTAAGGAAAATTCCAAGCCATGGTAAAATCAGAGAGTAAGGAAAATTTGAAGCCATGGTAAAATCAGAGAGCAATCAAACAAACTCTACCAAATCAAACATTGTTTCACATCACTAGACCATTACGCTACCCAATTGCAACCACAACATCTACAATTTCACACAGGTAAAACACAAGAATAACTGGTTAGATTTTGCAGCAAAAGTTAATAGCCACAGGACTGAGAAGAGAACAACATCTGCATAGAGCAAGCATGGTCGTGAAATGGGCAAATGACTAGTAGTCCAAGACCATCAGCAAGTTGCATGCGTCCACCGCAAATCACAGTAACATAACGCCAAGTTAAACACCCCATGCCCATGATTAAACCTAGTCAGAATCACTACAACTATAAATAGACGAATGCAGAGCAACCAAACAAGGCCTAAGTGTCCTTTACATAAATCTGATCAAAATCACTTAATAAACACCTACAACATTAAAATATTATCAATCTAAAGGTTTGGGGGATGAAGACTCACCCAAGGTGAAGCCCGAGAGGTCGGGGCGGCGGTGTGGAGGACAGGGGGCGACGGCGTCGAGGTCGGATGTGGCGTCATCGAGGTCGGGGGCGGCGGCATTGAGTTTGGGGGCGCTTGGGTGGGGAGGGGGACGGGCGAGTGAGGAGTAAGGGCGCAAACCCTAGCGGGGCCCTACTAATAAAGGGATATCATAGACGATTCTCTTAAAGAACCATCTGTGATATTCTATATCACATATAGTTCTTTTCCATAACCGTCTGTGATAAGTATCACAAACAGTTCCATAATATAACCGTCTGTGATATGTGACCATATCACATACGGCTCTATTTTAAAAACTGTATGTGATATGCGACCATATCACAGCCGGTTCTATTTTAAAAACTATGTGTGATACATATCATACACGGTTTGTTCCACTAAACCTCTTGTGACAGTAGCTAAAGAATATTTTGTTTTTCGGTTAGCCTCGGGAAATGCTAGCCGTAACCTCTGAAAACAAAAAAGCATATACAATCACAGATGGAATAATTTCTTAATTACTGAATCAATTACATAGAATAATTTCTTAATTATATGTCAAGTTTCTTAATTACAATAGAACAATTTACAAATAGGTGTTCACCGTGTGACACTACTATAGAAAACGTCATCACAGACGGTTCGGAACCGTCATCACAGACGGTTCAGAACCGTCTGTGTTTTTGTACGTATGTGATAACTGGCGGTTATCACAGACGGTTAAAAAAACTATCTGTGATAAGTCACAACACAGACGGTTCTAGTTACCAACCGTCTGTGATATGTGATATCACGGACGGTTCATAATTAGAAGCTATGCGTGATATGTGGATATCATAGGCGGTTCATAACTAGAACCGTGCGTGTTGGTAATTATCACGAGCGGTTCTTGTTCGAACAAATGCGTGATAGCTTTTATTGCAAAAAAATCGCCATTTCATGGATACACTCATACACATACACTGTCATTTCCCAAGCCTCCCAAACATGGATTCATTGATACACATACATGGATTTTAAGTCCCAAGTCTCCCAATAAATTTCTCAAGCCATGGATTCATGGATACACTCATACACTCGATCATATACAAGTACCAACATAAGTAGAATCTGAAGGAGAATCTAACAGAAATCTGGATATGAATCTAACACAAGTACCACAAGCACATACATACAAATCTGGATCTGAATCTAACAGAAACTCATATACAAAAGTACCAACAGAACCTCATATACCAGAGACGTCGGCGTCGGAGGAGGACTGGATGAGGTCGGCGTCGGCGTCGGAGGAGGACTAGAGGAGGTCGGCGTTGGTGTCGGCGTCGACTCTTAGCTGTTGGGGAGGAAGACCACGTCGGAGGTTGGGGACTGCGGGAGCAAGGGAGGACCGGAGCGCGGAGGAGTAGTGGGGGCCGGGAGCTGCAGGAGCAGCGACCAGCCGGAGCTCGAAGGAGGACTACGGGAGCAAGGGAGGATCGAGCCCAGAGGAGGACCGGGACTACAGGAGTGCGAGACTGAGCGCCCAGAGGAGGTCGGCCATAATATATAAAAACACCAAAATATTTTGCCTCGCGCACGCATTCAAAATTTTCGAACTCCCGCGCTGTGACAAGTATCTCATCACAGATGGTTTGTATTAAGAACCGTCTGTGATGAGATACTTATCATAGACGGTTTGTATTAAGAACCATCTGTGACTTGGATTTTACCATGGCTTGAAATTTTCCTTACTCTCTGATTTTACCATGGCTTGAAATTTTCCTTACTTTCTGATTTTACCATGGCTTCAACTATCTGATTTCATTATCTCTCATGGTAAAATCAGTAAGAAAAATTGAAGCCATGGTAAAATTCAAATCTGAATGGTTCTTAATACCAACCGTGTGTAATGAGGTCATTATCACAGACGGTTTGTATTAAGAACCGTTTGTGATGATATACTTATCACGAGCGGTTCATAATACGAAACCGCGTGATATGTCATCATAAACGGTTTTGTATGGAACAAATCTGTGATTTGCGGCGGAGGCGGGAGTTGAAAAATTTGAGCAGCGTGCGCTGGAGGCAAAGTATTTTGACACTTGTCCTTATATATTATAGCTACCCCAACGTTGTCTTCCTCTCCTCGGCCCCTTACACCTCAAGCGGCTCTCATCCTTCCTTCCCTCCTCCTTTGCTCCACTGGTCTTTGTCTCCTCGACCCATGAGCCTCGGCCCTTAACACAGCGCCACCACGCAGCTACCCGCTCAGTCCTCCCTCTGCTCCCCTCCTACCCTTTTGGTTTCATATTGAGTATTATTTATCTTTTGATGTTTTGCTTGATGTGGTTTGTTCTATGCATGAAAAGGGGTGAAGCCGCTATTGTGGGGTTCTTGGTGATGATGTATGCTAAGAGATGTGGATCTTTGAAAAAGGGAGGAGGGAAGGAAGGATCGAGCCGCAAGGTCCTAAGGTGCATTCGGTTATTCTTCTTTGGTGGAATTGTAGATGGCATGGTGTGCTACACAATGTGTCTTTGGTGGGTTCTTGATGATCATGTTTGGGTGTGCTAGATAGCCAGTGCTCCACATTGTGCGTTGTAAACAACGTTCTATGTAGAATGGAAACAACGTATCTTTGTTTTTTTTTTTGCAATACAAAAACTATCACGAGCAGTTCTTGTTAAAAAGCTATGCGTGAAAATGGACTATCACGAGCGGTTCTTGTTAAAAGCTGTTTGTGAAAATGGACTATCACGAGCGGTTACGAACAAGAAAAGGAATGCATGATTATAATATCGCTGACGGTTCTAGTTAAGAGCAAATCGCGATAGCTATTTTCCTGAGCGGTTTGAAAACCGTTTGTGATGAACGCATGTTATCATAGACGCATAAATACAGACGGTTCACAAAACCGTTTGTGATGACGGTTTAGAACCGTCTGTGATGATGTTTTTTGTAGTAGTGTACAGAAGTCATAGAAGTTGTAGTGGTCGTGAGAGCTGTAGTGTCATAGTAGTGGTCGTAGAATCTACGGTGGTCGTAGCAGCTACAGCGGTCGTAGGAGTTATAGTTGTCGTAGGAATTGTAGGGGTCGTAGGAGCTACAGTGGTTGTAAGAGCTGCAGAAGTTGTAAAGCTATAGTGGTCGTAGGAGCTAGAACGCCCAAACAAAGTGGTAGTCTGAGTCAATAGGTTGGCGGAGTCTTTTGGATCATGAAGAGGTTCTAGGTGGTCGTGGCACGGGAATAGGCCCTGGTGGAGTTAGTGGGTGCCTGGAGTACAGGTCGTGTGACCTTATGTGCAGGAGGCTTATGTAAGCCAAGCATTTCCTGTTAGAGAAAATAAAGCACAGTAGAAATTGAGTGATTCAATCCCAAGGAGTTTTCTCTCTGCATATGTTTAACCAGAGATATGAGAGAGACCAGTGAATGGTTTCCAAGAGAGAGAGGGTTGAGCGATTTAATCCCAACATGGAATACTTTATATTAAAGTGGATAACTCTAATCAGAGAGAGAGAGAGAGAGAGAATCTCCATAGGAACATTCCTCAATGGTTACTTAGCCAGGAGTGATTACCTGGTTAGGTGATACTCTCAAATCCTCTTTCGAGTTAAGAATGGTCCTTGAAGTCAACTGTTATAGTTGGACTTGAGCATGTATGTGTCTTATGCACATACAGGCAAAGTCTTAGACCAAAAGCCTTAGACCAGCGTAGTCGAAGTCTTAGATCTGGGTGGTCAAAGTAATCTGGTCAAAACCATAGACCAATGTGGTCGAAGGCGTAGACCAGTGTAGTCGAACTAATCTGGTCGAACTGAGTGGTCGAAACTCAGTGGTCGAGACACAGTGGTCAAAACTGTGTGGTCGAGACACAGTGGTCGAGCTGTGTGGTCGAGGCACAGTGGTCGGAACTGTGTGGTCGAAAGGGTGGTCTAGACTGTGGTCGAAACACAGTGGTCAAAACTGTGGTTGTGGTCGTAGCGAGCTACATAATCAGAGCTCTATAGTACTCGAGGATGCTACAGTACTCGAAGGTGCTGCAATACTTGTCGGTGCTACAGTTCATACTAAGAACTGTCTGTAAAGTATCACAGACGGTTCGTGATATGAACCGTCTGTGATATACGACATTATCACAGACGGTTAGTACTAACAACAGTCTGTAAAGTATCATAGACGGTTCGTGGTACGAACCGTCTGTGATATACGACATATCACAGATGGTTCGTATCACGAACCGTCTGTGAGACTTCACAAACGGTTTTTGATACGAACCGTCTGTGATAATGACCTATCACAAACGGTTTCAAAACGGACCGTCTGTGATAAGACAACACAAACGGATCCAAATGAACCGTTTGTGATGAGGCGTCTACTATGACATGTTTTGTAGTAGTGTGAGATCATTCCACTTGGCTATTTCCTTTAAAAAAATAGCCATTCACGGTGATCGATATGCATATAGCTAGGTTCCTCACTGGGTTCTTTCTCAAGCCTAATGCCATCTCCGAAAGGAGACAACTCGTCAAATTGATTGTACTCTTCCTCATCCACAATATTCTCAACTTCGATAATTCTTCTTTTTCCATGAAGAACTATGTGGCAGTTCTTATTTGCCGAGTCCATTACATAAAAACTTGAACAACTTGCTTAGTGAGTACGAATGGTTCATCTTTGTATCCAACATGTTTGAGGTCCAAAGTAGTTACGCCGTACTTATCGACCTTCACACCCTGTGTAAGTTTAACCCAATGACACCGAAATAAGGGATCTTGAAAAGTACGTAGTCAAGCTCCCGAATCTCCTCTACGAACCCATAGTACGAGCTCAACCCACGTTTCATTATGTTTGGCCTAGCGGTATTGAACTGATCATGAAACGCATCTATGCGGACACCGCTATTCTAGACTGTGCTCTTCTTACCTTAAGCTGTCGTATAAAATGTGTACTCATTTATGTCGTATCCTTGCCATGTCACAATTGTAAATTTTAGCCCTTTTGCCAACCATCGCAGCATATCATCACTTGATGACCTCCTAATGAATCGCACCTTTAACCATTCATTGAACTGACAGTTGTGCTCTCTCATGATCCAAACCTCCGACCGGCCTGGATTCTATTGGCGTACCATATCTTTGTGCTCATCGATGTACGAGAACACTTCGATCATGTGTTGCAAGATCATGAAATAGGCTTGAGCGTACGTATCCAGATCAGGAGTGATTGCTTTACTTCCAATGGTCCCTTTACCCTCTAGCCTCCCCCATGGGCTCAAGCGTACTCTTCACTTATACGGTTTACAATGTACATCCAACTTCGGTCCATCTATGCTACATATGTAACAAATTAGTGTTAAATTGATTAATGCTCCTATAGCTAGCTAGCCATTACACTTACACATATCATTCACCTTAAATTGTCCAACTAAAGTAGCTAGCTACATAATATTTATGAAGCAATATATATATCAAGCAAGAATATATTGAAGTAGACTAGGAGTAGTGAGACCCATTCTTAAATTGGAGCAAACTACCAAGCTAGATATAAATCTAGATCAAAACCTAGCTATCAACTCTCTTGATTATAATGCATATAATTAGAAGTAAATACTAACCTTAGATCACCAAAAACAAATAGATCTACAAGCACACTTATAAATCCGCGGTATGCTTTCACCAAATGCCCCAAATCTAATGGAGAGGGAGGAGGAAGAAACAGAGCTTGAGAAACAGAGCCGCTCGGGATGTATCGCTCACTGCAGACAGATCTGTCGGGATGGGCTGTGTATTTGATTACAGAGTACATATCATAGACACTTCCAACCACAAACCGTCTGTGATACAAAATTATCATAGACAGTTCTTATTAAAAACTATTTGTGATAATTGTGTATCACAGATGGTTCTATTTATATCGCAGACGGTTTATTCACTAAATCGCCTAAGATAGTTCCTTCTATAGCTAAAAAATATTCTGTTTTTCAGCTAGCCTCAGGAGTAAATATGTATGACTTGTTTTTCACAGGTCAGTAATGTCATCATGTCGTTATACCGAGATCGTTTACATAGAAGAAAGTAAGATAAACACATTATTCAAAGAAAGTAAGATAGACACATTATTTAGTAAACATGTTCAACATAGGAAGTAACTTCAACTCTAAATTGGATGTTTTTTTTTAAAAAAAAATGTATTTATATATGGCCAAACAGCGTGGCCAGTCGCTTTTTACAAAAGATTTTCTTTAAAAAGTGGAAATAAAAAATATCAACTTTTTCTAGTAGCTCAGGTAGACTGTTATCTCTGTCTTAAATTCTTCGTAGGCGACGTCGTCGGCATTGGAGGGTTTGGGTCAGCGTAGGATCCTTGAAACACGTCTATCCATTGATGCGCTCATTCGAGAGTAGCCCAAAGACGCTCCGACTAAAGGACCAAGTCGAAATGTGCCCAGAGGCTCTTTTCCCTCGATCGAGGTGTCTCGGCATGGTAGACCCGATCGGCCGCCGTCTTGATGTAGCCGTCAAAGCGACAGTAATCCTTCTGGAGACATGCAACATCGTTCTGGAGGACCACGTCGATGGCGAGGTTAGCTTGCTGGAAGAGAGAGACCACTCGGAAGACGTGGCGCAGGAGGATGTCAAGATGGCGGAAGGTGACCATCACATGCTCGGCATAACCCTGGGTAGAGGAGGGAGGATAGTGTTGTCATAGTGTCCTTTCGTAGCATCCGCCAGCTTACGGCTGGAGTGGTGCTTATACAGGATGACCAGGTAGGCCATCAATGCCGGCGACAAGGATGAGTAGGGAGTCATTTCATTTGTGCTTGAGAGTAGTGCGATGTGGGGATTCATCTTCGGTGGCGGATGATCATTTTATAAAATAAAGAATAAATTTGGCGCATAAGACGAAGAGACGCATCGGAGAGCCGAAGCGGCATAGGGGAGACGAAGGGATATATCACAGACACTTTCAATCACGAACAGTCTATGATAACCGTCTGTGAATTATCACAGACGGTTCGGATTAAAAACTGTCTGTGACGTCTGCAATTATCACAGATGATGTTTGTTAAGAACCGTCTGTGAATTATCACATACGGTTCTTATTAAAAACTATCTATCATAATTATATATCACAGATGGTTTTAGCCATCACTAGTAACATAGACGGTCACGCTTGTAAAATAAATCGTAATAATTAATGATTCCTCAGAACCGCTCGCGATGAGACGTCTAATATAGCCTATTCTATAGTAGTGAGTTTGCAGGTCTTGGTGACAAGATCGTCGACAAGTACCATATTAGTTACGACATGAATTGCGCCATATCATTGTGCTGTAATACAGAGCAATACCTTTCATACTAAATACACCGATCACCTCAAAAGTGCTAATAAACTAAGTGGAAGCTCGAAGGATGCATCATTCTCTCTTTTGTTAATTTTTCTTCATCTATTTTTGTGATTGATCGTGTATATAGTTGCAGTTGTTTGATATCTGTATCGTCAATGAGACTAGATAATTAGTAACGGTGTCTATTTTGGACTAGAGGTAGTAGTACTATAGTATATTAGATCTGTTCAGTGAAGATTACCGACGGTTAGAGAACTTGACAGATGTGGTACCTCGGTTTTCTGGCTAACTACCAGAGTTTGATTTTCGTTGTTCATGGGTTGGGTGGGTATGGCCGTATGGGTTTTTGTTCGGTACACTTTGCGAAAAGTATGTTGACGCATAACATGCATCTAGCTACGATTACATTGGGGCAAAATCGTGCTTGTGTTTTGTAAGACAAAGCCGTACTTGTATTAGTTAATTAACCAAAGCCTCCTAAAAGACAACAGGAAGTTTTCAGTCTATTATATATCCAAATGCATTGCAAAATGTCCTCCGATTGGCCGGATGGAAAATTTGGACACTAGTACAAAAAGGTTAATACTGGACGTCTCATCACAGACGATTCCAAAGGAACCGTCTGTGTTGAACTTATACAGACAGTTACTTAGGAACCGTCTTTGCAACCGTCTGTGATATGTAATTATCACAGACGGTTTGTAATTAAAACCATCTATGATACTTCACAGACAGTTCTATCATTGAACCGTCTGTAATATACTATTATCACTGACGGTTCTTTAATAGAGTCGTCTGTGATACGGGACGTATTTCACAGATGGTTTTATTTACAAACCGTCTGTGATAATTACATATCGCAGATGGTTCCATGATAGAACCGGCTGTGATATTTTAATTATCACAGGCAGTTCTTAATACGAACCGTCTGTGATATTTCACAGACGGTTCCATGATAGAACTGTCTGTGATAATTGTATATCACAAACGGTTCCATGATAGAACCGTCTGTGATATGCCTTCCAATCCCTTCGTCTCCCGCTTGATATGTCTCTTCATGTCTTCGTCTCCTGCTCCAGTTTTAGTACTTGTTTTATAAATAGACATCCCCTTATGAAAGGGATTTCTCACGAACCTCCTTGATCCCCTTTCTCCACAAACTCCAAATGGCTTCTTCCTCTCTCTTCCCGGCTGTACTGGCCTACATTGTGGTTGTGTACTCGCACCTCTCTGGTCGCAACCTGGCCCAAGCTGCGGACAAGCCGTCCATTCGCAATGTCATCCGTTGTAGGCCCTCCCATCTACCAGAGACCATAACGGTCATCCTCTGTCGATTGAAGCTCCTCTTCCAACAGACCAGTGCGAGGCTCTCCAGCATCCGGCGAGTAAACCTTATCGTGGAGATTGTCCTATGGAACTATTTGGTCCGCACCGAGGATGCAGCCCGGAGAGTCAAGGACGACATCGAAATTGCAGGAGAGCGGGTCCGCCTAGCCGAGACTCTGGAGAGCAGGGTTGATGGCCTCTGGGCTATATGGGACTTGATTACGGAGTCCGAACATCTACAAGAGGAAATTGAGCGTGCAAGGTCACAGGTGGAGGCGTTTGGTGAGACAGTCGCTGATCCCGCCCCCACTGAAGCCGACGAGACGGCTTACGAAGATTTGAAGACTAACATAGGATCGTTGATCCTTTTTTTATCGTCTGTGGTGTAAAAATGATATGGTATTTTTTATCTATCGTTTGTGATGTAAAAACAATATGGTCTTTTTATCGTCTGTGATGTAAATAGGATATGGTCTTTTTTATCATCTGTTTATTACTGGGCAATTCATTTTAGTAATTATTTGCGCATATCTGAGCTCAGATGCGCTATCACGAGCGGTTCCACGAAGAACCATCTGTGATAATATCCTCATCACAGATGGTTCCATGAAGAGCCGTCTGTGTTGAACTTATACAGACGATTCCCTTTTGAACCGTCTGTGATATCCACCATATCACAGACGGTTTGTAATAAGAACCGTCTGTGATGTGAGTATATGACAGACGGTTCTATTTACGAACCGTCTGTGATAATGACATATCACAGACGGTAGCAAGGAACCGTCTGTGATATATTCACATCACAGACGATTGGTAATAAGAACCGTATGTGATATGCCACCCCTATGTATATCAAGACCAGATAGACCCCCTGCCCTAGGAATAGAGGGGCTTGATAATCTTTGCTCTGTGTTGGCTGTAGGAGGCTTGCTTGTTTTGCTTACCTTGTTCTTGGTTGTGGGTTGCCCGGCAACTTATGGCTATTTGGCTTGCATGCTTGCTTTGTGAGGCTTGGCTTTGGTGGTAGCTCTCGGTTTGGGTGTTGTGAATGAGTGTTTTGTTTTGGCAGTGGGTGTTTTGTGAGAGGGAGAAGCTTATGGGGGAGGTACATTTCGGCTGTAGCTCTTCTCTTGCCATGTTCACTTAGCTCTCACATTGCACTGTGGTCTGAAGGAGAAGGCCAGTGTGTTTGGTTAATAGGAGGAGTAACGTATTTGCAGTTTATTAATATAATTTAACCCTAATAATTTATTATGTGCGTAGCATAGATGGATCGAAATTGGATGTACGATGCGAACCGTGTGAGTGAAGAGTACATTAATGGCGTGTTTGCTTTTAAAAGAGCCGCCGAGCAGGATATGTTGAATAAGGGGATAGAATTTATGTACTGCCCATGCATTGATTGCGATAATCTGAAGATGTTTAACAACCTAGCGCAGATCGTAGGGCACTTGATTCGAAGGGGTTTCAAAAAAGGGTATACATGTTGGACCAGTCACGGTGAAGAGCAGATTATACAGGAAGCTAATAATGACGACATCGCCGAGGAAGTCAACGACATGCCGGATGTGAACTGTGCTTTTGATGAGGATAGGTCGCACGATGACAATTTGGATCAGATGCTACGCGATGCAGAAGAGAACTACAGTGAGAGAGAGTTTTGTAAATTCGAGAGCTTAATGGAGGACTCGGGGAAACCTTTGTTCCCTGACTGCAAGCCGGAATACACAAGGTTGTCAATTGTACTTGAACTGCTGAAATTGAAGGCAAGCAATGGTTGCTCGACAAGAGTTTCATGACGTTGTTAGGTCTCTTAGCGGACATCCTTCCGAGGGAAACGTGTTGCCTAGCACGACCTACTAAGCCAAGAAGGTACTTTGTCCATTGGGAATGGAAGTAGAAAAAATACATGCATGTCCGAACGATTGTATCCTCTACCAAAAAGAGTATGCAGACTTGCATGCATGTCCCGTGTGCAAAGCATCCCGATACAAGCATAAGAATACTGCTAAGGTGAAGCAAGAACCTCCTGCTAAGATGTTGTGATATCTGCCTGTGAACCCACATTTGAAGCATTTATTCGCGAACCGAAAGGAGGCGAGATTGCTGCGTTGGCACTCGGATGAGCGTAAGAAAGATGAAAAAGCTAAGACACCCTGCTGATTCTGCCCAGTGGAGAAACTTCGATCGGACCTTCAAAGAGTTCGGTGCAGAACCGAGGAACATAAGGTTAGGGTTGAGTACAGATGGAATGAATCCTTTCGGTAACATGAGCGGCTGACATAGCACCTGGCCCGTGAATCTATGTATGTACAACCTTCCTCCTTGGCTATGTATGAAGCGGAAGTACATTTTGATGTCACTACTTATCTAAGGGCCGAAGCAACCTGGTAACGATATTGATGTGTACCTAGCACCATTACTGGATGATCTTGTGACACTGTGGAACGAAGGGGTACAAGTGTGGGATGCGTACAAACGAGAGAACTTCTCTTTACGTGTCATGTTGTTCTGCACTATCAATGATTTTCCTGCCCTTGGTAACCTGTCAGGCTTCAGTACGAAAGGAGTCAAAGCCTGTCTGCACTGCTTAGATGCTACGAAGAGTGTATGGCTGAACAACTCGCACAAAACTGTGTACATGCGTCACCGTAGGTTCCTTCCCAGGAGTCACCCATACCGCAAGATGAAGAAACAATTCGACGGAAATAAGGAGGACAGTTCAGCTCCAAGGGATTTTAGAGGGAAAGAGGTCTATGATATGGTTAAGGATATCGATGTTGTGCTTGGGAAGGGACGTAAATTAAAAATCCATCAGAAGAACATCTGGAAGAAGCGGTCAATTTTTTGGGACTTGCCTTATTAGGAGCACTTAGAAGTTCGTCACTGCATTGACGTCATGCACGTGGAGAAGAATGTATGTGATAGCTTGATTGGTCTCTTACTGAATATTAGTGGCAAAACAAAGGATGGTATTAACGCACGGCGTGACTTGGTTGATATGAACATAAGGACTAAGTTAGCACCGAAAGAGACCGATAAAGGACGAACAAACCTTCCACCAGCTTGCTATACTATGTCCAAGGCTGAGAGAAATGAACTGTGCCGGAGCTTGTATGGTGTCAAAGTCCCGTATGGTTACTCCGCTAACATTAAGAAACTTGTTTCTATGCAAGATTTGAAATTAATTGGTATGAAGTCTCATGATTGTCATGTGCTGATGACACAAATGCTTCCTGTTGCAATTAGGAGTATCTTGCCGAACAAGGTCCAAGTGGCAATCTTGAGGCTATGTTATTTCTTCAACTCAATTGCTCAGAAGGTCATCGATCCCCAAGGACTAGATGCTCTACAGGCCGAGATGGTGACGACTCTATGTCATCTTGAGATGTATTTCCCTCCGTCATTTTTCGATATCATGGTCCATCTTATTGTTCATCTTGTGAAAGAGATAAAGGTAAGCGGCCCTGTGTTCCTACGTCATATGTACCCATTTGAGAGGTACATGGGAATTCTCAAGTCCTACGTACGGAATCGATTTCGACCGGAGGGCAGCATCATCGAAGATTATGCAACGGAAGAGGTCATTGAGTTCTGCGTCGACTACATGGCTCAGATGGAACCAATAGGTGTGCCTCTATCTCGTCATGAGGGAAGGCTGGATGGTATCGGGACCATCGGAAGGAAATCAATCACTCCCGATCTGGTTACGTACACTCAAGCCCATTTCACGGTCTTGCAACACATGACCCAAGTGTACCCGTACATCGACGAGCATAAAGACATGGTACGCCAACAGAATCCAGACCGCTCAGAGGTTTGGATCACGAGAGAGCACAACCGTCGGTTTAACGAATGGTTAAAGGTGCGAATCACTGGGAGGTCATCAAGTGATGATACGCTACTATGGTTGGCAAAATGGACACAATTTACAATTGTCACATTACAAGGATACTGTAATATTCTGTTTAAATATACAACAAATATATGATTAATACTGAAATTAAATATAATTATAAAGGAAATTTCAGAATTTGGGAGGAGAATTACAACTTGGGCCTTCGGTCCATAGCTCTTTAGCCCAAGTGGGGAAGCGGCTTAAGAGGTACAAACCCTAGCAGGGTTTTACTGTAGCACACACTGTAGCGCCACCAGCACTGTAGCACCACGTGGTACTGTAGCACGCCGAGGTACTGAAGCGCTGCCTCCCCGCTGCTGCCGGCCAGGAAGAGGAAGATCAACCAGAGGAAGGAAGAAGGAAAGAAGAGGAGAGGAGGAGAAGAGGAGAGATGGTCTTCGTGGGGTTTCTTCATCGTCTTCCTGGGTGCTTCAAGGGTAACGGGTGTCGATCTTCGTTGTTTGATTAGTAGTAGATGTGAATTCTCTTAGAATTGATTGGTTCGAATTGCTGCGGTTAGAGATTCAATTTTATCCAGAAGGTTGTGCGACTGTTTTCGGGTTCTTAAAGGCCTAATTGGAGGTTTCCATCTCCTATAGATATTTAGATAATGTTCTTAGCTTTCAGTGTCCGCTAAGATCACTTAATTCCGATACACGGATCAAAAGTTATGATAGTTTTCATCCGTGTTGTCCAGAATCCTGACGAGAATGAACTGTCAAGTTGTCTTTTAAAATATGATTGTGTTAATGGAAGATTCAGGGTTTTCATCCCACTAGGTTATTGTAGGCCTTGGTCTTAGATTTCGATATTGATAAAGAACGCTAAGTTTGGTTTAGCCAATTAGAAGTTATGGTTGTTTTCGTGCTGCTGCCCAGTTTTGTCAAGTAGTTCTGACAGACGGTGTTCATATGTCTTTTGGAGTTAGATGTATACAGAATTTGGGATTTCCACCAACTAGATTGTTGTAGATATTTCATTACCTTTTAAACAAGCCTGATTTTGCATTTTTATGAATTTCAGACCAAAAGTGATGTTACTTTTACTACTGCTGTCCTTTACGGCTTCCTGCTAGATTGTAGTTCAATTCGAGTAAAGAATGTAATTTAAACGTTGGGATTCTGGGGTATGTGCTGCGAGTAGTGTCTTGATGTCGTGGTTCTTATTGAGTAATCTAATGGTGTAGGAGGTGAGGCTTCGAGGTTAGCGGCATCGTCTTTGCCTCCTAACGCATCGCAACGCTAAAGGCAAGTACATGGTAGAGTGGTGAACAATAGGTTGTTCGCCATTGTCATTGATATTACTTATCATGATACTTATTATACTTTTGTTAAGCTTATTATTATACATGGTATTGACGACATGGATTGAATGAGATTATGATATTGCGTTAATGAGAATGAGATGTTGAGTTAATGAGATGGATTATGTTGATGAATAATTAAAGATGTTGCATCATTTACATTCATCATGACAAGAGTTGCACGAGCCAGGTCGGTGAGAAAGTCATGTAACTAGTCCGGTGAGGTCGGTGAGACAGATACATGACTAGTCCGGAGTGCTCTAGATAAAATCCTACTTCGTGGGGACTTCACGGAGTGAAGGATAGAGTGGTTCATCGATGGGTGAACACTCCGCTATACCGGTATTAGCTGATGAGATGCATATGGGCATGAGCATGATAGTTCATTCGCATATATGAGTAAATTGTTAAATTGTGCGACTTTACCTATACGAAATATGGCTTGTTCATTTGAATATGAGAATGGCATTCAATAGATAGATGATGATGATGATAGCCTTCATTATGGTTGACAAACCGTTGTTTATGACTTTATTATGTATTTGCTAAGTCCTGGACTCATTCTTGCTCTATTGTTGTTTTTAGGTGACCGTTGGTATGCTCCACTCGGGAAGGGCTAGTGCACTTGGAATCACAAACTACACCCAATTACTTGATTCATTGGACATGAGACATTTTTGTTTTAGCATGATGACTTATATTTAGGACATATGGTGTTGAATAACCTTAGATGATAAGTTAGAGTTGATTATTCATCCAATAGACTTAATCGATTGGTTTGTGTTAATCTTGGTTTATTACCTTGCTATGCACCTAGGAGTAAATTATCTACGGTTGTCATATCATTATGCTAATATTATTTTGACCCGTGGACGGGTTTTATTATAATACGCTTGCTGTAATTTATTATAAAATGATGTTAAAATTGATAGTTAGTATAGTTAGTGGCATTCTGGGCTCCGTGTTAGGCCGGGGTGCTACAGATACGACATAAATGGGTACACATTTTATACGGCAGCTCAGGATAGGAAGAGCACAGTCCAGAATAGCGGTGTCCGCATAGATGCATATAGTACCGATGGGCTGAGAGCTCGTACTATGGGCAAATAAAGGAGATATGGGAGCTCGACTACGTGCTTTTCAAGATTCCCCTATTTCGGTGTTGTTGGGTCCATCTCCCACAGGTGAAGGTCGACAAGTACGGCGTCACTACCGTGGACCTCGAATGTGTCGAATACAAAAACAAACCATTCGTACTAGCTAACCAGGTTGTTCAAGTCTTCTATATAACCGACCCGGCAAATAAGAAGCGCCACGTGGTTCTTTATGGAAAAAGAAGGATTGTCGAAGTTGAGAATATAGTGGACGAGGAAGAATACAATCAATTTGATGAGTTGCCTCCTTTCGGAGATGGCATCAGGCTCGAGGAAGAACCCAGTGAGGAAGCTAGCTATATGCACGTCGATCATCATGAAGGGCTATATTTTAATTAAGAATTTACTCCATTGTAATTAATTTATTGCATTGTCATGTGTTAATGTGTTATGGACTAGTCATATTTAATATATATTGATGGCAATGTGGACGTTCATGGTAATTTGGAGTTGAGTTGAATTAGTGTGAGTTCATGGTAGGCAGAACATGGTATTCTAAGAACAGCAAAACTGAATTTACTTCATTTTCATTTGGAGCTAAAATGAATTACTTATGATTTTTCTAAGTGGTGAAACTAAGGTATATCATTTTTTTAAAGGCATAGACATGAACAAAACCTATTCTATATTAAAGTACATTATCAAAGGGATTTAACAAATTTTAGTTTGCTCAATTTGGAACTACAGAGAATTACTTATGCATTTTACAAGTTTTAAATAAATTTCTAGAACAATATTTAATGTTAAAACAAGTTAATACAATCTACACCATTTCCTGCTACAGAACAATACCTAAACAAATTTTTAGATTAAAGTTTAGGTAAACAGAAATTTAACCCAACAGGAACCACCTAAAATGGAGCTAAGTGATTTAGTTATGAAATTTTGAAGTTTAATACCTTTTTCAGTTAACAAATAAAAGCTTTACCGGAAAACAATCAACTTAACTAAATGGAAACGACGTGGAACAACGTGGGCTGTTGAGATCAGATCTGATGGTCCACGCGTACTAGAGAACAGCGCACACGCGCGGCCCGAAAGAGCTCGCCGATGGATCGAGATCCAACAGTCCACGTTGATCGAGACGTTCGGAGGCCCGAGATGCCCAAGCGAAACGTGGGCTGTTGATCTAAGGATGGAGGGCTGGTATTGAAGGGATATTCGGAAGTCCGAATGCACTCGCCATCTTAGCCGCAGATCTTGAGATGGACGACCCACATTGACTGGGGCCGATAGGAATCACAGACGGTTCTTTAATAGAACCGTCTGTGATATGTACCACATCACAGACGGTTCTTTAATATAACCGTCTGAGATATGTATCACAGACGGTTCTATTAACCGTCTGTGATACGGGAATATCACAAACGGTTGCATAATAGAACCGTCTGTGATAGGAAACCTAGGGCTCACCTATTTATCTCCCCGCCTATTTATTCTCCCCAGTGCCCGCCCATTCAGCTCCTTCGTCTCCTCTAGGATTCCCTAGTTCCCCAGTGCCCCGACGCCGCCGCTCCCGACATCGGCACGACGCTGCCGCCGCCTCTCGCACCGGCCTCCTCCCGCCGTCCTCCTCCCCATGTCGGCGCCTCCTCTCTGACCGGCCTCCTCCTCACCGTCGACCGGTCGGCGTCCTCCCCCTGCACCGGCCTCCTCCCCGTGCGTCGACCCCGTGTCGGCCTCCTCCCCTACACCGACCTCCTCCCCTACACCGGCCTCCTCCCCTGGTACTCTACCCTTGCTCTATGATGGGTACTGATGGTGATATTGCTAGGGTTTCATCAGTGGGCTTTGTTGACGTGCTCTGTGATGAACTTTGTCTTATACTGAGTTTGAATGTGATAGTTAGTTCATTCTTGAGCTCTATTGTATTACTTGCTACTATCAGTTTGATACACTGCTACCCCTGGTACTCTACCCTCTAGTCCTCTCTCTACTCCTTCCCTTGCTCTGTGATGGGTACTGATGGTAATATTGCTAGGGTTTCATCATGGGGTTAGTCTTGGAGACCCTCTGTGCATGCATGGGGTTAGTCTTTGATAATCTGTTAATCGAATCTAGTCATCAAGATATTGCAAATTGATCATGGGCTTTGTTGACATGCTCGTGATGAACTTTGTCTTATCTGAGATTAATTGAATGTTTGATCGAAGTTTAATCTGCTTTCGGTAATAGTTGAGATCATGTGACAGTTAAGCAAAGTATTGTTTAGAGCTCATAGTTTGAATTTATATTATCATATTCATTTAATGAAGAGTATAGACAATAGGATTGAGCTGGCAAAGACTTGTTCTTTTGCAACTCTCCTTCTGAGAGCACAAATTTAATATCTAAAATTACATATTAATTTCTGTACAATCTTAGATTATTTCTGGTGTTTCGATTCAATCAATTTGTTGAAACAATATCAGTATTGTAATAATGTTATGGGGTATAGTTTGGTTTTATTTTTTTGGTGGCTATTGTGATATTTTATTGTATTTTGCTATCTTGAATTTATATCATCATATTCATTTAATGAAGAGTATAGACAATAGGATTGAGATGACAAAGACTTGTTCTTTTGCAACTCTCCTTCTGAGAGCACAAACTATCATGCATAATTTTCATCTACTTGCAATTTATCTATATATAGCCTACTCTGATTTCAGTTATGGACCAAACATTGACCACTGATCGCCTTGTTAGCATAAATTTAATATCTGAAATTACATATTAATTTCTGTACAATCTTATATTATTTCGTACATATTATTTTACATCCCTTTGCTTGTGCTACTACTTACATATAGTGTCATTTGAAATCTTTAAAAACATTTTACTGTATGATGTAAAGGAACATTGTGCCAACTATTTTTAGTTATTTATTATATAGATAGCAAAGAAGCAACATGGCGTCCGCACCGTCTTCGCCGCCGTCATCGACATCGCCGAATGCGTTTGGATCTCCGAGGAAAGTGGTACGTACATGAGATGGCAGAGGAATATCGAAAATTCCTACGGGCCTAATGACCATCACGGAGGTCAATACCAATGGGATCCCTGTGAGTCCCCCCAAAGCAACGGCGAGATTCTGGACCATCTGCGGGATACTTGGAAGGGAACGGGTCCCCATCACCACACTAAGCTGGGACACTGTGTCGGATGATCGGAGAGGCGAGCTGTGGAAAGAAATTTTAAAATCGTTCACTTTCCCAGAAGCAGACATGGCACGCGTGGAACGGCAGGCGTTGCTCGTGATGGGAAAGGCGTGGAGGACCTTCAAGAGCATGCTTGTCACGAAGTACGTGAACACGGGTCGAACTTCACGACGTATAAATTCTTGTCGCAGGATATATGGGACGCCTTTGTGCAAATGAAGACGACGACCGAATTTTGTGAGCAAAGTGCGGCGCACAAAGCTCTCCAGACACTGAACACTCACCCCCACAAACTCGGCACCGCTGGGTACGCGGGTAAATCCGCGCAATGGGCGGCGGAGGACGAGAACGAAACAAGGTCATTTGCTGAGATCACAGACAAGCGCGCTCTCTCCTGGTTAAGAGCGAGGGCATCAACCACATCTTCGGGCGGAATCTCTTTCACAAACCCGGCAGACCAGGAGGTGGCCAAACGTGTAGTAAATATGTCGAACTACATATTTGTTAATAAGTTCATAACTTCATAGTGTCTATAATAACATGATAACCTCCTTGCAGCAAGCATTGATTTCCGCATGTTCCGGAGGCTCCTTCCAATTAGACAGGGAGAAGGATATACTATCTACGGCCCTAGGAAACAAGGAGCACCCAGGTCGCACGCGAGGCAAAGGGGTTAATGTACCTTGGAGGGATTGATTCGTAGACGACTACTACACCTACAGAAGTAGGAAGAGATCCAAGGCCGAGTACGACCACCAGTTGGAAATGAGGCTTACTGCAAGATTTGAAGGACATATAGCAAGATTGGAGGATCGAATCAATCAACTCCTCAACCAGTCGCAAGGCGCCCCTGTTATTTTGGGAGCCAGTCCTACTCAACATCGGAGTAGCGTCGCGTCCACACAAAATTCTGAGCATAATGACGTCCAATTACCTATCGATGCCATCAAGGTAATGTACATCTCTGGAATGCTCCAAAGATAGACCTATAGGACGCCTTAGCTAATTGAGTATCATTTTGTAGGAGGCGACACCGCACACCCAAGTGAGGATGGTGGGTTGTCTATTGAGGTCGGGCGGGGATGGCGATCCATGCTAGGAAGGGACAAGGCAAAGACGGTGCCCGTGTGGCGCAGGTTACGCCTAAGGTCCAAGTGGACATGGTCCATGAAAATTTAAGGGTCGCCCCATCAAGATTTGCCCGAACGAAGAAACCATAACACTAGGGGATGCCTTGTACACTTTTATCCAGTGGCCCAAGAAGGACATCGCCCTGGACCCTGTAGTGCCGCCTCAACCTTCGATTCAGAAGGCCTCTCCAACAGCACCCTCGATGACTCCACCTCAACCATCTCGACACGACCATGCCTCTCCAACAAGACCCTCGATGACTCCACCTCAACCATCTGGACACAACCCTGCAGTGCCGCCTCAACCTTCGGTTCAGAAGCCCGCCTCATCGGTTCCCGTGGAGAAGACGCTGAAGGAACCAGAAAAGCGCGCCGCCGTATCGGTTCTCGTGGACAAGATGCTGAAGGAACCAGAAAAGCGTGCCGTCGTATCGGTTCCCGAGTCGTCTCACAGGAAGACGCGTAGCGGGCAAGTCGTTAAGTCCAAGTCGAAATCACAGAACATTAAGGCGCCTCCGCCTCCCAGGAAATACTCCCTCGGAAGTCCGTTGGTGAGCAACATAGTATTAGCCTACGCTGGACTAGGTTGTCAGTCTTTGCATACCGGTACATGCGTAAGGCCAAAGATAAACGGTACGATTCTGAAATCGTTGTCAAATACACGAAGGAGCATTTCTTCCACGAGCCGGGCCACTTCGTCGTGGGCTTTAACGACTTATTCGACCTATTCAACCTCCAAGCCCTCGACGCCTCGCTTCTACGATGCTGGACACTGTAAGTGTGTACAAACCATTGCTTATGTATAGATACATGATGAAAATATCACAACTCATTGCTTATATACATAGATACATGATGAAAAATGCCCGGGGATGCGGAGAACCGGTGGGTTTCCTCGACCCACACATGGTCTCTGAGCAAACCATCAAGGAAGACGCATCCTACGTCGTGAAATACATAACGGCGGGATTGCTTGCTCAGGACAACAAGGACTACATACTGGTGCCCTACAACCAGAAGTAAGTGCTTCACTACTTGCTATATAAATTTCATTTGTACTTTATACGCAGCACGAACTTAGGTTTAATTTCATTTGTATGATATACATGATTGTAGCTTTCACTGGATCCTTTTAGTCATTGTACCAAAGAGGAACAAGGTAATATACCTTGATTCCCTACTCAGCAAAACGCACGACTTCACCCTTGTGCAAGGAATACTCGACAGGTATGCTCATTTCCTCCATACATAACTCTATTATAGTCTTTCTTCATTTGAAATGGCAGAGGTTAACTTTTTGGAAATATGTAGGTCGTTCATCGCCTATGTTGCCGACGGAGGGGCATACAAGGGATCGAGCGCCACACTGCAACACAGGACACGATTTCTGGTACACGCTACAACACAATAATCATATATCATACTTCGTAATAATGCGTCTCGAACTGATTATACATATATATGTAATTCTATTTTTGCAGTGTCGCCAGCAAAAACAAGAACAATGTGCATTCTACGTTTGCCATCATATGCACGAAATCATGAGTGCTAAGATGAAGGATCTCATGGTTTGTCAATCTCGCAATAATTATTTTCTAATTATAAATTTAAAATATATATATATATATATATATATATATATATATATATATATATATATATATACTTACTACTTTACTCTCGCTAGCTACTGTGGCTTGAACATACAATTAGATTCACTCATTTCAAGGAGCTCTTGGAGGTTCGAGGAGACTCTGACTTCATCATGATGGATATCGTTCACACCGACGGAGAGTTTCACTGTCGACACCACCGAACCACCTTCAAACAATTGCTTAAATTGTAATTCACTTTGAGTAGTTGTAATTCGAATTAGCGACAATAATTGAGTAGTTGTAATTCGAATTGTAACTCTAGCGACAATAATTGAGTAGTTGTAATTGATTTTGAGTTGTAAATGATCACTTGAGTTGTCAACGATTGATTCGTCTGTGATATGTATCTATTTTCTGCATGCTTTTCAGAGGGCATGGCTAGCAATTCTTGAGGCTAGCCGAAAATAAAAAAAAAAATTAGTTAGGATTAAAGAACAATCACAGACGATTCTAATTAATAACTGTCTGTGATATATATAATATCACAGACGGTTCTGGTTAACAACCATCTCTGATATCCTAATATCACAGACGGTTCTAATTACGAACCGTATGTGATATCATTAATAGCGCAGACGGTTCTGGTTACCAACCGTCTCTGACTGTGATATTATATATATCACAGACGGTTATTAATTAGAACCGTCTGTGATATTAGGATATCACAAACGGTTTTTGAACCGTCTGTGATAACAGCGTATCACAGACGTAACAACACAGACGGTTCGAAAAACGTCTGTGATAACGGTTATAAACCGTCTATGATAAAACTGTGTGTAGTAGTGGGACGAGAACACTGGCAGCAAGCCCGTCGACGAGAACGCCGGCGTACGTAACTTGTGTGCATTTCCTGCTACTTCTTTCTGATATTTGAACTCCTCCACGCGGGTTATGAGCCTTAAAACAACTACGATAGCTAATCGCCCCACTTGGAAATTAAAATAAAAAAGTCACCGGAATCAACCAATCTCGCATTGACGTCTGGGCGTGAACCGATGATTTTCCTCTGTTCGGGCCACCAACTACCAATGATTATCCTCAGTTTCTGATGGTAACCCGTACGCGAACACCTCTGACAGCAGCATGCATGTCCGCCGGCTCCGCACGGCAGTGACGTCGCGAACTCTCCGATCGATGAACCCAACGGGACTGACCCGTGGCGCTGCATGCGCACATTCACTGTTACTACTCGACATTCCGGCCTGCGCCTGCGCGCGGCACGTACGTTTTATAACTATTTCACGATGATACGACGGCGGGCTAGTCTGCCTTTAAATAGAGCAGCGCCCTGATCCCTCGCCACGTACGGCAAAGTACGAATGACAGCAAGCTAGCTAGCTCCCTTCCCTCTCCAAACTCCCCGGCGCTCAATCGCAGACTTGCTCCTGGCCAGCGAGAAGCCTCGTCGCCTACCAACTATGGTCTGCACTCAGGTACATATGTCTTAGTAGTATTACAAGTAATTAATACACAGTTAGACATTATCATCCGCACGTACGTACTACCACTTAAGAAAGGCTTAAGTTTTTGCTTTCAAAACGTAGGGAGATGATCGCTAGCTCCACTTAATTGTCTCACTTCGTTTGTACTTACGCATATATACTTACACGTATGCTTGTGCATTTCAGGAGGTCGTTTTCGACGGCGCCCACGCCGGCTGGGCTCCGTTCGGCTCGCGCACGACGCTGTCCGTGCACAATGAGCAGGAGCCGGCCAAATGCTCGACCGCGGGGGACGAGGAGCACGGGCACAAGCCTAGCGGCCGGTACATCCTCGCGGCGGGCCGCGCCGACGAGAAGGACGGCCTGTGCCAGGCGATCCCGGGCGTGCTCCTCAAGCCCCGGGTCACGTACCGTGTCGCCGGGTGGATCAGCCTGGGGGCGTCGTCCGGCGCGGACGCGACGAGCCACGCGGTGCGCGTCAACCTCCGCGTGGACGACGGGTGCTGGCTCGACTGCGGCGCGGTCTGCGCGAGGCCGCGGGCGGGTGGACGGAGATCAGGGCGCGTTCCGTCTCAAGACGAAGCCGCGCCCGCGGCGGTTTACGTGCAGGGCGCTCCTGCCGGCGTCGACGTGAAGGTCATGGACCTCCGGATCTTCGCGACGGACCGCTCGGCGCGGTTCAGGCAGCTCAAGGAGAAGACTGACAAGGTGAGCACGCACGATATCACTCAGTCTTCGCAAAATAACCTGGTTGATTAGCAGCTACGTAATTACTAGCTAGTTGATATATTGATTCCGTACACGCCACTTGCTCTGGTTGACAAGTAGCGTGACGTACATCAAAACCGTATTCGGGTGTGCCACGGTCGTTCTTGATGTGCGCTAGAAACGAAAGTTGGCGCGCGGCAGTTTTCTCTTCGTTTTTAAGTGAGTAGCGCCTCGCTGTGATAGTGACCTGGAGAGGCACCAATGCACGCCGGACACGTCGAGAGATGGCCAGGGCACGGCCACGCCAGCACATGACTTTGCGACTTCTAAGTAGGTCGTGCATCTTAACAAGTTGGTGGATGGATAATTAATTGGATACGGTGCTTTATCGTATCGAAATTGCTATCTACCACTTAGTATTTTTTTATGCAATCATTAAAACTTTTCCTGTTGCATTACTCTAAGGTGGTGTTTGGTTCGAAGAAAGGTAATGTAAACGTAATTGAAATGGGTTTACAAGGGAATTGATGGTGTAATGGGTCATTATTTGGTTTGTTTGGTTTCACTAAGGGATGGTATTGGATACCACTAATAATGTTTGTTTTCTTGCAACAATGCTGTTGAAGAGATGGGGTGAGGTGAGACGAGGAACTCAGGCACTCATGACAACGTAGGAGAGCGCGTCATCGTGTTTGACAAAAGCGCCGCCGCCGTCGGTCAGGGCAGGCCTCCCCTCCTCCAGCTCGACGTCGTCTGCATGCCACTGTCGCCGAACCCCACGCCTTCCTAACGCCCACCTGTAACAACAACATTGTAACAGTTCAATTTTGTGCAATTTGAAATTTTATCGAATTTTGTGGATTTTCAAAAACTTTTGTTGCATTTTGTGAAAATTACGGAAAAAAAAATTGGGTGCATTTCAAAAGTCAAATAAAAATCCTAGCCTTAATTGGAATTTATAAAAATCTACCAGAGAAATAAGTCCCAAAATCTACCTGAATTTGAATTAAATTCATCCTTCAATTAATTCAAACAATTTTCAAAGCCCTCCTTTCTCCCTTCGGGCCAAAACACATCCGCACAGCCCAGCACTATCCTCCTCCGCGGCCCGATCCTCCTCCCCACTTGTGGCCCACTCCCGCACCACGGCCCAGCCGCACGAGTGCCGCACCTCACCTCCCTTCCTCTCTGTTTTTTTTCCTCGCGCACAACCCAACTGCTGGCCCGGTTTGCTCTCGCGTTCGCCCACTTGCCAGCTTGCCTCCACCCCCGACGCACAGCCCAACTGACCTCCAGCTCGCCTCACTCTTTTTCTTCTCTCTCTACCATTTTCTCTGGTTTTTGTGCCTTCTTAACCTCAATCAAGAAATTCGTGCACCTTAGCTTCGACCGTCTCTATCGTCGATTAGAATAAGTTTATGCTCTTTTTGATGAGTTATGTCTGGAATCTCAGAAATCTCAGAGGAGTTGGATATCGAAATCAAAAGTTATGTCGATTTGAGGATCCTTCATGTTGTTGTTCCTACATCCGACGGTCTGACCGCCCTTCACCAGTGGTCAAACCGTCCTCCGGTTAGACCGGCCAGCTTGACGGTCAAACCCTCTGTGATCTTGTGCCTTCGATCTTCATAGCTTCCTTAGCTATTAGAGTGAAAAATATATGTGCTTCTAATCACTCCATCTAGTTTCTTATTCGGTCGAACAAAGTCATAATCAGAGACGCGTATCAAAGTTAATTCAAAGGTTATGGAAATCAACTAAGAAATTATCTGGTCACTTAGAAATAGCAAAAGTGCTTTATTATATGCCTGCAGGTGCGCAAGCGGGATGTGGTTCTCAAGTTTGGCGGAGCGGGAGCAGCGTCGAGCATATCCGGCGCGTCCATCCGCGTGGTGCAGATGGACAACGGCTTCCCGTTCGGCACCTGCATCAACGGCACGGTCATCCAGAACCCATCCTTCGTCGACTTCTTCACTAACCACTTCGACTGGGCCGTCTTCGAGAACGAGCTCAAGTGGTACTGGACGGAAGCGCAGCAGGGGCAGCTCAACTACCGCGACGCCGACGCCCTCCTCGACTTCTGCGACCGCCACGGCAAGCTCGCGCGTGGCCACTGCATCTTCTGGGCCGTCGATGGCGACGTGCAGCAGTGGATCAAGAACCTCGACCGCGACCAGCTCATGTCGGCCGTCCAGGGCCGCCTCCAGGGCCTCTCGCGCGCTACGCCGGCCGGTTCCCGCAATACGACGTCAACAACGAGATGCTGCACGGCCGCTTCTACCGGGACCGGCTCGGCGACGACATCGCCGCGTTCATATTCCGCGAGGCCGCCCGGCTGGACCCTGGCGCTGCGCTCTTCGTCAATGACTACAACGTCGAGTGTGGCAACGACCCGAACGCGACGCCGGAGAAGTACATCGAGCAGATCACCGCGCTACAGCGGAAGGGCGCGGTGGTGGGCGGCATCGGCCTGCAGGGGCACGTGAGCAATCCGGTGGGGGAGGTCATCTGCGACGCGCTCGACAAGCTCGCCACGACGGACCTGCCCATCTGGATTACTGAGCTCGACGTGTGCGAGCCCGACGTGGGCCTCCGCGCCGACGACCTGGAGGTTGTGCTCCGCGAGGCGTACGCGCACCCGGCCGTTGAGGGCATCGTGCTCTGGGGGTTCATGCAGGGTCACATGTGGCGCCAGGACGCGTGTCTCGTCAACGGCGACGGCACCGTCAACGACGCCGGCCAAAGGTTCATCGATCTCCGGAGGGAGTGGACGTCTGATGCGCGCGGGAACGTCGACCGCGATGGGCATTTCAAGTTCAGGGGATTCCACGGCACGTACGTCGTGCAGCTTACGACGGCGACGGGGAAGATGCTCAAGACGATCACCGTGGACAAAGGGGACACCCCCCTCCTGTTGGATATGGTTGTCTGACTGTTACTCTGATTACGCTATCATAACTATACGTAAATAAATACATGCATGCATACATACATACATATACCTGCATACATTACTGTGATCGGACGGCACCGCACATCAAGGAATTGTACCAGAAACCGAAAGTATAATTTTACATTTCTAAGGTGAAAGGTGTTGTATTGGCTAAACCTCTCATGGAGATGAATAAAGTCAACGACCGTGCGCTACCTCCAGGAGTAGCTAACTACGGGCAGCCACTGACGGCCCCACCTGAAGCAATATATTTTTGTCTTCTCTACTCCTAATCTGCGGGTGACCGCAGCAAGCCTTCCCTAGTGGCGGACGCTGTCATGATGCGTGGCAGGCGTGGAGCAGAGCAGTTTCCGAGATTTCCTTTGGACACTGATTTCTCTGCCACCATCCGGTGCCTGCACCGCGCGCCCTCCCACAAGGCCACAACCCACCGTGCTCGTGTTTGTACAAGAAGATGTCCCAAATCCCCATTTGAAAAGCTCCTCAAATTGAGGTGGAAGTTACCATCTCTGTTCAATAATATACGACGTTTTGGATGGATATCGGCATGGTCTTTATTATACAACTTTGATCATTACTTTTCATATGATTATATTAGCAAAAGTTAACAAAATTATTATATTATAAAAATATTTATCGTGACAAATCTAATGATACTGTTATCTCATGACCAATCTAAATCGATGCGACAATGGGTGTCTCGATCTTTCGATGAGAAAGATAACTTGATTTGGTGGAGACGACTCTTACGATTCGACTACCAATCACATACGACCAATATACTTGCAATCGCTGAACCAACTCCGTGATTGTTATCGACCTTACTAGAAGAACGATCGATCTGACCACAAAGGTCTATTCCTGCATGTAATCGAAGAACAAGATAATAAGCAATCTGAAATTACAAATATGATTAAAATACTCGATAAAGTGGGATTCTGAAGCGGTATTATGGTCGGTCTAATTGACGCAAGCTAATACACGAAGTTACAATGTAGCTAACTTTTAACTAAACAAAATCTGAGTCTAGCAAAGGGGGTGGCGGCTCCTATATGAGGGAGACGACTAGGGGGGTGGACGCACGCTCCTAGGGTTACAAGGCCCATGGGCCCAAGTGGAGGTGGCGCAGCACCATTTTGACTCGGGCTCAGAAATAGCGTGGGACTATTTTGGAGGTGGGGCTAGATCCGTTGGAAAGATGACAAAATAAACTTTCCATCAAGTACTTGTGGACCTCCAACGTATTCCGTATGTGAAAGTTATGCACATTTGAAGTCAGTGCTATCTCCGAAGGCTGAATTGAATTCCAAAACGGATCCAGCTCGAACTCTTGTTTGGCTTGGACAAAAAGTGACTTGGGGACCTTGCTTGTACCATGACGTGACATAGCGTCGTATCCGTAGGGTTAATGTCCTTTATCATAAATAGTATTTCATATATTATTAGTCAAAGTTAGAGAAGTTTGACTGCACGCTTTCTAAAATATCATATATTTATGAACAGATATAGTGTTTTTTTAGTTGAAAGCTTTGGATTCGAGCTGAAAGCTATGAAATTTACTAGTTGGAAGTCGAAATTTCGGTTCGAAAACTTTCGATTCCGATAAATTCATTTTGAAACATTCAATTCAGAAAAATTTAGGTTTAAAAACATTCCATTCAGGAACTTTCAATTCAAAAAATTCAAATGTTTCAAAAATCTTCCTATTCAAATAAAAAACTTTGCAAGCTCCCTCCTTGCCGCACGGCGGCGCCAGGAGCCATGGGCGGCGGCAGGGTGCATTCCTCAATGTTGTCATTGGATAGGAGGGGAAAAGGAAACAGAGGGGAGAGTTAGCAGAGCGAGGATTGAGGAGAGTGTCGCTTGCCACGTGGTATCGCCACAACGCACGCAGCCGTGGTGTGTCCGCGAGGTGCGCTCAAAAGTGTGCCCTCAAATTAGTTATTTTGATTTCTTTTTATTGTTCTATATTGTTTACTGTTTTTATTCTTTAAGTGATTGTTGTCTCATGAATTACAGCTTTATTTGGTGTTGGATAATCCGAACAATTTTTTGCACATTATTGTCCAAAAATGGTTAGTAGAGGCTGCTCGTTTTGGGCAGTGGCCACAGAAAATGGGGTCACTCAACTTGGCAGTCAGGCTAGAAGCAAATTAAAATGAATCAAATTGTGCTATTTACATATCCAAAGCAAATTAAAATGAATCAAACTGTGCTATTTACATATCCAAAGATGCTATTTCAAAAGCGATGTGCGAGTCTGTCGACGATCGAGTCGCCGATCTTACGAAATAAAAAGGGAAAATGGTATGGGACTTCTTGTGAAAGAATGGGACTGCTCTTTATTGATATGAACTGGTTGTTACAGGGGGTACGTGCGATTAGGCGGTGGACTAGATCTAATTATACTAAATGTAACGCTTGCTAGGTTACTATATCAGGCTTAAAACATAAATCCAATGCTAATGCCTATGCTTCAATCTGATGTCCCTCCCTCTGATTCCGATTGATCCGTTTTTAAATAACTTCTGAAGAGGTGGCAGTTACTCCTGGAGAGACGCCTGTTGTGAAGTGTTGCGACTGGTCGGAGTGACGTGACGGTTAATGAAGTATGAACCGTTCTACGGTTATGTGGCGCCCCGTGTCATTACCCCAGGGGTAATTATACTTAGACATACGGGTTACTATTTATCTGCCCGGTAGAACACCGCTCCGACGAATAGCAAGTCTTTACCAGAGTTAGCGTAGCAGAACAATAGATAGAAACTGTACATCTTTATTACAGCATTAGCCACGCAAGGCTATGGTCTTACATTACAATTACTTAATTACAATGGGAAACAGATTTTCCCTCGCTCGCCTGACTTGATTTTCTACTCGTCCCATGTGTCGAATATGGCACCCATTCCGCCCTAGTTCTCGTAGTCGGCGCCCTTGCCTCCTGTAGCCTCATCGGTACCTGCAAAATCCCTCATCCCACTCGGGGTATCTCCCGGCCGGACTAGGATGTAAGCAAAGGGGAGAGATAGCAAGAGTGAGTACTAGTGTACTCAGCAAGCATTAATAGCAAAAATGCACTGTATCACATCTCTGTTCGTTATCACAATCTCTAATCATCTCTTTTCTGGAAAATAAATCATCTCATTCAAATCTTTAGGTGGCAAAATTTTAATACTTAAAAGACTACTTGTCACACGAATAGAAGATAGACACCCAGTGGTTCCCGTCAGTTCCAATCTAGGAACAGACATGAATTCATGATTTTATTTAGCACTGCGCAGGCTTGTACCACTTTACCCACAACTACTCTAACCCCTACTTCACTGGGCCCCCTGCATTTCCTTTGATTCAGGCTAGAGATCATAATACAGAACGTTTTTCAGGTTACGTGATTAAGTCTCCACCCATTACCTTCTGTCGGTGCTGACCTTGCCACGATGCTGGCCTAATCACCAACCGATTTCCAGAAATGTTGGTTGGGCCGCCCTCCCCGCACCCAACACTCCACCTTAGCGCTATAGCGCCTTAGATCCCCCACTCCCGGACTCTCTACCAGCTCTGGGTTCCTCCATCACACTCACACATAGTACTTACCCGATGTGAAGATTGCCATGTGGTATCGCCACAACGCACGCAGCCAGGGTGTGTCCGCGAGGTGCGCCTGGTGCGGGTGCCCTCAAATTAGTTACCTCGATTTCTTTTTATTGTTTTATATTGTTTACTATTTTTATTCTTTAAGTGATTGTTGTCCCATGAATTACAGTTTTATTTGGTGTTGGATAATCCGAACAATTTTTTGCACATTATTGTCCAAAAATGGTTAGTAGAGGTCGCTCGCTTTGGGTAGTGGTCACGAAAATGGGGTCACTCAACTTGGCATCAAAGCTAGAAGCAAATTAAAATGAATCAAATTGTGCTATTTACATATCCAAAGCAAACTAAAATGAACCAAACTGTGCTATTTACATATCCAAAGATGCTATTTCAAAAGCGATGTGCGAGTCTGTCGACGATCGAGTCGCCGATCTTACGAAATAAAAAAGAGGAAATTCCGATTGCTCCGTCTTTAAATAACTTCTGAAGAGGTGGCAGTTACGCCTGTTGTGAAGTGTTGCGACTGGTCGGAGCGAGGTGACGGTTAATGAAGTATGAACTGTTCTACGATTAAGTGTCTGTGAGACACTCAACCGTGTGGTAGTTATTGTCAGTGTCCGTGGTTATCACACGGTAAGGAATATACCTGAAGTTAGATCCAGATACCAGTTCATAGCTTCTACGAGCAGCTACCTGGTCGGAGGCTAGGTACAGGATCTTGCTCGACCAAGGTACCCATTCGTGTAACCTCTGGAATCCTTACAACCAGTGAGGTCGTTAGCCTTAGGGATTACGACCATGAAGACATATGGTCTTTTATCATATATTAAAGAAATACATGGAGGTTTTAATCCTCATCAGTTAGCCCCCGAACTTTAAGTGAATAGGTCATGTGAACACTTTCTTCCGATGAAGTCGTACCGGGCAGACCCTCATTTAATGATGCAATAAAAACGAGGCAATCCATATTCTCTAAACACTTTTAAAAATAGACTTGCATTTTGCTTTGTACCAAAAATATAGACAAAAATTGTCAACATTCTACATCACACACACTACATAAGAAAACAAGAAATGTCTGGTCATCGAAGGATCAAGCACAAGTTCGCTAATATGATAGGAAAATCAATAAATTCACTTATGTGATAGCAATAACACCTTATATCAGAAAATCATTAGAAGGTTTGTTCAATCCTCTGTCAATCTGTAAGATTTATAAGATCCAAACTTTCAGCTTTCATGTATGATAAGGTTTTTCCCCTTTGAAAATTCTAACAATGCATTTTTTTTAAGTTTGTTCTATGTGCAACGTTCTGAGATGTTTGAAAAGGACAAAATTCCAGTATGAAGTTTTTGCTGCTAAAAACCCTTCCAAGTCCAAGAGACTACCACATAATTTCCTCTAACTTGGACAAACCCTAAAAGTGCATTCAATGTACATAATGAAGTCCAAGCTACTGAAGAAAGACCTATCGAAACTTCTCGATCGAGAGGCCGATGGAAAAGATAGGTTGGTGATCTTGAATTGCTTCGATCATACAACAACTAACCCTTGAAGGAAACGAAATGGTCCCACTCCACACCTCATTCGTACGACGCTAGAAACAAGTCAACAATGCACTATGAGACGGGCATAAGTACAAGCTAGAGCACCGTCGATACTAAATCATGATATGATTTCTCCTTATCCGTCCTCTACTGCGTTTTAACTAAAAATGCGTCGAATTACGTAGTTGCATGATTCACATAATATCATTAGTATGTTCATAGATCCTATATATTGGAATATAATACAAGCCGAGCAACAAGAATAATGAGCAACCACAATTTATGCCCTCTACCAACACATGCTGATAGTGATAGGCACTAAATGCCACAGCCAATTGCTACTCTCTTACCAATCTCGTACCAACAAGCAGTCATAGAGAACGCAATCAACATTTGTTTCAAAACGAATACGCTTACGCACTCATGTATCTGGCCAAAAATCAGTGGCATTATCTAATAAATGCAGGAATCCAACCAATTAATCGAACAGGCACGGCCGCTCACCCGGTGGTCGCCTCGTGCCCACCTACGCGTCGAAGGCGTCGGCGGCGAAGTGGTAGGGGAGAGGGTCACCGGCGTAACGAGCCGCGATGAGGTTGATCTCGTAGGACGAGTACCCCGCCGCTGCGTTGTCGCCTGCGCCGCCGTGGCCGCATGCGTATTAGGGGTTCGACATCGCCGGCAGCCTCCGGATGCTGCTAGGGTTTCGCACGCATCACAGTGGAGTGGTGGGGGGAGGCCGGCGCTCGGAGCGGGGAGGCGATTGAGCGGGAAGGGAAGGGGAGAGGGGAGAGCTCGTAGGGAAGAGGAAGGAGACAGGGTGTGGAGGCGAGCAGTGAAGGAGGAGGAAGAATCGAGAGAGATGAGGACGTGCAAGCTTCGTGGCGAGCGGAGCGAAGAGGCAGCGCGTGGGAGCGCTCCACCATAAGGAATCGGATGGCGGGGAAGGACGCAGAGTGAGCATCGAACGGCTCAGAACGCGACGAAATCACAGGCGAGCAAAACTGAAGGAAGATCTGACGGACGGCAAGGAAAGCAGAGTTTGACGGCACAGGGAAAAGAGACGACATGGCGTAGCTGCCTCGCGTGAAATCTCCTAGGATTTAACCGGTAGGATTCCCGTCCCTTCCTATTTCTCATGCATTCTTCTCCAAATTATCTTAATTTACCTAAATTATCTCAATTATTGCTACAGATTCATGTGATTCGATCTCTCACAAGGGCGAGACATAACATTATTTTTTCAAAGTTGCTAACAAATTATGTCATCGAATAATCATCATTCTCGATTTCCTCTCAGGACTACTCCCTCATATCACAAAACTTTTAACACATCTCCAAAATACAATTTTGATCACTCATTTATCTATTGTTATATATTAATAAAATCTAATAAAATTATAATATTATGAAAGTTTTTAAGAAACAAATCTACGCATACCCCGAAACAACTTTTTTTTACTAAAGGGAGTGCTTTCTCGGGAGCTATAACTCATTTATTGGGATAATTATTACAAAACAACCCCCATAATGGACAGTTTTAAAAAATCCAGCCAAAATCATTTCTTGACTGGTTTCAAACTCACCAGTACTCTAGTTTAGATTTTGACCGGCTGGTCTTGAGCCATGGTAAAATTGCGAGTTTCTTATGTTACACAGCACAATTCGTTTCCATTCAACTAGAAAGTGGCAGATGAGTAGCCAGGAACGCGCAACACACAACTAAAATGAACTGACGGAACATACATATGAGCAAAGCCTATGTATTCATTTGGGAATGAAAACTGAACATTCTCGAACCCATCTCTGCCATGCAAAACTCCACAATGGATAGGAAACAAGGTGCCAATCTAACAAAAAGGTACACCCCAAATCCTACGATCTTGTGGAACAAATTTCATAGTCGTTGCAAGATGTTCCTCCAAATGTCGTCCTAGCTACTCTTCTCCTCCATTGTTGTCTGTAAAATCAGCATCAATGACGTCGCCATCATCGCCTGGCTTCTCGGATGGACCAGCAGAGCCGGCAGCGGTGTCAGCTCCAGGGGTAGGGCCTGCTCCAGAGGCACCCTGCTGCTGGTAGAGAACCTGCCCAAGCTGCATCACTTCCTGGTTCAATGCAGACAATGCATCCTTCATCGTCTGCGTCGAGCCTCCTGCAACAGCATCCTGAAGCTCCTTCAACTTCGCCTCGACCTTCTCTTTGACTTCGCCTGGGACCTTGTCTCCGAGCTCCTTCAGTTGTTTTTCGGTCTGGTAGATGACCGACTCCGCCTGGTTCTTGGTATCAATCACATCTCTCTTCTCTTTGTCCTCCTGTGCGAACTTCTCAGCTTCTTCAACCATCCTCTCCACCTGAAGAGTTTTTTTTATGGATGTCAGTCCAATACATCAGACAAGTTGAACGCTACAAAACTGAGCACATCACAAGTACCATACATCATTTGATTAAAATCTTGACAGGCTAGTGCTTGCTCAAGACATACCTCATCCTTTGGCAATGTGCTGGCCCCAGTGATTGTAATGTCCTGCTTCTTTCCTGTGCCTTTGTCCACAGCGGTGACAGAGAGGATACCGTTGGCATCAATATCAAACTTTACTTCGATTTGCGGAACACCACGTGGGGCAGGAGGAATGCCATCAAGCCGGAAGCTACCAAGAGATTTGTTGTCCCTGACAAACTCTCTTTCTCCTTGGAGAACATTGATCTCCACACTAGTCTGGCCATCAGCAGCAGTTGAGAAGACTTCCGACTTTGATGTAGGCAGCGTTGTGTTCCTTGGGATAATCTTGGTCATGACTCCACCCAATGTCTCCAAACCAATAGACAGTGGCGTAACATCAAGAAGAACAATGTCGCTCACATCACCAGACAACACTCCTGCCTGTTGTCAAAATTTTGTTAAGTCAGAAATAGTAGTACAACTATACCCTGTAAACAATTCAATATATCAAACCAACACTACACCATCCATAAAAACATTCGTTACTTTCTAGCACGTCTAGCAATGTAAAAGGAATTCGTTACTGTAAAAAGAATTAATGTTTTAATGGGACTGTAAAAACTAAAAAGATCCCAGTCTTAATTTGGCTAACAATGAAAACAGGATTTCTCATTAACTCACCTGCACGGCTGCCCCAAGTGCAACAACCTCATCAGGGTTTACGGTCACATTGGGGTCCTTTCCTGTCATTTTCTTGACAAGATCCTGAACAGCAGGAATTCTGGTGGAGCCACCCACAAGAATCACCTCATCTATGTCTGTAAATGACAGCTTCGCATCTCTAAGGGCATTGTTCACAGGGTCTTCAGCCTGGATGATAGTTACTAGAAATATTAGCATGTTAATAAAAATATTAGCAACATGTGCTATTTTCATAAACCCAGTCAGACTACATTCATAAGATGTTCAGATAAATAGTTGTAAGCATGTACAAGTGTCAAGTAAAGAAACGCAATTATCTATGTCTAAGCTTCATCCAAGCATTAACTTGAGGCGTGACCGTGTACCTGTCAAGAAGATCTGAACATAGCTCCTCAAATTTAGCCCTGGTAAGGGTTGTCTCAATATGCTTGGGGCCATCAGCGGTAGCAGTAATAAAAGGTAAGCTGAAAGAAGCACAAACAGGTTAGATCAACTGAAACAGGCAAAAGGCCAATGTTGACAGCACAAATGGGAAGTTGACCAAACCAACCTAACGTTTGTTTGAGTCAAGGACGACAGCTCCATTTGGCCTTCTCAGCTGCTTCTGTAAGTCGCTGCAGTGCTTGCTTGTCTTTCAGTAGGTCAATACCTTCATCATTCTTGAAGTTTGCGGCCAGCCAATCGACAACTCTCTGGAAGTGAAAATGATAGTGAGGAAATACATCCTGCAGAACCTCTGAAAGATGCTGAAATGTCTTACTAACAGCTACCGTTGATTATTATAAATATAAACTTAAAGCCAAACAATTACATCAAGTGCAACAAAACATAATGAACCATTCCACTAGCAAAGGATGGTTTTATCCTGCACGATATTGAGTAGAGACTTGGTTCATCTCTTTGGCCCAGAAAGTTGTACATATTTGCAGCTAATGTGGATTCTAAAATTAAGGGTACACATAACCACACTAGAAAAACTGATAAAGTTAAGGCGCAGAGATGCTTAGTGCCTACCTAACCTTTCGATCACTCATTGCTTCCCTAATTGTTTCGAACCAGTGACTTGCAGGCAATCAAAGATTCCTGTGGAATCACTACGAAACTAATCATGATCGTATATGTACAAACACAAATATCAAGAACCCGCTGAACAGCTGAGAATCTTCAAAATCAATTCTTCAGTCAGGTTGCATGACTGAATTCATATGAACACAAATAACGTTGTTTTTAGGTTTTACGTCGCATTGTAAAGATCCATAATGCATCTGTTTTACAAGTGAGGTTACAAACATAAGATTACACAATGCAGATTGGAGCTAAATTAACACTCCAAGAAACAGCAAAGAAAATGACAGGCATCTGTTGGACAAACATGGGAAGAAAATGACTTACCTTGTCAAAGTCATCACCACCAAGGTGAGTGTCGCCTGATGTAGACAGCACCTCAAAAACACCATCTCCAACCTCGAGAACTGAAATTATTACCGCAGATGTAATAAGGAACTGAATTATGATCTAAGACTGGAAACAAATAATTCAAATCAAGACCGTCTATAAAAAAAAATAGAGAAGAAAAACACCCAAGAGCATAAATCAGAATAATACACAACAATGAATAACTTTCCATGTGTATCAACTTGCCACTAGATGCACAGAACATGTTACTGTCAGTTCTTAAAACATGTTTATAATAGTTCCAAGCTCTGAAGCGCCGATACGTCTGCATGGACGCGTACCGGTATCCCGATACCGATACGTATCAGGAAGTATCGGAAATACCTGTCTTTAAAAAAAAAGAAATCAATTTCCGATACGGCTGGATACGGCCCAAAAGAAGTGCAGCCCAAAAAAACACTGTTCTCAGCCCAACTTCACAGCCCATCACTGAGAACCCTAACCTTGCCCCTGAGCTGCCCTACGCCGCGCCTCCCTCCCAGTCTGCGCCTCCAATCGTGCAGAGCTCCTCCGTGTGGGTTGCGCCTCCCTCCCAGTCTATGCCTCCAGTCGTCCAGAGCTCCTCCGTGCACTCCCGGCGACGAGCGGCCGGCAGCCTTCAGCGCTCCCTCCTCCGCGCCCACTCCTCCACATTCCCTCCTCCGCACTCCACCTCCACGCCCTCCTCGCATCCAGCGGTCGGCGGCGTCAATCCTCTGCATCCGCGACCGAAGGTGCTCCTCCTCCCAGTGGCCGGCGCCTCCAACTCCCCCCTCCTCCAGCCCGACAGTGCGTTTCCTTTCTCTTCTCAGTTCTCTCAGAACTAGTTGAAGAAGTTTGGGTCTAGGTGAGTGGGCGAAAGAAGGTGGGTGGGTGAGTGGGAGAAAGAAGGCGCAAGTGGTACTGCCCGGTGAGTGGTCAATGGATTGGTGAATTAGTACTATTGCTGCGTAGCAATAGAACCTGTGTTCATTGGGGGTTTACAGCTTGTAGTGGATTTCTATGTACTACTGTATTAAGCATATACAAATTTGTGAAGCACTACTAAAACTGATAGAGCAGTACACTTAGTCACTAACAGACTTGCGCATTCCTAGGTGTAGTTGATTGAAAATAGCTACTTGGCACCTTTAGTTAAGCACTAAGTCACTAACAAACTTGCATTATGTCATGTACACATGCACAATTCAAGCTTCCAGTCTAATATCGAGTATCATATTTTATATTTTTACTACTTTTAATATATATATACATCCATATCGCCATATCGGGTTTTTTGGAGAAATGGGGTATCGTCGTATCCGTACCGCCGTACCGGTATCACGTATCGGTGCATCATAGGTTCCAAGATTATAGCATTACGAAATTACTTTTTGTGAGACATACCAAGATTATAGCATTACGAAATTACTTTTTGTGAGACATACCTAAACTGTTCTTATGTGACTAATCTGAGTATTAAAGATATTATTGTACTGATCAAAGAGTGAAATGTTTGACCATATACTTCTCACTATAAAAAATTATTGTGACCAGCTGTAGTATCTAAACACATTTCAATAACTAAAGTGAACCACTTAACAAAACTGAATTAATGATAAACTTCACTACCCACATCTTCATGAGAACGGTTTGTATCTGTTGATCATCTATGTTACTATTACATACCTTATCTATTTTGACTATTCTACCACTGAAATACTAGAAATGCATAGACATTACTGTGGAAAGTTAAATATGAGTCAATAACTGGGCCTTAAAGTTAAAGAACTTTAATTCAAGTGTGTTTTCACAAAAATGACAAAGTTCAGGGTAGATACCTGAAACATCAAAGGTGCCACCTCCCAGGTCAAAAACCAGAATCGTTTCGTTGTTCTTCTTTTCAAAACCATATGCTAACGATGCAGCAGTAGGCTCATTTATAATACGGAGAACCTCCAACCCAGCAATACGGCCAGCATCTTTTGTTGCTGTCCTTTGTGAATCATTGAAATATGCAGGAACTGTGATCACTGCCTTTGTGACCTTGTCATTCAAGAACTTTGATGCATCATCCACCAGCTTTCTCAGCACCTGGAAAACATAAAATGTTTATCAGCCTGGATCAGAGCAGCATTTTGTATCAAAAATTATTTTGATCTAGCCTATGGAAAGTGGACTGCAAATCACTATACAACAAAAAAAGGGACATTTTTTTAATGTTATTCATCTTTATTTCAATACCCACCAACAGGTTACCATACCAATTAAGTAGAAGCAGATAAAAGAACAGAAGTAACAAATATTATGTTGATGAAAACAAATATACACAGAATTTGCACTACAAATACAGCTCATAGTTTTCACTTTCTAGGCATGTAAAATGTTAAGCCGAGTCAATAAATATAGACTGAAAGTACCATCATTACACATACAAATTATAAGGAGATAAAGAGCTGTTCAATCTAAATGTATTATTCCCAGTATTAACGCTATTTAAAAATGTTTTTTCCTTCTAGAGGTTTTCTAAAGCCTCATGAAGTATGTTATATAAAGCACACAATTTGAGACTATTGAAGTATTTATGATATTTCCAAACAATCAAAGAAATGCCTTGATATTAGGGGCATACCAGCATAGACAAGAAAATTTACAAGGTCATCCATCAAACTTTCTGGATTATAATTACTATTAGTGGACAAACCTACACACTGCAAACTTTCAGGATGATCACTATTGTAAGCGGTTTTGAAGGAATTACAATATTAAGACAAGCTTTCTAAATTCTAGGCCTAGGAATCCATCAACAGAAGCATAATTCTAGCATAAGGAAAATAATGCACCATCTTCCCTGGGATAACTACACAATGTTAGAACGAAAAATACAAGTACTCATAAGAACTAACGAGATACATCAGAAAACGGCCTATACCTGCGCCGAGATCTCCTCAGCAGCGAACTGCTTCCCAATTGCGGGGCAGTCGAGCTTGACGTTGCCGTTATCGTCCCTGACGACGCTGTAGGAGACCTGCTTGGATTCCTCGTCGACCTCGTTCATCTTGCGGCCGATGAACCGCTTCACGGAGAAGAAGGTGTTCTCTGGGTTGACCACCGCCTGGCGCTTGGCGATCTGGCCCACCAGCCGGTCGCCGGATTTGGTGTACGCCACCACCGACGGCGTGGTCCGCGCGCCCTCGGCGTTGGTAACGATCGTGGGCTTGCCGCCCTCCATCGCCGCCACCGCGGAGTTGGTGGTCCCGAGGTCGATCCCGACCACCTTCTCGCACGCCACCCGCAGCGGCCGCCACCGCCGGCCCCCGCGCCCGTACACCGCCGCCGCGGTGCGGACGGACACGGAGGGGGAGGGGCACCGGCGGCCGTGGTGGGCGAAGAAGGGGGTCGAGGTAGGGAAGGTCGTGGTCGCCATAGCTGAGAGCGAGAGCGAGAGCGAGAGCTAGGCTGATACTGGAGTGGAGAGTTCGCGAAACCCTAGGAAGGGAAGGGAAGGGAAGGGGAGTGGTGGATTCGAGTGGTTGTGTGGGCGAGGAGGGGTTTTTGAGGGAGTGGGAGAAATGGCGAGAGGTTGGGGGAAGGATAAGGAAGGGGAGGAGGGTTTTATAGAGTTTGCGTGCGGACTCTGGGGGCCAGCCTGTGGCCTCTTGGCTTATTTTGGATTTTATTCGTTCTAGAATCTAGATGGAGTACAAATGTTCAATTTTCCTACTATGTTGCAATGTAAAATTTGTATCTCAATGTGATACAGTACAGCATTGCGGTGCTAATATCTAATATTATCTTAAAGTGTTGTAAATTTAGGCTAATTTTGTCTTGAAGTGTTGAAATTTAGGTTTTGGTTGGAACACGGAAATTTCTTCCCGTTCCTTGGCTAGTTTGGTGTTCTTTATTATTTAATGGGATACTAGCCGAAGATATATTAGTTCCTAAATTAGTTTCACTGTATTTTCAAAACTACGTATGATTACATTAAAATAGTATTTTGTTAATTTTGGAGTGCTTCGTTTCTTGCTTTATGTGTGCTCTATGTCCGGAATGAAAGCATGACAGTTCAGCGTTAGTAGCCATTTTTGAGGGGCGTGCATGCTTTTTAAAAAACTTCTGGTGGCGTGCATGTTTAGATAGAGAGTGTGTGTTCAAATATCAAAGGAAAACAGTGCGGTTTTGGACGCCAGAGAGTAGTCCATGGAGCTGTGGCGGGAGCATTGCATCCGGGAGGTGGTGGAAGGTTCTGGAAGCAACGGGACGGGGGCAGGAAGCTCGCGGAGCCGTTGAGAAGAATGCGACCACCGCTCGCCCGCGTCCGCGAAGCGTACGGCCCACAGCACGGGCAGCTTCCTTTGCCCACCGACAGCTGGGGTCCATCCATGGGGACCACTTTTCGGTCACTGGACGCGATTGCGGCCCGGGCCACCACGGGGTTTGCTTGCTGGAAGCCGTTGGTCCGTTCACGGGCGCGAGCGGGTGAATGCAGATCACGTGCGGGCCCCACACGTCAGTGGCAGTTTCGTCAACTTATTTGCCTTCTTTTTCCGACGGAGTACGGCAACCCTGTTTTTGGAAAAGTTGCTCGAAATCTTACGGGTGTCAAGAGTCTATAAAAATATTTTGACAAATTACTAAACATTCGAACCAAAAACAGCCAGCCTAACCAAGACTTGGTCCTGGCTCCGCCTTGCGTCTCCTGTTTGTTGCTTGTCACAGTTTGTTGCGGAAAGTCAAATCATCAGTCATGTACACATGTTTAGTGGCGGATCCAGAACGAAAATAATCGAAGGTCTCTGAGGCAAGATATATCACGTTCGGTTAGATTGTGGCTTACGATGTCCCCTCATGTTAGTCTAGGGGTGTCCACGTTACATATATATGATTATATTCAAAGAAAAATAATTTTTAGACCCGATGTCCTATGCACCCCCTGTATACTACAGTAGATCCGCCCCTGCTCATGTTGGTGTCACATTTGGCATAATTTTGGCTAAAAAATGAGTTTAGCAAGGTACGGGCCCAACAAAGTATGGTACATTATGATTGTGGCAATGAGTTAGAACGCTAACCATTAATAGTAGTCGAACGGCCGTGCGTTTTTGCTGTTTTGATCAGCATAGAAACAAAATGTATTACAGGAATGTGCAGTAGCGGATCTAGGATTAGATCACGCCTCGGGCTAAATTCTACTAGGCTAACATCTTAAAACTAACGCTAATTTCTACCCACAGTAAAACATAACAAAAAATAAGCCACAAATACTTCATTGACATAAAGCTTTATAAAAAATGCTTCAACATAAAATATAATAAGAAAAACATGACAAAATATAAATAATATATCATCTTAGAGATACAAATTGAGTACCTAAATAATGAAGATTTCATCTCTAACCTAACCCACCATTTCTTCATCAATAGTTGGACAAGTATCAGAACCTACAAAGACAACATAAAAAAACTAAATCAAAAAGAGGTATGATTAAATACAAAAAAACATGAAATTTAGATTTGTAAGAACCAAACTTACCACTAGCGCGAGATAGTTGTTTCTTACGTGACCTCATTCCTTGAAAACGCTCTAAAATCTTATCATCTTTAGTGCTTGCAAATATATCTAGCTCAATATAGCATACCATGCTATGATTCATCTATTCATCTTATTCCGCAAATGATTTTTAATAATACTCATAGCTGAGAATGCTCTTTCTATAGTTGCTGTTGCCACTGGTAAAATCAAAATCAATTCAATGAGACGATATACCAATAGAAAAACTGTGTGTCTATCGGTCTGAACCATCTTAACAGCAAGATTTCCAAGATTAGAACAGTTTGCAAAATCTAAGTCATCTCTCACATCAGCAATAAAATGTGCCTAGTTAGTCTCTAAGGACTGCACAGTCATATTGGGAGAAGTCAGCAGCATACATCCTAGCAAGTTCAATTAATTTGTCTTCATCAAAGTTGACAAAAGAATTATTTGGATCAAGACAAGCAATGCACCTTAATAACTGAGTAGATCTTTCATCAAAGTGATTATTCAACTCAACAATAATTTGGTCATACACCATAATAAATATTTCATAATGGAAATGATCATAGTAAGTTACCATCTGGCTGCCACGACCCCTTGAACGACCTCTAACCGGTATTTTATCAGACATGTTTGGCACCAAGATATTATGCTGGAGACAAAAGGTGTTTGACTCTTCGAAAAGCTCATCCCAACCACAATTTCTTATTACCTCAATTGTCTTCAACGTGGTCTCAATCAACCCTACAACACGAACAATGTTTTGATCTTTCTTTTGCAAACATTGTGAAAGATCATTAGTCTTGCCCAGAATTCTGATCATAAGATGTATGACGAATACAAATTCAAAGCTTTTCATTTTTTCCAACAATCCCGAAGCTGTTGTTTTCTATGTTGCATTAGTAGCATCATCACTCAAGTTCTCTAATACCTCTAGGACCGAATTCCACATGAGAAGAAGACGACACAAAGTTTTATGATGTGAGCCCCAACAAGTATTACCCAGCCTTACAAGGTTAGTTTGTCTCTAATTTGTTCACAATTTTATCATGGTGATCTTGGGACAATCGATCTCTTCTGTTACAAGAAGCATTAACCGTGTTGACAATCATGGTGGTGTAATTAAAGAAATCCAAGATAAAAGAATAACACTTGGCAACAGAAATAACCACTAATTGCAACTGATGAGCAAAACAATAGACATAAAAAGCATATGGATTTTCATCTAATATGTGTCTTTTGCAACCCATGAAATTGTCCTCTCATATTTGATGCTCTATCATATCCTTGTCCTCGCAATCTAGACATACATAGACCATGAATTTGTAACATACCATCCAATGCTAGTTTTAGCGAAGATGATGTCGTGTCAGAAATATATTGAACCCTAAGAAATCTCTCTATCACTTGCCCTTTAATATTGACGTACCTGCATAGGACAAGAAAGCATAGTTAATATAGTTTAAACTAAGCTCAATCATAAAAAAAAATGTTGTGGCTACTAACCTCAAAACCATAGCCATTTGCTCTTTGATGGATGCATCTCGGGCCTCATCAATAAGTACGACGAACTGTCTATCTCCAATATCATTAATAATGGCTTTTGTGGTCTCTTCTGCATAAGCTTTGCACAACTGCTTTTGTATATGGTGTGAAGTCATTAAATTATTCCCAAGAGCATTATCAAGCAATTTTGCAGCATTTTCATCCTTCTCTTTATACCATTTAAGCATTTCTAAGAAGTTCCTCCTATTGCTTGAGCTAGATGACTCATCATGTCCACGAAAAGCCAGAGCTTGCAATAGAATTTTTTTGCAATGCCTAGCATAATAGTAAGATGTGCTCTATATTCTTCTTCATCCTTCTTGGTGGCAACAGTCATCACATAATCCACACATTGCCTCTGATTTTTAAAAGCCTCACAATATCTTCTTGCTTTATTGTGAGCATTATTGACTTTACCAACATGATCATCAAAAGATTGAATTCCATTTTTCCAATAACTAAACCCTACCTTCGTGAAGCCATCAACACCAAAGGTTTCAGCTCTTTGCTGCTTAAAGAGATAACAATAAAATCAAAATGCCGCATCTTGAGCAACATTGTATTCCAACCAATCATATCTTTTGAACCATGACCCCTGAAATCTCCTCTTTTGACCTCCCTCATCTTTTCGTGGGAATTTATGTCCACTTAGTTGGCATAGTCCTAATTGCAAATACTCCCTTCTAGCAGCATCCCTAATTTTAACATCCAACTCCTCAATTGGTTTTCGAAGCCCAGGATCGACAACTATATCATCTGGACTAAGTTCAACATGATGATTATTTTGCTCGTTATGACTAGCTCCAGTTTCAACTATTTCTAGAAGAGATTGGTTGGACTATTGTGTTTGTATTGAAAAATAAGATGACAATGTCTTGCTCCTTTTTATTTTGTATCTTTAATTCCTAAATGAGCAATACACTTATTAACAATATGCAGATAGCAAGTTAATTTTGCAAGACTACAACTCTACAAGTCTACACTCTACAAGACTACAACCAATCAACCATAGTACCACATCCAACATTGATTCACTAAACATCCTGATATAGACAAATCACATTTATTTAGACAATTAGACATAACACATTAACACCAGATCTCATTACCTCTCCTCAATTCCTCAAAGCCTCAAAGCCAAGCGGGCACGGAGCACGAGGGCTGCTGCTGCCGCCGCCATCGAGGAGCCCGGAGCGCCTTGGGCGTGGAGGCGCGCTGCCGCCGCCGAGGGAGCCATGGAGCGATGGAGGCGCTACGTCGATCGTCGAGGAGCCTCGCCGCCTGCGCCTATGCGGCTACGCCCGCTGCGTCTCCATCGAGGATGGCACGGCCACGAACCATCGAGGATGGAGGCGGCGGCGGGTGAGGTCGTGAGGGCGAGCAAGCCGACGAGCCGATGGAGGCGGTGGCGCGAAGGGATCGACCAAGGAATATGGGATTAGGTCATTGCCTCGGCCACCGCTGGTGGCCTCGCTGGATGGAGTAGGGAAGGAGCAAAGAGGTGTCGAGAGTGGGTGGGCGGCTTTGCGGACTTTGGGCTAAATGCTACACCATTCTTTATTAAAGCCTATATATAAAAAAAAATTCATTGCTGTTTTCTGTGGGCCTCGGGCTATAGCCCACCCTGCCCAAGGTCTAGATCCGCCCTGGGAATGCGGATTTATATGACACCAAGCAAGCAAGTACTAATGGCGTGTTTAGATGCAAACATAAAACTAAAAACTGGGCATAGTCACAACTCACATGTAACTCGAATGAAGCATACACGATCGTTGTTCACCGTACACCCATGCATTGGCCATCCATACATCGCACTTATAGGTCACAATCTTAGTTAAGATGGAGCAGAACTGCATAAGTCATCGTTGTTTGCGTTACATACTTACAGCAAGAAAGTGGCAGCCACACGCCCACACATCACTACTTTTTTACATGGATGGTATAGTGGGTAGAGTAATCGCAGCATTGTATGTACAACAGCAACAAAAAAAACTCTTTGCCTGATAAGCACAACAGTAACAAAATGCCTGAGATACCTGCAGCAAGCAAGTGGGACCATGAGCCAAAAGGAACCGCAGGAAGCTAGTTGCTTTTCGCGTTTTTTTTAATAATACATTATTTTAATACAATTAAAGAAATAAATGTTACAGATTCAATTGCCGTTTGAAATGACGATATGCCTCTGCCACCATTTGGATTTGTAACAGAGTGCGCTTGACAGATGGCAGTTGGCGCATCGCCATTTGAATTGGCGGCATGTGGTTGTCGCCAAACAAAATGGTGACAAGGATCATGTCGCCAATTGAACTAGCGACAGCCAAGTGTCGCCAAACCAAATGGAGACAAGCTCAAAATTTGTTTTGGTAGAAAAAATTGAAATAAATCTAGATTTATTTTTTGACAGAATGCAGCTTCAAATTTTACATGATTTTATTAAGTTATTTAGTAATATCTTGTAGCGCGAGGTCTTTGTCGCCATTTGGATTGACGATTTGCTTAGCGATAGAGACAGGGACTACTTTTTGGTTGGCACAACCTCCTGTCTCCTTCTCCGATCCAAAGGGCGACAAGGGCATGTCGCCATTTTAAACAGTGATAGAAGCTTATTTTACTTAATTTTATTAAATAGATATTTATTTCTGTAATTATCTTAAAATAATGTAGTATTTTTTTTTAAAAAAAAAATCTGCTTTTCACGGGATGGGAACCAACAAATGCTGACACATACTATGATTCAAGAGTCGTTCATATGTTCTGACTAATAATGGGTTGTACGAAATACCGTGTATAAATTAAGTAGTTCATGTATGTCGATAGAGGCAGTACAACAAAGTAAAAATTGACAGGAAACGAATGATAATTTATATCAAAAGAACGATACTCGTAGCGACCTATCATAACTACAAAGAACAGATAAATGTGTATATGAGTATATAAAGTTGTGCCTTAGTCATGTTCAATAGTATGTCTTTTATATTGTCTCAACACCTCCATCTTAGCTAAAATAAGCATTATAGAGAATTCCCCTAATACATTGTCTCTAACATACTCCACTATACCATTTTTTAATGATTTTGCAGTCATTTTTTAATAAACTCCCTCCCCCACCGACACCCTCTCTCTCTCTCTCTCCAAAACATGCTGCTTTTGTGCTCACGTGACCCAGATCATCCAACCCGACCCAGATAATCTTCCTCATCTGGATTATTCGACTCAGCCCGGATCCTCCGACCCATTTGAGTTTTTTTGTGGGGTTTTCATGGTATTTTTGTTATGCATCTCTTGATCTGACCTATGTAACTTCTCATAACTATTATAGGGAAGATCATTAGAGTTCTGAGGCAAAAGTTTCACGAGACCGTTTGATTGTGTGGCGCCTATTTAACCCCTCTAGTTAATTCTACAGTAATTAATTCCATGTGGGTTAACAACAACTTACTAAGTACTCCCTCCGTTTCTTTTTAAAAGGAGTATTTTGGTTAGGCACGAGGATTAAAAAGTTTGCAAAACTAAGAACTATGAGAGAGAATAGTTTGCGAGAGTGTTACTTATAAATGTAGAAGAGAGAGGTGTGATGAATAAACTCTACATTTTACTAGGGTTTGTTTGGTTTATGCCTAACTCTGATGTAACTAACCTTAGACAAGTGCGGCATGGCACACTTTTGTGGCAATCAAAATGAGTGCCGCAACTATGGCAAAGTTTGGCGAAAATCTTAGTTTATGACGCAAGGTGAGGGGATACGGACATGCTACGATAGCAACAATTCAAAAAATCCTACTATGTAAACTAGGAAGCCAAGCAAGTAGGTGATCACAGATCGTTACCACCAGACGCACAGTGTAGCAGAAGAAGAGTCAGAGCAGCCTGGTCCAACGAAGAGCGCGTCGATGTAGTGGTCGTAGTCGATCGTCCAACGTCCTCGTAGTCGATCGTCTCCTCTAGCAACCTCCAACGTTCTTTGTGAAGATTACGAATCATCCTCAAGTGCAACAGCAACCGCAGTAGAGCATCTACGGTATCCACACTTCTAGGGAAGGAACACTGTACGTTGGTATGCTAGCACCAACTCGCACGGTAGAGCTCTTAGGAAGATGACGGCTAGGGTTTTGGTGGAGCAACTCGAGTCACGACTTTCGTGTCTTTCCTCTCGTCTACTTCCCAATAGTCTCAAGCATCTCCTTATATAGTGCCTATGACGGATTATACCTGAACACGTTTTGTTTCAATCCGTTAAATGTGTGACCCTGTAGGTTCATGTGTAGTTCGATTGTGACTCGAAAACCTTTTTCAACCACGAGTCGTTAGCGGTTCTTAGTAGGACATAATGATTCCCGAATACACACAAATTATATCGGACGAACCTTAATGCAATATGATCCACGATCAGGTCCTTATCACTAATGACCAACTTGTATCTCTATACGACTAGTTCATATTTAGTCATGACCAGTTCGTAACTCCTTACGACTATGTTTCGACCACTTTGTGATTACATTCGATCAACCTACGACCAGCTCGTATCTCCATACGATTGGTTCGCATTTGATTGAACTGAAAGACCTTCTCGTGTATTCTCTCTTTACCTCACGATATCTGGTTGAACTCCAGGTGAGATGTTGTGTCATTCTTGGACTGTACAATACTTTCTTGATCGAGTGTCGAATAACCTTATATGGTCGAACTCTTCGACCACCAGTAGCAGGGCCATGCACTTTCTTTATCTGACCACTTCGAGGGGCCCAGAGATATCTTTCCTGTTATATTAAGAGGGGCAAATCCCATAATCGACCAGTCAAATTCCTCCGTATGTTTCACAGCATACCTGAAAACTACCTTTGTAACTACTCAGTTACGGAGTAGCGTTTGACAACCCCAAAGTGTACTCTTATGCATGTAGGAAACCATACTGATATCAGGTCTAAGGATTATACATCATCATTACTTGAGACCAACTGATGACACATAGAATCATAACAATCTTAACAGTGTTTCAAGGTAGGTCAATCCAACACCATATTCTCTAACATGTGTTCACATTATTGATTCGATATCCCTATATCCATGATCGGTGAAATATGGTCATCAATCAATACATGTGTTGATCGTAGGATCACTGGTGTTACGACCAATGACATCTGACCAGAGATACAGTTTAGAATGACATCATATAAGTTAAAGAGCTTCACCAACAAGTCACATACTTGTTAATCTTTATAACCAATGATTCATTCAAACAACAGAATAACATTTATTCAATAAATCATAAACATAGATGTGACACAATCATCTCTATAATTGCCTCTAGAGCCATAGAGCTAAAAAAGTGTGGCAAGCACAACTGGAGTAAGCAACCAAACACCTGCTAAAAATGTGTGGCACGCCTAAGTACATTGGACTCAAAAGATTTGAGGAGACAAAAATAAAGGAGAAAGTTGTGAGCAAATTGCCAGGTGAAGATACTAAGAAGGTTTAGCTCAAGACATAATCCTATTCAGGAGAAGATCAAGATCTAATATGCGTTTAAGTATTTGATTGGCCATGTGAAAATGATGGAACTAGATTTGTCATGAAAAATATATTCTTACATAAAGTACTTCTGAGATTTTCACTTACAAATTATGACAAGAAATAAGTAGTCCAATCTGTGTTCTGGAAACTGTAAAATTAAATATGTCACATGGCCTCTTTGCATACTAGACTCCCAGCACAACGCAGCAATGCCAAACTGGCCCAAAGTTCACCCCTGAAGATAGAAGCTAGATTAATCTTAACCATGGGTTGCCTGGAACGTGCTAATAATTTGCTTGTTCACTGGCAGCTGAACTTGGATGCCAGGGTCGAAACCAATGTTCACTTCTATCAGACTGAAAAACAAAATGTTACACTTCTATCGATAGACCAATTAGAGCAGTCCAAAAATACTATGTTCATTATCCTAAATAAACCTTTACATTGTATTCTCTAACATGATGTCCCCATCTACAGAATTCCAAAAATTTTCAATCAATAAAATGGCTGGCTGAAGAAAAGCACAAGAATGAGATATTGTTTCCTAAACAAAGGCACAGAGCATGATAATGATACCTACCTACAAAAGACGGCATCAATGGACACGTCAATATTAGAGAATGCCGGGTACTTCGATGCACATGATCTGTCACAATCTATAATATTTAGTACATATGTATATGATCTGTTACAATCTAGAATAGGGTGATGGAAAAAAAAAATCCATAAGAACAACTTATGCTGGCTGGTAGTAGCTTTACGTAGCTTTACTTGCTGTGACAAGCACTAGAAGCCACCCACAAACGAACACAATATCTCGCCTAGAAGGGTAGCCATGCTGGATAAATAAAGACAGTACCGAAGCAAGTTCAAATACAAGACCGTTTTGGAATTTAGGCCAAATAGTTCTCTGTCTGTTTGGACTTTTTGAATCCTTGGTTTGAAGACAAGTCCCAAAATAAAAGCCATGAACACTGAGTAGCATAGATAGCTGTAGTATCTTTCAGCTGTACATGATTATTTGAAGAAATTAGGTAGAAAAGCATGGGGCAGTGGAGCTCAATACTGTCATTACTTGTATGTAATCACAAAATGGAGGACACGATTAGGGCCATTGCTCAGCTGAAGTCATCATTGATGAAGTGTACCATATCCTCCACTCCATCAGGTGGGTCAACTTATTTCTGTACCTACTGGGTTAGAATACATACAGTACCATATTAGTTTGGATTCTTGATCAATACGAACGGTTAAAACCATTGCTTTACACAATCAGACGAACTCTGGTATTTCACCTCGAACATCACGAACAACACACTAAGCAACTAAATAGTGTGGAGTACCATGAACAAATCCAGCAGCTAACAAAGTGATTGCATACAAGTTGAAGAAACATCAAGTCAAACCCAATTGCAACAGCAACATCGGACCGATCTCTTCTACTGTTTATCAAGTAGTCCATGTAGTACATTTTGACCAAATACCGCAGGGAAACCAGTGCTGAAAATAATTCTCCAAGTAATACAATTGTTAAGAGAAGTGCATTAAACTATCCTACTAATTGGATTTCTGACCTGAATGAAAGAATAAAGAGAGATCATATAGATAAGCATTCTCCATCAATGTCATCCTTAATATCCATCCTCGTCAATTCTTCATCATCTGATCATCATCCTCATCGGCTGTCACCACAATTCTGAAAGATTCGGCTGCTACATGGTACAACTGCACGGCTACACCTATGTGCCTTTCTTTGCCGTCCTCTGCTTCCGTTCCCTGAACAGCTCCTTCCAGAGGTTCCAAATCCAGAGGTTGCTCACCGTGATCGCCGTGCCGACAACAACGATCCAAGAAATGCGCACCCACCACGGGATGACGTCCACGGCCTGCCCGGACAGGTAGAACAGGCTCATCTTGAGGAAGAAGAGCGGCCCGGCGACGCCCCTGACGATGGTGTACAGCACGTAGAACGGCGGCGAGAGGGCGCTGTACACCCGGGCCGCGGTGGGCGCCTCGGCACGCCAGATCCCGGCGAGCGTCCAGATGTTCTGCAGGAGGCTGGTGACCTCGGCAAGCACGAGCAGGACGAGGAGCGCGAAGGCGCCGTGGCGGACGAGGTAGCGGCAAGTGAGGAAGACGAAGAGCGTGGCGAGGTGGTGGGCGATGAAGAGGTGGTCCCCGGGGAGGAAGGCGAGGTAGTGGAGCAGGTCCATGGTGAAGTAGGCGACGCTGTAGTCGAGGACGTGGTCCTGGAGGGGGGAGTTGGGCGCGGCGAAGCCCCGCGCCGCCGCCGGCTGCGCGAGGATGGCCGCCACCGCCGCGAGCACGGCGGGGGTGCCGTGCGCGAGCGAGATGAGGCAGCTGGCGCCGTCCAGCCGGTGCCGCGGCGCCCACCGCCGGAACACGGCGAGGTGGCCGGCGCAGTAGATGGCGGCGTACATGGCCAGGAACACCGGGTACAACCACCGCTCCTCGGCGGCCAAAGAGGCCAAGAGCCCCTCCATGAACGCGAGATTCGCGCCGGGAGCCGGGAACCGGGGGAGGGATCCGCCGGATTAGCGCCGAATCGAGGCGAATCTCGCGAAGCGGGAGGGGGGACGCGGGGGAGAGGGGGATTCGATCGAGGTGTAGGGTTTGGTTTGGGCGGCGAGGCGGTGGAGGTGGATGGCTCTCGGGCTGCGGCTCTGGTTTGTTCAGTGTGAAATGTGAAGGGGTGTGGCCGTGGGGCAGAAACGCGAGGTGGGTTTGGATTTAAACGAGGAGGTTTAGTTTTTCCTAACTAATTTGATTTATTATTTCTCAGTAATTTTGTTGAGAGACTAGGTCGAGGGATTAGGGATTTGTGTGTTTGATCGGGTTGGGATTGGATCCGGACCTGCGTTAGAAATCTGGTACCCCGACCCGGTTGAGAATTAAGGTTGGCTCGCATGAATTCTTTTAGCTAGCAAAGGTGGCAACTTTGGTGAACGTAATAGCACAGATCATGGGATCAAATCCTAGCAAACTCATAATAAATCCATATCCACCTAACAGATAGCTAGTGCAGTGATCGTTGATGCTTCACAGGAAAAACAATATATGATTTAGGGGAGAGAGAGACAAAGGAAAAAAAATCCATGAGGTTCCTCATGCAACCCATGGTAGCTTTCCTCCAAAATTTCAATAGGTTGAGCCATTCCGTAGGAATTTTATAGGAATTCTATGAGCTCTTTCCTTCGTTTCAAAAAGACTCTTAGGAAAATTTTCCATAGATTTCAATCCTATAAAATTCCTCCATTTTTTTCCTTTGTTCCAAATGGGACCTTATAAGTGGTTGTTGTGTTTTGTCGATGGGATGGGATGGCATCTGATGCCATATGATGTAAAAGTGGAGAACAAGCATACCTAGGCAAGATGTTTATGAGTTGATCAAGTCTAGACTTAGCTGTAGTTGTCGATTAGTCTCGAGCATACATGTCTTCTTCAAAACATTAAAGCTAAATTTGTTGTCAAGCTTGTAGTGTCATCTTTTATAGACGCAACACTCTTCCCAGACAGTGAACGGTGATAGGAAGATAGCCTCAGTTTCTATTACTCTAGTATCCCAGGGACATGCGCCAAAATAGGAATACCAAAATTCCAATTTATAGACCGGTAAGGAATACGGGAGATCAATGGACCGAATCAAAATAGGTCGGCTAGGTATTACGTGTGTAGGCATAGACGAGCCAACACGAAAAACACACCTTTTTAGGGGTACAAGGTGGAAGCACACATATCACGCACACTACACACTCACACCATACGAGCACATCCCCTACACACGCTAGGGAATTGAATGGAGATTCTACAGCCTCTGGAGCACAGGTACACGATGCCCCACTTAATGCGCACGCGTATGTATACTCCAAAGATCGAACCTGGGCAGGCTGCACGTGTGCTCTCTCCGGCAACGCTTGGCACCCGAGCGGAGCTCTCCGAAAACCACACCTCACTCTTGCTAAGCGTGTGGGACACTGGGACTTTGCAGCTGTCTTAACTTGTGACAGATCATGCACTCAGTGAATATCCTACGTAACAGATCCTTGTGCCGTGGGTGTTGCGTGCGACGTGTTTGATTCTTGTAGCGTGCTACTTGATTCTTCATATCCTTCTTGCTCTCCTCTTTCCGCGTGATATCAATGATTCAATATTGCCATGCCGATTTCAGCACGGAACGTAAGACGGATCAGCACAAGCTGAAGAAAATTCGCTGCAGCCTAATCCGTGGCAAATTGACTAGTACTAGTAAGGGAGATGCATGCTTGCCGTGCTTTCCATCGAGAATCACACTGACCTCAACGTCTAAAACCTCTTTTAAGCGAGCAGAATTGGTCAAGAGCGTGTACTAAAAAAAAGGCATAATCATCGAAGGAGCTCACAAGATCAAGGACGTCTTCGAATTGGTTTGGTTGCGCGTGAATTAGCCAAACTTTCGCAAGAAAATGAACTAGAGAGACAACGAAGAGACGGTTTTCCCAAATTTTGGCAAAAAACCAAATGAACACCAAATCTAGTCAAAGTTGTTGAGGAACCGTCGCTGGCGAGTCCAGTCCGAGCGATTACCTCGTAGACAAGCGTAGAATCGTAAGAACAATGCATGAACAACAAGAACGGAATAAGAGATGAACACAGAGATGTAGGGGACTTCTTGCTTCTCTTTATTCCTTCATCCAACGATCCCTCAATTACAATGAATAGCACCCTATTTATAGGCTACGACCCTTCTAGGGTTTGGGATGAGAGCCCACCTTGGGCCGGGACTCCGGTCCCGGGCCCGGTTTCTAACACTCCCCTTGGGCACTCATCCTTCATGCCCATGTCTCGTCAAAACTCCATAAAAACCGAGTGGGAAAAATTTGGAGAAAGAGTACATGAATCATGTTCCGTTATCTTTCGCTCGAATTGCCTCATTAAAAACCTTAGCCGAGAAACTTCAGAAAACTCGTCAAGGGAAAAGAGTACAATCCACCCAATTTCATTTAATCTCGAGATTTGCTCTTTGGGTACTCGATCTTCGTGATCAAGCTTTAGTAATGAGTTTGTGAAGGTTCTCCCCGATTCTCGCACTTCTAGGTCTTATCATTCCAATTCCACGTCTGAACCTTTCAAAGCTAGATGTCGGAAGTGACTTAGTGAATAAATCGCGATTCTCACATGACCTAGTATGCGATTGCTTTGATTACGTTCATCTTTTGCAATTCATGAGCATAGAAGAACTTGGGGTTGATATGCTTTGTGAGAGGATTCTTCACAATAACCCATCCGCACTTGTGCAACACAAGTGCATTATCTTCATTGATAATAGTGGGGTTGGTGCGGTGTTCAATCCACATAAGCGCTAGATGTAGTGAATCATCCGCCGAAGCCAAGTACATTCTCGTGAGGCCTCATACAATGCTATTATTTCCGAGTGGTTCGTCGAAGTCGATACAAGACTCGCTTAGACGATTTTCATGGAATTGCGTTCCACCACATATGAATTCATAGCATGTTTGCAATTTGGTGTATATGGGTCCTACAGTGCAGTTATCGCATTGCCATTCATAGTTAAGTATTGATTCTTTCTCGTAGAATAGACCAAGTTCTTTGCTTCTTTGGAGGTATCGGAAGATGTCCTTTATTTCTGCCAATGCTTTTGGTAGGTTACGTACTATACCTTGCTAATAGGTTCATGGCAAATGCAATGTCCGTTCTAGTACAGTTTGTTTAATACATGAGTGTTTCTATTACACTTAAGCGTGGGAATTCCGGTCCCAGGACTTCCTCCCCCTCTTCTTTAGGTCTGTATGAGTCTTTGTCTTGCTGCAAAGATCTTTCGACCATTGGCACTTTCAAAGGGTATGCCTTTGTCAAGTCGAACCTTTCTAACACCTTCTGAGTGTAGGCTGACTGATGCAATAATGTTCCTTCAGGGGCATGCTCAAACTGCAAGCCTAAGCAATATTTGGTTTTACCCAAACCTTTCATTTCAGACTCCAACTCCAGGTAAGAGTTTGCTTTCTTAATATCCTTGGGGTTCCGATAATATTCGGATCATCTTCATACACCGAGATTATACAAAATCCATTCGGGATCGTCGTATAAATACACGAGATTATTCTCATTGTTTGTGTAGCCTTTCTTGCATAGAAAGTCGCCTGGCGATTATACCACATTACGCTGATTGCTTAAGTTCGTACAATGACTTTCTCGAGTTTCACATCGTATATATTTCTATTTGCTCTATTTTGGTTCGAGACGTTGATACATTCGGTATCTTCATATAAATGTCCGAATCCAATATTTCATAAAGGTATCTTTGGTACCCTATCCATCAATTTCACTTCTAACTTCAAGTTCACCGCCATTGAGATAAATATTTAAAGGAGTTCCGCCCATGACCGGGAATATGTTTCTTCATAATCATCTCTGGATGTTCGGTGAAAACTTGTGCAACAAGCATTGCTTCTTTTATTTCTCTTCGAACAAATACCCACTTATACCCTACGGGGTGCATGTGGGGAGGCGTGCGCTTACGAGCCCAAACGTCTTTCTTTTATTCGGAGAGAATAATACGATTTCTATTGCCTTCTCTCAATCTTCTCAATCTGATCTTTTCTTTCATTCAGCGAGCGATGCAGGCTCTGAATCAAGATTGATGATTGTGGCAAGTTTCTTTGCAAAGTAAATGTCAACATTGGCTGTTGTCATATTCAAAGGTTCTCCGAGGTCATAAAGTTTATAACTATTTCTTCAAAGGGCGATTCTTCTAATGCTTCTACTTGCTCACCTTGCTTCCAATTGCGGGCAAGTCCCTTTAGTTTTTCAGCTCCGATGTGTGCGCACACATCCATGCTGATGTCTCCCTTCATGGGATGTTCAATTCTCGTATGCCTTTTCGAAGGTTCCATACCGATGCGAGTCTCAACGGCTCCTTCCGTTCGGGACACTTTGGTGATGGTGTGTCAAGTCCGTCTTATCCTTTTCACCGGCGCCCGGTTACTTGGATTCGAGGGACCGGAGTTCTCGTCCTTTGTTCCGAGGCCTCGGGCGGGATTAGGATACCTTCAATGGTATTTCAACCTCTCGGTGCATTGCTTGCAGGCAAATGCTACTTATTCACGCTCTTCTAATCACTAAAGTAGTCTGGCAGTTGATTCGCTAATACTTGCAAATCAATTGTCTTCTGGACTTCAATTGTCTTCTAAACTTCAATTCAATTGTCTTCTGGACTGCAATTATCTTCTGGACTTCTCTATTTGCTTTACTAGTGCGCGGGTCATATGCATAGATTTCAATTATCTTCTGGATTTCAATTGTCTTCTAGACTTCAATTGTTTCCCGACATTATTATCAAGGGTTGATTTCCTCCCCCTAATGACGGGAAACTAACCTCATCTAATGTACTATCGAACGGGCATTATACAAATCTCGATCATATGGTCCAAATACTTGATTATGGATCTTTGTCTCATAGCCAACGTATATCCCGGACTTTTGAGAAGACCCATTTCGATTCATTGCGGTGGTGGTATAGGTATATAACCCTTGCAACCAAACTGCGAAGATGAGGAATTTTAGTCTTGACCCTTGCGCTAGTTGCATAGTCGGATGGATGTTATAGGTCGACGGTCTAAAATTGATGAGAGCTCGCTACGGCAGATCGCGTGTCCCCAACATATAGTTGGTAAATTACAATTCTTCAAAGTTCTGCTAGTCCATTCTGGGTGCGGATGTGCGGTATAGAATGCTCAACTTTAATTCCCATTTTCATACAATAATCATCAGATGCCTTCGGAGTACATTCTCCGGCGTTGTCCATTCAGAGGGACTTCACATGATGATCAGGGAAATTATTTTTTTTTCAATTGTTAATTATCTGCGAGATTTAGCTTTGCAAAAGCATGGTTTCTCATAGACAATAAACATATGTGCGACCATTCCGAGGAAGCATCGATGAGCACCATAAAATACCTAAATGACCCTTACAGGGGCTGTATAGGACCGCAAAAGTCTCCCTGGATACGGTCCAGGAATGCAGGGACTTCATCCTTCGCTTTCAGAGCAAAAGGTCTAATAATTAATTTTCTGGTGGCACATGCGGGGCACACAAAATCTTCCATTCGAGAAATTCTTTATATTCATATTATGTCCTGTGAATTGTTAATTATATCTCTCATTAGCCTAAGACCTAGCAAAGATAATCTATCATGCTAGAGATAGAAAAGTTCGAGCTTCTAAATACGGTTTTCAAGGCAGATAGGTTGCAGTGCCTTAATATTAGTGTACTATAGCCCAATTTCATATGAAGGAAGATATTCTAATGCTATTTTTCACTTTCTTCACGCTTTGTAATGAGCGGTATTCTGCACCATACTCTTCTTGATCTCTACATGGAAACCTGTAGCGCAAATATCCTTGAGAGTTCTAGTCGATTCGGGTACAACAAGTCTTCTTTAATGACCAAAGTTGTGCCGTTGGGAGTATAATTATGGCCCTTCTGAGCTTATTATACAAGTATCGCTGCTGCGATCGTCGAAGACTACCAAAGATTCCTATTGATCGAAAAAATTGCTTTCTCTCGGGATGGTATTCGTTGTGCCGCTACATGCTAAGCACACTTCCTCCATAGGCGCCACACGCGTTCTAATATAATGTACTTTATTAATATGTAGCGAAAGCAAGCAACACATAAATAAAATACTTGGATATCGAACGTAACTTGCTATTATAAAAACGGAAAATAAGTCTTGCAGACTCATAATAAGAATTTAATGCTTTACTCTCCTAGAGCTTGCAACCATTATTCAATAATTTAAAATTCTACTTCAATTACAAACCGCAAGTTTCTATAAAGGTCCGAGTGCAATGCGTGCCTTTGGATCTAATAAGCGAAGTATTCAGAACTTACGCTAAATCGGCTCCATGCGCGATCTTCTCCTCTTGGCGCCTACTACCGTGGTCGCCGCGATGTCCAAAGGAGGGATGATGGGGCTGCTTGGGTCGTTCACATTCATAAGTGCGACTAATGGATGTGGATCCTCCGTGCTGCAATGGCGAGGTATGCCTCATGCTATCATTTGCCCTTCTTCTTAGACCGTAAAGCATCAATAATGTGCGACGCACGACCTTACCCTTCTTGCTCCTCTCATTTGTGAGAGGCTTCATCACCTTGTAGCTGCTAACAGTGGCTTCATGGCCAACATTGCTACTAGGTGGCTGTAAGATGAAGTTCTTTCCTAGAACATCATCTTGAGCTTGCATAACTTGCATGATGTCAATTAATTCGGCATACTTCATGTAGCCGTCTTAACGATAGTTGCGCACGGATTGTACCGCAAGGTAGCGAGGGTCTTCCCAATCGTGCGCTCATCCGTGATCACATTACCACGAATTGAGACCGATATAAATTCTATACAAATTACGGCCATCTTGGTCGATTCTTGAACTCTTGGTTCGTGATGCGATCATATTCCTATTCATGCAAAAGTTCAAAGGATTACCGCTAGTAATCTGCATAAAATGGTTGCAAAATTCTCATAATGTTCATCGAACTCGTGTTCGTATTCCCGTATTTTTCTACGCATTTTTCATGATTTACTGCTATTTTCAATGATTAAAAGCAATATAAACAATTACAGATAATCAAAACAGTAAATAAATTGCATAGAAATAATAATAACAAAAAATAAACATACTTCAAATGCAAAAACTGATTCAAAAATTGAATTTCGAGGCTCTTTCTGCTAGGAAAATGACTTCTCGACAAATTCTCGCAAATTTCGAATTTTCTCCACCGCCTCCCTTTTTTTTTTTCGTTTGCCGGTGGGTTCAAGCGGTGGCGCAAGGCCATTCGAGGGCGGCGCGGGGTGGCTGCTGGCCACGCAAAACCGAGGGCCGGTGTGGCCATGCGGGGCCGAGGGCGGCGCGAGGCGATCGTCACGGCTGCGAGCCAGTGGCGGTCTTCCACTACGAGTAGCCGGTGCGATACAAGATGGCAGCAGGCCGGGGAAAATGCACACAGTGGGCACACGGAGGCGGCGGTGTCGCGGTGATCTGCGAGGCCGGTCGCGATGCGGCCGGTTCGTGCCGGTGGGGGCGCAAGGTGCGCGGCGATCTTGAGCCGTGTCGAGCGGCGATCGGCAGGAGTGCCGCGTCGCGGCGGCGGTTATGTTCGGCGAGAAGATTCGGCGGGGCGTAGCAAAATTCTTCGTGTGCACCGTTCATCCAAAGCACCATTCATGGCCGACCATCGCTCACACGAAACATCTTGTTCATGCGGCGCACTATTCGTTTGCAAAACAACGTTCATGAGCCGCATCGTTCATGGCGGACATCGTTCATGCGGGCGTCTTGTTTATCCGCAAACACTTGTTCATGGCATCTTTTCATAGCAGATCTCGTTCACACGACACACCGTTCATGCGGTGCATCGTTCATCCGCAAAACACTTGTTCATGGCGGACCATCGCTCACGCCAAACACTTGTTCATGCGGGCGTCTCGCCCATCCGCGACACATCGTTTCATGCGGGCGCCTTGTTCATCCGCGCATCTTGTTCATCCGCGGTAGTATTCACCACGGCGTAATCGTTCATCAATCGCGGTCCGTTTACGCGGGCGCAGCGGCCGCCGCCTCGTGCCCGTGCGGCGCGCGTGGCGGTGCCATCTTCAGTGGCGGGTGTGACACCAAAATCGACGGCGACGTGGCTCTCTGAGGCCGTCGGCCGTCCTTTTTTTGTTCGTGTTCATGTATGCGATGCAATATAATATAGTATGAGATTGCAATGAGGCGCGGCTTCATGCGAGCATGTGCGTGCTTGCCGCGTGCTAACGAGGTGGCTCTGCGTTGCCTCCGTGGCGATACGTGATGGCGGACTATGCCGACCGTAACGATCGCGGAGGTAGTGATACCGCTGCGGCGGTGCCGTGCACATGATGCCTTTCATGCGATCGCATATACAACCTACGGTACAATCATCATCTACTCTTTCATGCAACCCACCGATCGGCTTGGCGGCGACTTCAAGTCGGCTCGCGGTAGATTAGAGCGGATTTGCGTGAAAACCAATCTAGAAAGCCAAATTTGCGGTGAAAGCAATCTAGAAAACGATTCAATCTACGAGTGTCGTTCATCGGCGGTTACCTTTTCGATGCGAGGAGAGTCGATCGTCGCGATAACGTGTTGAGGAACCGTCATTGGCGAGTCGATCGGCGATTACCTCGTGAACAAGCGTAGAATCGTAAGAACAATGCATGAACAACAAGAACAGAATAAGAGATGAACACGGAGATGTAGGGACTTCTTGCTTCTCTTTATTCCTTCATCCAACGATCCTCAATTACAATGAATAGCACCCCCTATTTATAGGCTACGACCCTTCTAGGGTTTGGGATGAGGAGCCCACCTTGGGCCAGGACTCCCGGTCCTGGGCCCGGTTTCCCAACAAAAGTTACTGAACATTGGTAGCTCAAATGGTAGCATCAATGGGCTTCACGTCAATCAGCACCAAAATCCTAAGAGTAAGGAGTAAGGACTGTAGTAATTAGCTGAAAAAGTAAACCACAATAACCCTGAGTGGCATTTGAATTCTGGTTTTTTTAGGGATGAATTCTGGTCATCAGTTCCTACTCGCTAACCATGGGCCATAAACGAAGCGGGCCCACAGACAAACCAAACCCTATGTAAAAAAAATCACAAAAAGAGTCAGCCACGTTCTCTAGGCTCTAGCCACCGCTCTCTCCCTCCCTCCTATCCGCGCTACGCCCCATCCTTCCCTCCCATCCGCGCCTCCCTCGCCCACCACCGCACCTCCATTGCTCGCCGCTGTGACCCCCTCACCCCTCGTCCTTTGTCTCTGTGCCTGTTCCTCCCTCCCATCTACACTGCGCCGCCCTCGCCCACCGTCGCGACCCCCTTGCTCCTCGCCAGCCACCCTCGCCCCTTGCATCGCCACCTCACCCCTGCGCCCGTCCCTCCCTACCATCCACACCACACCGCCCTCGCCCGCCACTGCGCCTCCTTCGCCCGCCGCCGTGCCCCCTCGCCCGCCTCCCTCGCCCATCGCCTCTGTGCCTGTCCCTCCTTCCCATTCGCGCCCATGTATCTGTTGGTTGTGTGCCACCCACCCTCCCTCTCTCTCTCTCTCACGCTCCCCACCTGTGCCGCCCACCTCCCAATCTTGTTCCGCCCTCCCGCGATACTGGAATTGCTAACCACTCATGTTCTTTTGATAACTGTAGCTAAGAATCAAGATGCTCGGAGCATAAACCGCACCCCCTTGTTCCCAATTTCCCCTCCTCTTTGGTCTGCTAGGTGGACGACAATCCGCATCGGAAAACCACCCAGATTGTTGCCACCGCCGGCCATCTTCGTCATCAACAGTGCCATCTCCCTGCACACTCTTCCTTCTGCGGTGGGCGCAAGGCGGGCTCGAGGGCACTCTTGGAACATGCGGTGATGGGAGGCGGCGGTGAGTGATGCGACCAAACTTGGTCGTGTTGGAGCTCGGCGAGCACAGCAGCACGGCGAGGTGGAGTCCAGATCTGGCAACATGTCCACCTCCCCATCCTCTCCTTGTTTGGCCAGATCTGGCAGTGGCCGTCGTGATCTGAGCCATCACGGCATCCCGATGCAGTGATGTGGCCTTGCCGGCCTTTACCGATTAGCCTTCTCGAGGGCATTGTCCTTCCCAACTGGCAGCCAGCAACGGGCAACAGGTATGTGAATCCCTTATCCCATCACTCTCCACACCACCCCTTGCTAATTTACGAAGAATTGTGTTTACTCGGTGGTTTATTCATCCATTGAGCTGCTCCTGTGCTTATATCAGAGCTTGCCAAATTTTTTTTGTTAATTATATCGATCCAGTTGGTGCAGACTCTCTCCAGCCTAGTGACCGATCCCAGCAAGCTGCCCAAGTGGAACTACAACAGCTCCCGCACTGGCCAAGCCCCCGGTGAGGACAGCGAGGTCATCATGTAGTAAGTGCCAAGCCATGGCAGGCCATGGTAGGCAAGGAGTAATTTTTTCCTTGGCATGTGCCATCTTGCAGCCCACAGGCTATCTTCAAGGACCCATTCCGGAGGGGAAACAATACCCTTGTAAGTGACAACTTCTTTTCTTTTTTCTTTTTGCATTCGTAAATGACCACTTTTAGTAATATCATGGAAGTGATATGTAGTTGTATAGTATAGTAATATGTGTTGATCGCTACAGTTGGCTAATCCAACTCAGATCAATGCATGTTTGTGAAAAGTTGATGTGCTGCTCTTTAGGTCAACTATGTATGGGATGTACTATTGAAAAATAATCAACTTTAATCTGTTTTCATGTAGAAGTTGAATTATTTGGATGCACTTTTGTAGTTGTTACCTGTTCTGATGCAATAATGGACTTTTTGAATCTTCATATGCTCATGCAGGTTGTATCTAGGACGACTCGAGGATGCAAAAATTTAGATATTTTTGCTTATTGGGTGTGATTGAATTGTGAACCTAACTATAGTTGAGGAATCCAATAGGTCATTTCGTTACCTTCTCTAATAATTGAGAACACTTTTACTAAATTCACATAACCTGCAGGTCATGTGCGATTGAGCCCATCCCCATCAATAAGAGACATAATGCTTCCAAGATCTTTAGCAACCCTAAGGTTGCTCTTGAGGAGCCCTGGTATGTAAATAATTGCTAAATAATTATCACAACACTTCAAACAATCTTCTAATTATTTTGGATGATGATTGATTGACTGATCATACCGCAGGCACACGAGGTGGGCTTCGCGAGGCCGGTGTATGCCATGGGATGCATGCTACACCTCGCCGTGTGAAAGCATCTAGGCCCCTAAAAATGATTTTGGTAATTAATGTTAACAATATTTTGTGGGACTAACATGTGTTCTAAGATGTTTAAAGGTTTAGTCCTAATGTGTGAATGATGACATGGATATAGCAATACAAAGATGATAAAAGGTCGACATGGCTCAAGGCAAAGGTATCATGTAGCCTAAGGATCTTTTATAGTTTTTACTGGTCTCGGTGTTTGGAGAAAAGACCAGATTTATAGGTTAGACACCGTACTATTAAGAGGGATCAAGGCTAGTAGCTTGAGGATCTATTTATGTACCATCTTGATCAACTAAAAGTCATGCATCACAATTGTTTTGCTTCTGGAAAACTGTTCAGAAAAATCGGTATGACCACAAGTGATAAGCGGTATTACCGCAAGTCGGTAGTACCGAAATCTAGTTGGCGGTATGTATTTTCCAGAGAGCATATTTTTAGAAGTTTTTCTTGAAAATCCCAAAATCAGTATGACTGCAAGTGATAAGCGGTATTACCGCAAGTCGGTAGTACCGAAATCTAGTTGGTGGTATGTATTTTCCAGAGAGCATATTTTTGGGAGTTTTTCTTGATTCTAAAAACGGTATGACCACATTTCTTGAGCAGTATTACTGTACTTCGGTAGTATCGGATTTTAAATGGCGATGCGTTATTTCCAGAGAGGGTGTTTTTCTTGTGTTTTTTGATCCTCTGGAAATCGGTAGTTCTGTTCTAGCAGGATGGTATTACCGCTGTGCGGTAGTACTGATTTATAGTTGGCGGGTAGGACATCATCTTTTTCCGTAACAGCTAGTTCAAAGCATTAAATCTACTGTTCTGACCATTGATCATGTCGAGCGGTAGTACCGAGTTTGAATGATGGTATTACCGCAAATGCTGATTTTTCCAAGAACTTTGTTCAAACGACTAGTTTTGTGGTTGTGGGCTATAAATACACCCCCATCTGCACCAAGCTCAAAACCTTTGGCTATATTGAATATACTTGAGGCTTTTGTTCACTCTCTTCTACTCATTTGCATTGAATTCCCATTTTGAGGTAGTTGAGAGCTATTCCAGTGTATTGCATCATTAGTTGATCACTATAGCACTTGATAGTCTTCAAGCGAGCACTACGATTTATTACTCTTGGTGCTTGCTAGCACCTAGATGGTTTTGAGAAAAGTTACGCGGTGATCACTTCAAAGAAGCTTGTGAAGTGATTCGGTAAGGAATTGTGAAGTGGTTGCGTGCTCACCATCTCCGGAGAGGAGGAAGAGCAACAATAGTGATTGATGGTTAAGGCTTAATTCGTGGAACCAGTCCAATTTGTTTGGACTTATCTCAACGTGGATTAGTGAAGACCGGCAAGTCTTCGATACAACGGAAAAAACATCTTTGTCTCCATTGTGGTTTATTCCTTATCTCTACTATTTTCGCATTTACATTTCTAGCAATTTACGTGCGTAGATTTGCTTAGTTAGAATTGTATCTAGTAGTGACATAAACTTATAATTATCTTCAAAACATAGTAGTTCTTTCATTGTATTTGTGCTAGGAGGCTTTGTTAAAGGCAATCAAGATTAAAATTGTTAATTATTCAAAAAGTTTTAAAAACCTCTTATTCATCCTCCTCTAGTCGGTTATCCTTGATCTTACATCGTGTGGGCGCTCGACACTAGCGTCCCGTGCTTGGATCGTGCCGCAGCATCACCGTGCGCGGCATTCCCATGGGTGCCACCCCTCCTCGCACTCGCCACGTCATCTGTGTTCCTGTGTGTTCGCTCCAAGACCAATGATTCAATCCCACAATAGGTCCTTTTGTCTTTCTCTGCTTTTGATCTACAAGGTCATTATATTTTGATCCATTAATTTTCTTTTGATTTTGCTCCATACGCATGCTACATACAAATGGTGCTTGGGTAGGTGATATGGATGTGCTTCTACTGAGGTAATTAGGGACGATGATTCTATATTTTCTTTTCATGCATGTAGCAAGTGTTGTGTTTTGGCCTACAAATTTATTTCAACACTATTGATGCATACTTGAGGTGTTTAATGTGTGCCTTGCTAAAATGCCTACCAGATGCTTGATGAAATGTCTCAACCATCTAAAAAATTAAATTGGTTTTAGAGTGTAAGAATCTCTACTCCTTTTGTCTTCATAATATTTTTGTTCATAGCTGCAACTACATTTAAATTATTTTTTGTCGTTGTTTAGATGATTCATGCTTGTATTTTAACTCTTTTTTTCTCTTAGGTTTTGAATGTGGGTGTTAACTATGTTGTTAGCTTCAGCTGGCACTTAATAATGAGAAGCAAGGCAAGCAAGAGTAGAGGCATATGTTGTGCTGATGCATCCCGTTGTTCCATCATTCAATTTTTGGAAAACTAAGGTATTGGTCCTTCTGATTTTATATAATACTACTTAGCTATCGTTTTCCCCTTGAAGCAAGTTACTTATCTATGTTTATTGCATCTCACAGGAAGTGACACATGAGCCAAGATCAAACAGGTATGCAGTTCCATGTTAGTTTAATCTACCGGTCGTTGTTTTGTACTTTGATCAATTTCTATTGAGCACATTATTTCTATTGCTGTATGCACTTAGGTCTTATACACTACAATGATTTCATAATGTAATTTATGGGTGGATTATAGGCTGCTTTTTATGAGTATACAATTTTGATAGCAATTAGGAAGGTGCTAACACTTGCCAATAGCACTTCAAATATAATTTTTTTCCTTCAAAGTTCCTTGAAATCTAAGTAAATACCTGCCAATATTACAATTTTTGTTTGCATGCAAAATCCATGTTTAGGAGGTGTTTACCATTCTTATCAATTTTGTTTCCAGGTAAAACTCATGCTTTACATCAATATCTGATCTAAGGATTACATGCTCCCTTTGTATTGAAGGCAATTTGTATATTTACTAGTAGTGCATTTAGAATTTACGACGTAGTGATAGTCAAGTATGACTTCACCGTGCTTAATACCACCTTTTAAGTGACTACTCATCCTATTTCTTTATATCCATGTAAAAGCTTCATTATTTTGTGTAGCTTTCCATTCTAAATGTTTCATGATTTTGTTTCATCAAAATGAGTTTCCTGGGAACATCTTACAAATGTGTGCATATTTGGAAGAAAATAATGGACCAACATCTTCTTTATCTCTTATTGATTGTTAAATTATTTGATTGTTACTTTCGTGCTATACTTTGGAGGATTGTACCGGTTTTTTTGGGTACTTCATGTCCTTTTTTGTTGGACAAGAATTCTTTATTGATTGGCTTGGTATGCTGCAGTTCATGCCTTCTGGCAGTGTCTCATTCCAAAGCTCCCCTTTTCTCATGTTAGTATTCCTTTCCCCATTTCTTGTTAGGTATGTAGCAATGTACATTGCTTTCACATTCTCATTTGGGTAGTTGCATCCGTGTAAAAGTTGATTGTCTTAAAGTAAAGACGATGATGTGGAAATCCATTAATTATCAACAAACTATTTCCCATACTTGTAAAATTTAACATTGGGATGGTTACTTAAAAATAGAAAACAAAAAAAAATGACTGCATATGTTCAATATTTTGTGCGTGCATGTTGTTTATTTTATTTGTTTTTCTTGGTGCATGATATCTCCACCAGTCTAGAGTTTGATAAAATTACATAAATTTATTACATCTGAATACTTGATAATGAAAACAGTATTGGTACTTGACTAAGAGGTTTTTGATCATATTGCAATTTGTATGCATAATGCAGGAGGATGCAACAACTGTACCACAAAGAAGGCCTAAGTTTATGCTGACAAGGTCAAAGGAACTTGAGCTTCAGACTCCCCATAGGATCTGAGCACTCAGAGTGAAGAGCTCCGCAGAGCTAGAGGAGGAGATGTTGGCCAAGATCCCAAAGTTTAGAGCACGACCATTTTAAAAAAGGTGAGAATTTGTCTTACTGTGCATTTGTTTGACTTAACTAATTGTAGACTTCATGAGCCGAAGCCTAACTTAATTACTTGATTCTACATTTAGATTGCTGGAGCTCCTTCATTTCCTCCTCTCCAAGGAAAGCTCCATAGCTTCTTGAATTCAATGTATGTATTCTATTATCATGACATAATGGAAATATTATTTATGTAAGGTTTGAGATTCTGTTGCAACGCACGGGTACCCTACTAGGTAGGGTATACAGACTGTCATGTTTTTTGCCCTTCCACAATTCTTCAATACTACTGTCTGGTTTATTTTGCTCGACTGAGCCAGTAGTATGACCCATCCTGTCGTTATACCATCCAACGAAAATGTGCAATTTGAGGTGTCTGGCACGTTCGATGGAAACACATTACATGGTTTCTCTACCAATCAATCCTTAACTACGAAACCGGCTAATCAACCCCTATTAATTGTTAAAAATGGATAATTTACACCCTTAAAGTAATTCAACACTGCTTTTCATCTAACATGATGCCGACGTGGCAGTGTTTTGACATGTGTAAATATTTCGCTGACATAACATCCACATGGACAAGCTCACTTAGGAAAAAATTAAAGAAAAACATTGTGGCCCACATGTCATACCCTAAACCCATCTTCTTCCTCCACTTCTCTCTCCTCCCAACCATGGCTCCACCTCCTCCCATCCCAAACCACTGCACGGAGACCAAATTCCCATGGCTTTGTCACCTCTAGCTACATTCTCCCCCCAATACCACTCACATCTACACCGTTGTTGCAACTTGATGACTTGCAAGTGCATAGGATCGATGTAGCACTTTCACCCCAAAGTATTATAAGGTATCATATTCATTAAGGACAACATGCCTACACCAACACTTTAGTAGCTTTGACCATGATTGAAATAACAAGATAATAATATGCAAGTATGAAAGATAAATATGCGTTCTGGCTATTGAGATAATTCATAGGGCTTAACTAACAAAGATAAAGATTTATGGTATACATGAGGGCAGAGCCTGAGATGAATATATTTGTCAAACATATCCCTTGTAGCCCCACTGGTAAGTACCGCAGCATCAACGCGAGACAGATTTAAGGACATACTTATCGTCTACCCCAGGCTGCGGCTTTAAGTGGGTGGGCCTTCGTAATTCCCCCGCATCAAAGGTTTGGTATGAAGGCGTGTTGCCTGCCAACCCACCGATGAACCCTCCTCCCCTTTTCATATAGCGGTACAACCCCTCCATTTTCTACCTAACATACGTTGCGAATGCAATCACCATTGAGGAATTGATCTATGCCAACATTTGCAATTGTGTAAACCCTAGTTCATACTATATTACCATAGTTCTAAGAACAAACTAAGACTCATACATGATCTAGACAGCAAGGACACCAACTATAAAGATTGCAAACAATATCTACAATTACGGGTTTATAATCTTGCCTTAAACAAGATGCAACAAGATGAATGATTAATAATGAACATAGTGTTTTCCAGGGACTACCTAATACAATGGAAACGATAGCACACAATGGAGATGGTGGTCGAGGTCAGCAGCGGCGGAGGGAGAGGTGTCGACGTTGGCCAATGCTAGGGTAAGGCCTAGCATGGCGTCTCCACTGTCCATGGTAGTGTGGAGATGGCATGGATATGGTGGGGAGGACCCTTGGGGGCATCCTCTCCCTGGCGTTGGTGAGCTTGGGTCGATTGCCCCTTGGATGGCCTTATACAGTGACATGTGGACCTCTTGCTCCTTCCAAATCTTATGGTAACAAAATCCCCAGGTGTACAGGTGGTTTCCATGCTCCAAAATATTCCCTCGACGAGATGTACAACTTTCTTTTTGTGCACTTCTTCATCTGTGCTCATATTAGACCCCAAAAATAAGTCCAAAGGTTTGTACATCGTTTTTGGACCCCATTATTAATTCCTCTTGTTCGGTCCCAAGTTGGTTCAAAGTTGATATTTAGGCCTGGGGAATTCAGTGAGACATTGTACCTGCATCATAAGACATATAAAATAATAATATAAAATTTTATTACAACTTATAATATATGAGCGATGATACGGAGGGAATATGCAACAAGATGAAATGCAATTAATAATTATGGAAATAAAGTAAATAGGAAGAAGTCCATTCTACCCCCTCAAGTATTGATGTTCGGACAAGTAATCCCCTGTATTAAAAAATGAGATCTTTGACACCCCTAATTTACAAAACTAGACAACCTACCCCCTTCGGCTATTTCGTTTGGTGGTTTTGCGCATGTGGCGTCTAGTTAGGATAGTTTTGCCACGTCGGCCGCTGTGTGGGCTAGTTGAGCTGGCAGGGGGCTCCACCACTCTTGGGCACAAATTCCCCACTAGTCCAATCCCTGCTGCTCCTTCTCACACCGTCAACCCACCAATCAATGCTACCATTGCCATTGCTGCTCCTCCGGCTCCAGCTTTTCATCATCCTCTACCTTGAACATCCCTTCTCCTCTAAATCGCAATCCCTCTCCCACCACTGCATGCCAGACATCACACCAGCCTCACTCCTTGTCTTAGCAAGTGCCCGCCATTTTTGCTTCTTGGTGAGCTCCTCTGCATACTCCTCACGCCACCACTCTCGTGCTCTATGCTTTAGATTCTTCCTCTCTGTCGAGGTTGCAGGGGTGGTTGTAGATGCTCCCGCAATCCCATCATTCTTCGGTCACTCCTTGATCTCTTCGACTATTAAATCCACTACCAACACTAGTCTTATCACACCCGGAAGTGGATGCTACCTCTACAGGAGACGCCATGGTGAACCCCTCATCATCCTCAGGTGACTTGGCGGCATTGTCTTCCCCATCCATTACAATAGCAGTCGTGCTCTCGCCGGCCACTGATGCATCATCATCGCATCCACCACCAGGACTGACATTCCCATCCCCATTGCCTTCAATCGCACCACTCTCTAACTCATCTTCTTCTTCTTCTTCAGACTTGATCCGTGCGGGGCTGAAATCCGCGAGGCAAGCATGGAGCTCACCATCCAGCAACACATTGCTCGCCTTGACGTCTCCATGGATCACCGACGGATGCACAAAGGAATGGAGGTAATGGAGTGCGGCGGCTACGTTGTGGGCGACCGCGAGCCACTGTGACCACTCAGACACCAGCTCGAGGAACCTCTTCCCTAGCAGCGCGTCCTGCAGCAACCCGTTGGGCATGAGCTCGTACACCAGCATCATTCGATGGTGGTGCAGTGACGCAGAGAGAGAGAGAGAGAGAGAGAGAGAGAGTAGGCGAAGGGCAGGAGGATGGAGGGCGTGGTCCCGTGGACGCAACCGAGGAGATGGGAGGCGAGGGAGAGCTCGTTGTGGAACTCGCGCTCACCCTGGAGGGAGCCCGTGGCATCTATGACCTTCACGGCCACTGGTTGCCCTGACATGGGTAGCATGCCGCGGAACATGGGGCCGAACCCGCCCTGCCCTAGCTTGCTCCCCGCCACGAAGCTACCCGTCATACGCCGTAGCTACTGTTACGACAACCTCCACAGCTCGGGCACAGGCTGTCTCCTCGCCCCTGGCCCCACCGCCGCAGCTCGCTTCCTCCCCCGCCGCAGCCAGACGAGCAGCGCAAAAGCCACTAAGATCAGTGTCGTCACCCAAAAAGGGGAACTGCTCCCCTGCTAGCTCAACTAGCCCACCCAGCGGTTGACGTGGCAAAACCAGCCTGACCAAACACCACGTGTGCAAAACCACCACATGAAACAGTTGGAGGGGGTAGGTTCTTCAGTTTTGTAAATTAGGGGTGTCAAATATCCCATTTTTAATACAGGGGGTTACTTGTCCTGATGTCCATACTTGAGGGAGTAGAATGGACTTCTTCCAAGTAAATATGCAATGCTCATGCAAGAATGCTATGTAAACACATATTCTGCAATTATTATTCATTTTAGTTCATTTGGATGACATGTTAACCCGATCTATGCGCGTACAATGATAACTACAATCGCACGGGTCGGTTATAGTTTTCACTAGAGTATCCAGGGTTATCGGTATCAGGGAATAGTTGAGATTACAACTAAGGTTGACAATTACTACTAACAAGAACGCTGTATGAAAGATTTCATCGGTTCTACCAAGACTAACTAGATCTTCCCCTAGGCTAGGTTCACTTACGCGTAAATCAACAAGTATACTATGAATTGGTACTAGGCTAAGATCACTCTCACCCTATAGATCAATAGTACCTTTTTCATCGCTTCACCTGTCACGTGATAAGGTTAATCTAAGTGTAGCAAGCTCTGCACTATTTGATGTAGATCAGTTGACTAAATTCAAACACCATGTTTCAATCTAGCAACTAATAAGTTGATTATAGAAATCAACAAAATAATGCAATATCAAATAGACTGATTGAAGCAATAAAGTACCATAAGCATCATATATAATACTGTTGTCGATTACATCGCAAGATCTCCGTAACCCCGAGGGAAGAACAGGATTTACCCCTTATGGTTTAGGGAAACATCATGGAAGAAGTTTGGATAGAAGGGGGAGTGATCACGGTAAAAGAGCTTTGGGCGCCGATCGACATAGGGTGTAGCGTCGCTCGGTGCAAGGGCAGCACCGACCGGCACAGCCCTAGCGCTGGTCGGCACTTCCTCGATGACTTCTCCTGGTTTAGCGAAACCCTAATATAGCAATTTTGGTGACTTCTTGGCTTCAAAACATTGTTCTCTAGGATTGATTGATTGATTTCCGCAGGGGGGTCTTGGTGTGCTTATATAGGCTCAGGGAGAGGTATCCCGAACTTGTGCAGCAAGAAACGGGGTCGCCAAAGGTAGTGCGTCGGGCAACATAGATAAAGAGCCAGGTGGTGCAAGAGTTTCCCAAGTGGACAGGGCTTAATTTGGGCTAAAAAGGTTGCCTTGGGGCCCAAAGAACTGGTCAGCGCAGGCCTAGTGCCAAGCGATACAGGGGCATGGCAGGCTAGGTTCCGACAGTTTCTGGATTTCATAACTTTTGCGTTCGACCTTCGATTTGAGCAAATAATATCTGCATTTTGATTGGCTCGACGAGGCGGACATCATGGTAACCTCCAACTTATCATGTTTTGAAGTTCATTTTTGCACATTTTCCAAAGGAAGCTCTTTGTTGGCTCTTTTTAGCCAATTTTTTTGTGAAACAAGGGAAATACAACATATCTTCGGATTTCATTAGGGTTAGTTGCCAAATGGAACAAATTTAGCACAAATACCAAGGTAAATGATAATAATATGAGAAGAGTAAAGCATATAAAACGAGCATCAACAAGGCATGAGCATAACTACATAAAAAACATGATGCATTTGGATGCACCATACCTACCTCACCATGGTCCTCAATCGCAATCCTCATCTCCCTCTTGGTCTCCATGGTCGCCGATTGAGAGAACTGACTGGCAACTAATAAACACAACAATGGATTTGATGATGAATATTACTTGCAATTACAACGTAATGCCTAAGTAGCCTGTGCAATTTGATGAGCACGACACAAGCATCCCAAAGGTAATGGCTTTGTCAAGACAAAACTGCAAACAAATCCTAAATACGTGCGCCAATTCACAATCAAATGCAAGAAAAGGAAGTAAGCAATATGACCACAAATCTCGAGGTTGTAGAGTCTGGCTCAGGTGGTGCCATATACTCTAACTGTGGTGGCGACACAATGTACAACTTGGTGGGCTGATGGTGCAACGTCGTCTCATGTGCAGGTGGCGATGACAATGTGGAGGTAGCGGGGACTTGGGGTGGAGGAGGGGAGGCAGCTGGGTGGAGGACGGAGGAGGTTGTGGCTGTAACATCCCATGTTTTGGAGTTTATTTGAAGTATTTAAAAATAAAAATAACCATTTGAATTTTCTTGTTTAAGTTCAAGCTTAATTTGTATTTTTAGAAATCAAAATGATTTAATGTGAATAATCTAAACTTAAATTTAATTAAAAGCTATTTTTTGGGGTTTCTTAAGTTCCAGTATTTTTTGGAATTTTCTAGGATTTTTTGGAATCTATTTGCTATTTCTTTGAGCTCAGTTTTAGTTAATTCAATTTCTAAAAATTAGAAATCCTTTTTAATTGTAATTTTCTCTTAGGTTCAATTCTTTCTTGCTTTGGCCCAAATCTTTGTCACTAGCCCAACCTGTTTTCTCTTCCTGCTTTTCTCGCTTGGCCCACCTCCACTTCGGCCCAAGCCGCCCCATCGTGCACAAAGCCCAAGCCAACTCCCTCGCTTCCTCTCCTCAATGCCCAGTGGGTCCACCATGTCAGCGAGCCACGGCGCCAGTGTCTTTTTCATCCTCATTGCGTACGTCTCTGTGCTAGTCTGAGTTCTGTACGTAGCCACTGCCGTCTTCCTTGCAAACTCCCCCTTCCCGACCTTTATAAGCGCGCCCCTCCACGTCATATTTTCCACCCCAAGCTCATCTCTTGTTTACCCCAAGTGCTACCACCAGAATCGACTTCTGCCACAATTTGTCGAGAAGCCGCCGTCGCCGTGAGCTCCTTTTCGCCGTGTTCCAAAGCCATCCGACATCCTCCATCTGAGCCGTCTTCACCTTCAAGTTTGCACCGTTGTGTTCTACACGGTGCTTCCGCTATCTTCGCCCGGGTGTCACCGAGCTGCCGACGCCCATCTTCCTCAAAGCTGGTCTCGCTGCCACCATCCTGATGTTCTCTTCAATGAGCTCTCTCGCCCTTCTGAGCACGTCATCATGCATTCCCGGTTGCCCTCATCCGATCCCCAGCTCTCTTTTGGTTTCTTTGCTGTCGTAGCATGCTGCCACCGCTTGTCTTCTATAACACCGCCCGTTGTCATGGTGCCGCCATCTCTATTGCTTCCTAGCCACCCTTAGCTAACCATCGCGATCTCTGAGCCACCCCAAGCCAATGCTCTCCTTGGTTTCCTTCGAGCGCTGCCGAATCACCGAAAGCATCGCATGGCCAAGCCGGTTCTCCACCGCCGTCGTTGTTGCCTTGCCACCGCCGTCACTGTGCCGCCACCTCCCTTAGCACCACCAAGCCGTCGGGATTCCATTTTGCACCTTCGCTGCAGTTCCCTTGCTGCCACTCATCGTCGCAACCTTGCGCAAGCCACCGGCCATCTTCCTCCTCCGTTCTCTCTTGATTTCTCTCTCTACTACCTCAACGCCACGTAGTCACCACCTCAGCCTTTCCCGCCCCATGTGGCATCCTCGACAGTAGCACCTGTGGCAGTCCATGTGGCAAGCCAAGTCAAAACCGTAGACCTGGTTCATCATAGACCTAAACCTCTCAATGGACATGGTCCATAGACCATGACCCACTTGTCAGCCTCTCCAACCTTTTTATAGATTTTATTTTAATTTGAAAATTTAGAATTTCAGTAGGGCCCACCTGTCAGCCTTTAGGGTTTTTCTTTAATTTAATCTGAAGGAATATTCTAGAGAATATTCTTTTTTCTCTCTCTCTCTCTCTTTTTCCTTTCTGGCTAATCTTCTGAGAGTTTGTTTTGCTTCGTTCGAACTTCGATTCAGTTAGTTCAAATTCCTAAATTCATTTAAAATTGAGCTATTTCTTTTAGACTTGGTTTTTCTGTTTTTGGATTTTATTTTAATTTATTTTGGATTTATTTATAATTCGCGTGTTGTTTTCTCTCTCATTAGACGATCTATTTTAAGTTGCAGGAGCAAAGGAAGTTTCGAAGATCCAAGTGTGGTAACTGAGCAAAGCCAAAGCCAAGGAAAGTCATAGACCATTAATCATATCGAAACTATGATTTTAAAATTATATTGTTTTATACGAAATTGCATGCTATCTTTATATCAAATGCTTTTGGGAATAGTTAATCACCTATTTATCATTATGTCTCCATTGAACATTTGAATACCGTGAATCACTTGTCACCTTAGGATGGTCATTATCTTAGTTGGATATATTTGTTTCACCAACTTGGGTATCGTAGAGATGCTTAGCCATGATTAGTTATGATGGCCTCATGATCACATGTTTAATAATGTTGAATTTGACTAAATGAGATATGAAATTGTGGCGGATAGCGACTGTTGTTAAAATTTGTGTACCATGACAAGGTATGTTATTGGTTTTGGTTGAACAAAATAATTTTTCGCTCAGACGAGCGATCGTGAAGTAAAGGGGGTGCGGGTAGCACATTGAGGTTGTGGTAGATTCACTTGAGTAACTTGTTAATGACTTAATCTTGTGTACCATTAAACTGTGCCTTATCGTACAACCACATGTCTAATATGGGATAGACCTGGCTAACTAATTAGCAATGTCTTAATTTCAGTTCTGTCTTGGAAGCGTGAGTTACGGGATAGACATATACTCACAATGGTGCAAGAGGAGGGCCCTGTCTTGTTGAAGAGATATTAAGTCTTGAAACCTTAGCAGACAGAATTGGGTTAAGGAGCTTTGTAAAGACCTTGTGATGATCACTTAGTTGTACACCTACGTAAGTGTGGTCAGACACTTTGAGTTGATTTATCTCTTGTGGGTAAAGCTGTACAACAGAGTTAAAACTATTTAAACAGTCGTGTCCACGGTCATAGACATGCTTGGGGATTTCACACGAGATGTAGAGTTTCTTTATTAAAATGTGTCGGAGTGTGAGTGGGAAGTTCACTTGGTGAATATGATGTTTGATCGGTGAATGGAGAATTCACTTGGTAATTGTGTCAGGAGGCGAATAGAGAGTTCACTTGGTGAATATAATATTCATTTGGTAGATGAGATATTCATTAGGTGGTTTGGTTGGGAAGTGATGGGAAATTCACTGGTTGATTTCAAAGAAACTGTTTACTTTATTTACTTATTGTCTTTTAAATTACGCATTGCAATCTATTTACTTCATTTACTATCAATACTACTTTCCACAAAAGAACCATACAACTAATCCTTTGTTCAAGCCTTACCTGAATATTAATTGCATACTGTTCTCTATGACTTGTTAAGCACTTTATGTACTCATGGCTTTACACTTTGTTACTTAGTTGAAGAATTGAAGGATCGGTTATGATGACTAGAGGGGGGGCAGGGGGAGGGTGAATAGACGCAAATTAATTTTCCCTACTCAAGTATGTCTTCTCTTGAACTCTAGTGCTATTAGGAAGACACTATGTTTAAGAATACCAAGAGTACACTAAGAATAGAGTGAATCAGAACAACAATTTTAGCAAATCTGGAATTTTACAAACTTGGCCGCTAAGAAACCTCAAGAACTCAAGATCTATTCAACCAAAATTGATGAAACTTGAACCATAATAAGATAAGATCCTCATGGTTATGATTCCAAATAAAATTACAGAATAAAGCCTAAGAGAGAGACCTTTCTTGCTTAAAGTCCACGTTGCATCAAAACAACAATTTCAGCAAATCTGAAATTTTAGAAACTTGCCCGCTAAGAAACCTCAAGAACTCAAGATCTACTCATCCAAAATTGATAAAACTTGAAACATAGCAAGATGAGGTCCTCAGGGTTATGATTCCAAAAGAAATTGCATAATAAAGCCTAAGAGAGAGACCTTTCTTGCTTTAAGATCATGTTGCATCAAAATTTGGAATTTCATAAACTTGCCTGCTAAGAAATCTCAAGAACTCTATATCTACTCTACCAAAATTGATGAAACTTGAACCATGGCTAGAAAATGATCTTAGGGCTTTGATTCCAAAAGTAATTGTAATGATATGCCCAAAGTATCAACCTTTCATGCAAATAGTCCAAGCTGCACCAGAAGCGGCAATTTCAGCTCAAGAACACGATTATGCAAACACCACTTGAGCAAGAATGAGTTCTAATGGATCTTACTAGGTTGGGACATGTTCTTGATGAACTCCTCAACCTCTTAATCATCCTAAATCTAATAGAACTACAACAAGTAAAAGGAGGGGAAGAGAAGCTCAAGTTGCAACAAAGAAAAGCTAGAAATTGCAAGAAGTAAAATAAATTTCAGAACATGTAAGAACTTGAAACTTTCATTGATTTGAGAGGAAGGATTACAAAGCCACACTTATTGGTGGATAAAGCTCAAAGGAGCATAAGGAAAATCCTAAATCCCTCTCTAAGACTTGGTAGTGGAAGCATACCTCTACCCCTCTATTTATAGCCCTATGGGAGCAATCTCAACCCTTGGATCACCTCAAGAGTTAAGATTAACTCTTTCCACCCATTTATATCCACTTAGAGTTCAACCAACTATACCTCTTACCTAGAATACCCCTCTAAACTAACTACAATTACATCAATGCCCTTATGTTGACTGTGGTCAACATAAGCCACCTAGAGATACCACGCTGCTCCACCTTGACGATCTTCGTTCCTCGTTGACTTGTCACGTCTCCGCCTTATGTCTCGAGCTCTGAACACCCTCAGAATGCCTCGCTGACACTTGGATGCTGCCAAGTCACCCTGAGTCGCCACACGGACCCGTCTCGTGCCATCTTCACGAAGACTCCATCTTCATGACCGGACTTGATCCGCGATTATCTCCTCAACCACCATGATCGTTCTGGATGCCAAGCTCTCCAAGCTTGCTCCCGATACTGCGTCGATGATTATCCAAGCCATCAAGTCAACCTGCAGTCATCAAAGACGAAAAAATCGTTTCTTTGGTACAAGTATCGCGTACTTGATCATCATTAGTGAAAACATGCATCATAACATCCTATGGAACCTATTTGAAACTCAAAACTCGACTTCGCGAACTTCAACCACTCTCAAACCTTCACCAACAAGTCCCAAATACTGTCAAACATTCATCGCAACATGGAAAGGGCCTCCACATGGCCTCTCAAGAATATCAAGCTACTCAAGAATTCTATGAGCAGGAGTTTTATGAATGCTTTGCGCATTAGGATGCGTTCTCCACTCGATTGCCTGTGGGCATGTTGAATGGCCTTTCCAAGTTTTCGCATTCTGCTGCAAGAGTTTATTTGTTTATTTAGCCCTACGTGGCAAGTTAAGTAAACATTGACCATAAGGTCTATTTATTAGTACTACTTGTTACAGTGAGATTTTTTTTAGTTAAATCAATAAATGAATGGTATTTCATTGATGTTTCCTATATGAGCTAGCTACTGATCTGGGATTAGTTTAGAATACACAAAGGGTTTTGAAAATGTAAATCCGGGTCCCGATAGTTATTGTGACGGCTGGGAGGCGGGGGAAGAACAAGAGAGGAGGATGGCCGTGATCAGGGACTCCGGGAGAGGAAGAACAAGAAGGGGAGAGATTGGGGTTGACAAGTGGGTCCATCAATTATTAATTTTTTTGTTGATTCTACTGATTGCGCCGCCATGTCAGCTAAAACCTAGTGACGTGGCCACCAACATAGTGAGAACCAGCGACAAAACCGGGCTACAGTTGAAAAGTGAATGGTTTTGATAGTTGAGGTCTTGAGGGGGGTTGGTTACCTAGTTTCATAGTTAAGTATTGAATTTTAGACTTTCGTAATTGTTCAAGGGGCCGATTGGACATTTTTTAGGACTGCTATATTTTGAAAGTTTGGAAAAACACAATCTGGATCACGTGAACATAGCCTTGCTATCTTGATTAACTTAATCTAATTGCTACTATTAATTTCGTATCCCATCATTCATAGCTAATTTGGGCAATTGACCGTGTAGGAGTTTTTGGTTAAAATGGCACTGTTGCACGACGAAATAACAAAAATAGACCTCCGAGTGAATTGGAAAAATGGCACTGCTGATTTGTTGGCAGCAAGGTAGTCAGAGTCGAGATCCCGAGTCGGATCGATTTGCCTTCGGTAGGATCGAATCGTAGTATCGAATCGTAGAATCGGCGATTCTACGGATTTGTAAAAATACACATATTTACCATCTATACTATAAGTTTGTATGATTCTTATAAGGTTTACCACTTACTTATTACCAAAAAGGGGCAAAACACTTCTTATCACACAATGTAAAAGCATAATTGTTCGACATGATGGGTGATATAGTTACGAACTCTGAGAGAACAACATTACCACATCGATATAATATTTTGCACGCTCCTTGTTTATTTATAGTTTCATTCTCAGAAATTAATATCAACAAATTTTACTCTAAAACAAAATATCGCAAGCACGGCCTCTAAAAAAATTTCCTAAGTCTCTACGAGTAGGATCGATGGTCATCGTGGGTTCAGTAGAACCGTAAGACTCTAAGAGTAGGATCGCGATCCTAACTACCTTGAGTAGGATCGGATCGACAGTGAGACTCGGATCGACAGGCTGTTGTGGGTTCATAGAATCGTAAGACTCTAAGAGTAGGATCGCGATCCTAACTACCATGGTTGGCAGGCGACACATACCCCCTGCTGTGCCCCCACAGTCCGGATCAGGCCTACCGTGCCCCAACCACGCGACAATTGTCCTGCTGGTGCGGCAGCTACAAAAACTGTGCGGAAACAGTGATACAATGTACACTATTCACTAACGTTGTAGTAGCACTATTCATTGACGATATGCCGATTTTTGCCTTTTCTCTACGGTAGATGCTAGAATTGATATTTTGACACCAAACAGTGCCAAATGAGCCAAAAAAAAATCTTGATCCTTTGTGATCAATGGTCTAGCTTCAAACTAAATCTCACCAGTAATTATTGCTGGACATTATTGTAACCAAACTTCCTAGGCCACTGATTAGCATATGAATTTTATACTACATGTTTATCATTGGACAAATAAATTTCCCTACACAATTTTGCAATTTTTTATACGAATTTCATGTGCAACATGACTAGTATAAATAGACAAAAGGCACTTCTTGACCATAGGTGCAGACTCTCCATGGGTCAACGGTGTTCAGATGAACACCTATTTTTTTTATAAAATATCTAGTATATCATAGGTATATTAGATGTATATGTTATTAGTTAGGCCAAAATTATATATTTGTGTCTACAAATGAATTCAGTCTGTACTCCCTACACCTCGTGCGTGGCCTATGTAACACATTAGGTCTATTTCCTACGTTCTTTCCAGTCCACCAAACCCTAACCTCTATTCTCTCTCTTATCCTATGTCTGTCTGGGGGGCTCTGCCCCCCCAAGTGGCGAACGAGCAGAGGCGCGGGGTACGAAGGCGAGTGACGGTCGGTGGACACAGCGCTATGACGTGATGATAAGCAGGCGTGAGGTGGCGCAGGACGAGCGTGCGGCAACACACTTGTGCGGGCGAACAGAGATGCGGCATGAGCAAACAAATGACAACACAACAAAAAGGGAGGAAGGGAGCAGGTGGCACCAAAGGAGCAACGTGGTGGCCGGGAGGGAGCGTGGCAGCGGGAAGGGAGCATTATATCCAGCTCACCGTCATCGTCCTCTCTCCAGATCTAGGTGTGTTCCGCACACTCCACTTCTTCTCCCTGACTCTACTCTGCTCCAGCTCCGGTTCTTTCGGAATCTAGCCCCTTCCCAATGGCGGACCCTCCATGGGTCAAGGGTGTTCAGTTGAACACACAATTTTTTTTGCAAAATATCTAGTATATAATAGGTATATTAGATGTATATGTTATTAGTTAGACTAAAATTATATATTTGTGTACGCAAATGAATTCAGTCTGCACTCCCCACACCTCGTGCGTGCCCCATGTAACACATTAGGTCTATTTTTCTTCCTACTCTCGAGTCCACCAAACCCTAACTTCTACTCTCTTTCTCATCGTGTGTCTGTCTGTCTGTGTGTGTGGGGGTGGGGGGAGGGGGGCTCTGGCCCTGCAAGTGGCGAACGAGCGGAGGCGCGGGCTACGAAGGCGAGCGACGGTCGGTGGATACAGCGCTACGACGTGATGGCAAGCAAGCGTGAGGCGGCGTAGGGCGAGCGTGCGACAGCGCACCTGCACGGGTGAACAGAGATGCGGCGCGAGCAAGCAGGTGGCAGCACAACAAATAGGGAGGAACAGAACGGGCGGCACCAAAGGAGCAACGCGGTGGTCGGGAGGGAGCGTGGCGGTAGGAAGGGAGCGACATATCCAGCTCACCGTCATGGTCCTCTCTCCAGATCTAGGTGTGTTGCACTCCACTTCTTCTCCCTAGCTCTGCTCTACTCCAGCTCCGGTTCTTTCTGGAGTCTAACTCCTTCATCTGCTTTCTTGATTCTTTCCAATAAATGTTGTACAAAAATACAATCTTTGCTTGGACAATGAACAGATAGTTGGACCCTTGTTACATATGTTTACATGCTAGTTTTTGCTCTATGGAAGGAACATTATTAGATGAGGTTCTTGCTAACAGGAAAAGAGCAAAAAAGAGTAGGATCAGCAAGGTATGCAACTGTAAAAAAAATTGAAAAAGAAGGCAAAAGCTCTGCGGATCACTATTAGAGGAAGAAAATAAGTTTTAGAAGTCTAGTTAGTACAACCCAGAACAGAAAGAAGTGAGAAAACAACAGTGACCAAGTACAAGTTTTTTTTTTAAAGAAAAGACAGGAGCTCTACCAATCACTATTAGATGAAGAAAATAAATTTTAGCAGTATAGCTGCTACAGTCCAGAACAGAAAAATAGAGAAAATAACAACGACCAAGTACCAAACACAAGCCTTGGCCGCACCCTACAAAAACAACATAATTCAGCAAAATATGAAGCTTGGAGCTAAAATAGCTCTATTCCTAGTTTCCACCTCCTCAACTGTCATTGATATCTATAATTTGCTGTTTAATTTATGCCATTATTATTACCTTATATCGTCCATTTATTCATATGAAATTATTAATTTCTATATTTATATTTTTTATTATATATACGCGTATCGTCGTATCAGTGGTTTTTTTTTTGGAAATGATATTTCACGGTATTAGCGTATTGGTATCGACATATTTAGACAACCTAACTCCGATGTACGAACACCCATCCTAAAAATCCTGGATCCGCTACTAGATAAGATCTCACACAGTCACACATGTCAGTGTGCCTAAATGGGAATTGAAGCACGTTCATGAGGTTGTGGATTTATCCGGGCCTTCACAATTTCAGGAAGGTGCAAATGGATACACTCGCATATGTTCGGGCTGCGTGGTATGTAAACTTGTTCATGAGCCGGGCTGTGGCTGCGCTTCGTGCCAGGCCTAAAAATCTCAACTCGAGCCCGGTTCATCTGGACAAGATTTGGGCCTGAAGTCCGTCCAACCCAAAGCCTGCAAATATCAATATTTTTATGAATAAAAACATTAATTTATTCTTTTATGACTAAAAACATTAATTTCAATTATTTTATTAATTTTCAATAGGCTTCGGGCGAAGCCGACCGGCCAAAATCTAAGGCACAATCCCGAAAAATTGGGTTGGGCCCGTCCATGGACTATATGTGGTATACATGAGCCCATCGAGATCTGCTTATGCTTAGTTGCTAAGTAAATTTCACGTAACTACACGTCGGAATCCTGATCAGATTAGTATCGCAATCCATTGTTACTTTTTTTTTTTGTTAGAATCAACAGGAGAGTTACATATCTTTGCATCAACAGAAGAAAAGTTCAAATTACAAATTTACCTCGTCTTTTATATCTCACTCATTGTTCACTGATATGTAGACCTTGACCTTGACCTATATGTTAGTGACACAATCAAAACCCATATAAGTAATTAATCCAATTACAAAGCCTCCATGGTTGTGCAGGCTAACAAACTACAGACAAACGTGCTGTGCTGCTGTTCTTGTAGGCAAGCTTGTAGCTTGATCTTTCAAGTCCGACGGGACATAAAGCTATTATTACTCGTTGGTTGAGGGCCTGAATCACACACTTAGCCTTTTCCTTGTTGATTCACTGTCTCCGGTCATTAATTTTTTTTATTACTTGTTGAATATATGAGTATTTTTCGAATTACTTTAATCCAGAAATATACTAGATAAATCATGTAAATTACTCTAGCCATTTTTACAAAATAGGTAGACAAGAACACTATAGATATACGAATTTCTAGAAGGATAGAAACTAGCATATCTATCTCAATGTTCAAGTAAACAACAGATAATAAAACTAGTAAACAACAAGTGCGAGATAGGTATACTCAGATCCAGCAGAAGGAGCAACAGAAGTAGAAGCAGAATTCTTGGTGAGGTCGTCGTTAGTCATGGCGTAGTGGACGTCGCGGTAGTAGTTGTGCAGTTGATGTAGATGTAGTAGAGAACTCCGTAGATGTCGTGGTAGTAGTCGCGCAGATGTAGACGTAGTAGAAAATCAGATAAAGCGAGCAGTTGTGCGAACGCTCCCAAAAACCTTATTCGTCCTCGCTCGTGCAAGCCTTCGAGGACGGGGTTCCGGAGGTCTGCTCTCCCGGTGCGACCGTACACGCGCCTCGCCGGGATGGAGATCGCCGGAGACAACAACAAAAACGTAGAGTACTGTTTAATTCTTTTGTCTGGAGATTAGTATCAGAACCAGTGCTTTGTTATTCTAAATAGCAAAAACGAAGAGGCCAGAACAGTGTTAATTGCAGCCATTACGCAATAGTAACCGCAACCATTAGTCACTAGTAACCTGCAACCATTACTCAATAGTAATACCATTTATTGTGAGTCAGTGTGTTTCGATTTTTGAATAGATAAAGAAAAACGCGCCCGCACCCGACACGCCTGCGCACACGCGCACACGCACGCACGCACGGCACGGCACGGCACGGCTCGGCGTGGCGAGGCGAGCGAGCGCGTGTATTGGCTCTCTCCAATTTCACAAGGGGCTACCAAGTTCCACCTTTTAAAGTCGTGTAACTCCCATTCAACTCTTCATATGGGACTAAATAGTTTTAGCACATGCACATGGGCCTTTGGGATTTTCTAGGAATTAATTAGAATTAAAATTAGGCCTAGCCCGTATTAATTCCAGCAATTCCCCACCAGATCCCAAGGACACATGTCAAATGCCTTGATCCACAGTATTGTTTTGATATACCAATGTTTCGATGGAGACCGGTTAAGGTTGAACATCCTCCTAGAATAGAAGCTACACTTATCCACAATTGCACAATGGACTAAGCCTTGAATTGACAGTTTTGTGTGAATAAATTTCACTTAAGTCCTTAACAGATACTAGGCTACCAGGCATCCCCGCGGGTTAGAGCATATAAGTCATACTCCTAGCCTATTCATGAGCTTCCTAGAGATTACCCTATCTCATAGACTGTGACTAGCAGTCAGGCTCATATAGGTGTGTTCTTTTAAGACTGTTCTGTAGGACAACATCTTTGCTTAAATAAGCCACAAAACACATTAAAATAAAAATTAACTTGCCATACAAATTTAGGAGAGAATTGCATCTCCAATGGAGTGGGTCTATAAAGGTACTCTCCTTCCAGTTAATCAATAGCTTGTTTCGCCAATCCTACTTCACAGGATCTCCGATCACATAGGATAGGTTACCACTATGGTATAACTCATGTGGGTCTCAAACCCATATCCCTCGATGCATTGTCTATCACATTCCGTGATAAACCTTTTGTGAAGGGATCTGCCAGATTCTTAGCTGTTTGGATATAATCCAAAGCTATTACTCCGAGTTTCTCATTTTCTGATGACTTGATCTTCTCTTCACATGTCTTGATGCCTTCATATTATCCTTAGAATCTATTCACTTTGACAATCACGATCCGATTGTCACGATTCATCGAATAGCCGCACTAGTTTTTCAACCACCGGCAAATCCATCAAGAGCTCACGAAGCCATTCGGCTTCAACAGTGGCAGTATCTAATGCTGTGAGTTCTGCTTCCATTGTTGACGTCGTTAAGATGGTCTGCTTGCGAGACTTCCATGAAACAGCGCCACCTCCAAGTATGAAGACATATCCACTTGTGGCCTTAATCTCATTAGTATCAGATATCCAGTTTGAATCGCTATAACCCTCCAGAACCCTAGGGTACCCGGTATAGTGAATGCCATAGCTCATAGTACCATTTAGATAACGCATTACCCTGTCAAGAGCGTACCAATGATCATCTCCCGGATTGGAAACAAAACGACTTAGTTTGCTCACAGCAAACGAGATGTCAGGCCTGGTAGCGCTAGCTAAATACATGAGTGAACCAATTATCTGAGAATATCTCAATTGGTCTCTAGCTATTCTCCGATTCTTCCTAAGAAACACACTCGGATCATAAGGTGTTGGAGAGGATTTGCAGTCGCTATAACCAAAACGACTCAGAACCTTTTCCACATAATGGGATTGCAACAATGTAATACCACCATCATCACCTCTCAACAGCTCGATGTTTAAGATAACATCAGCTACTCCCAGATCTTTCATCTCAAAATTCTGAGACAAGAAATCCTTGACCTCCTTAATCACATTAAGGTTGGTCCCAAAGATCAGTATGTTATCAACATACAGACATAGAATGACTCCCTCGTCCCCACCATGGCGATAATGCACACATCTGTCAGCTTCATTCACAATAAAGCTGCAGATGTTAAAGTTCTGTCGAACTTTTCATGCCATTGCTTAGGTGCTTGTTTAAGACCATACAAAGATTTCAACAACTTGCACACCTTTTCTTCTTGACCATCTTCTACAAATCCATATGGCTGTTCCATGTAAATTTCCTCGTCCAACTCTCCATTTAGGAAAGCCGTCTTAACGTCCATCTGATGAACGAAAAGACCGTGTGAGGCAGCCAGAGATAGTAGTACTCGAATAGTAGTCAATCTAGCCACAGGTGAATAAGTATCAAAGAAATCTTCGCCTTTCTTTTGGGTATAACCCTTGGTCGCAAGCCGTGCTTTGTACTTCTCGATAGTACCATCAGGCCTGAGCTTCTTTTTGAATACCCACTTACATCCTACAGGTTTACAACCATAAGGACACTCAGTGATCTCCCAAGTTCTATTAGAGATAATGGAATCCATTTCACTACGGACTGCTTCCTTCTAGTATTCCGCATCTGGAGAAGCATATGCTTTAGAAATGGTACTTGGAGTATCATCCACAAGGTACACAATGAAATCAGGACCAAAAGACTTTACAATCCTATGTCTTTTACTCTTCCTCAGAGTTTCATTGTCTTCCTCCTCAGGAATTTGCTCAGGGGTTTGTTCAAAATATTCCATTGGAATGGCAGGTTCAGGAGTTGTATCAGGCTCCTAACTCGAAGAACTAGGCATATCTTTTATCGGAAAAATATCCTCAAAGAATGTAGCATCTCTGGACTCCATAATTGTACCGACATGCACGTCAGGTACTCCAGATTTCACCACTAGAATCTATATCCAACGCTATGGTGAGCATAGTTTAGAAAGACGCAATCCACGATTTTTAGTCCAAACTTACGCTTTTTGGAAATTGGCACATTGACTTTCGCCAAACAACCCCAAGTGCACAAGTATGAAAGTGATAGTCTTTTCTTCTCCCATTGTTCATATGTGGTTAACTCTTTATTCTTTATGGGAACCCTGTTTAGGACATGACATGAAGTTAATATAGCCTTCCCCCACCATGCTTTGGAAAGACCTACTGTTTCTAATATGGCGTTAACCAAATCAGTTATAGTGCAGTCCTTTCTTTCAGTAACCCCGTTTGACTGGGTGAGTAGGGAGGCATCCTCTCATGGATTATATCATGTTCTTCACATAATAAATTGAACTCATTAGAAAAGTACTCACCGCGATCAGATCTAACCCTTTTGATTTTCTTTTCAAGTTGGTTCTCAGCTTATGCTTTATAGATTTTAAAGTAGTGAAGAGCTTCATCTTTAGTTTTCAAAAGATACACATAGCAGAACCTAGTGGAGTCATCAATCAAAGTCATGAAATATCTATTACCACCTTTTGTCAACACACCATTCATCTCACACAGATCTGAATGTATGAGTTCTAATGGTACCAAGTTTCTTACCTCCGTAGTCTTATGAGGCTTACAAGGCTGCTTTGATTGCACACAAACTTGACATTTATAACCTTTGGCAAGGGTGAATTTCAGGATTAACTATAAACTAGCTAACCGTGTCATGCAACCAAAATTTATGTGACAAAGTCGTGAATGCCAAATAGTAGTCTCATTACCACTACAAACATGGTTCACAACATTATTACACAAATCTGAAAGAGATAGGCGGAACAAGCCTCTACACACATAACCTTTACCAACAAATTGTCTACATTTGAACATTACAAATTTATTGGACTCAAATACCAGTCTAAAGCTATCTCTACACAGAAGAGATTCGCTCACGAGATTCTTATTGATAGATGGCACATGATGCACGTTCTTCAGTTGCACAATCTTCCCCGAAGTAAACTTCAGATCGACCGTGCCAACACCATGAACAGTGTTATGTGACCCGTTCCCCTTTAGAACGGCTGAATCCCGAGTGACCTGATAAGAAGGGAACAATAAAATATCAGCACACACATGTATATTAGCACCAGTGTCTATCCACCAATCAGTAGATTGACATACAGAAAGAACAGTAGATAAATTACCATACCCTGATGTTCCCGTCTCAGTAGTACCAACAACAACATTAGCAGACTTTCACTACCTGCATTTGAAACCCCAAACTTGGCCTCGAGTGCATCCCACATATTTTTCCCAGTTTTAATCACCATGTATGTATCAACTAACATCTCACCAAGAACGCTAATCACGACACCTTTAAAAAGGTTATCATGATGACCTCAACGCTTGCTCTGCTCAGAGTAAGTGTTCCTTCAGGCTTGCCACTTGCCACATGAAAAACGTTCATGGCAGTTAGCCAAAGCACCATCTTGGTGCGTCATCTCTTGTAATTCGCACCATCGAATTCAAAGGGTTTTAGCGCAGCAGCAAAGCCAATTGACGAAAAATGTCTAGAATAATGTTTTTGGATTGTTGAATATATGAGTATTTTTCGAATTACTTTAATCCAGAAATATATTAGATAAATCATGCAAATTACTCTAGCCATTTTCACAAAGCAGGTAGACAAGAACACTATAGATAAACGAATTTCTAGAAGGACAGAAACTAGCATACCTATCTCAATGTTCAACTAAACAACAGATAATAAAACTAAGTAAACAACAAGTGCGAGATAGGTATGCTAGTTTCTGGAAGGAGCAATAGAAGTAGAAGCAAAATTCTTGGTGAGGTCGTCGTTAGTCATGGCGTAGTGGACGTCGGGGTAGTAGTTGTGCAGTTGATGTAGATGTAGCAGAGAATTCCGTGGATGTCGTGGTAGTAGTCGCGCAGATGTAGACGTAGCAGAAAATCAGATGAAACGAGCAGTCGCACGAACACTCCCCAAAAACCTTATTCGTCCTCGCTCGTGCAAACCTTCGAGGACGGGGTTCCGGAGGCCTGCTCTCCCGGTGCGATCGTACACGCACCTCGTCGGGACGGAGATCGCCAGAGGCAACAACAAAAGCGTAGAGTACTGTCTTAGTCTTTCGTCTGGAGATTAGTATCAGAACCAGTGCTCAGTTCTTCTAAATAGCAAAAACGAAGAGGCCAGAACAGTGTTAACTGCAGCCATTACGCAATAGTAACCGCAGCCATTAGTCACTAGTAACCTGCAACCATTACTCAATAGTAACCGCAACTGTTATTCACTAGTAACTGCATCGTTACTGCCAGCCAATCGTTAATACCATTTACTGCGAGTCAGTGCGTTTCGATTTTTGAATAGGTAAAGAAAAACGCGCCTACACCCGACACGCCTGCGCACACGCACACACGCACGGCTCGGCTCGGCTCGGCGAGCGAGCGCGTGCGTGTATTGGCTCTCTCTAATTCCACAAGGGGGCTACCAGGTTCTACCTTTTAAAGTGGTGTAACTCCAATTCAACTCTCCATATAGGACTAAACAGTTTTAGCATATGCACATGGGTCTTTGGGATTTTTCAAGAATTAATTAGAATTAAAATTAGGCCTAGCCCGTATTAATTCCAACATTACTATCTGTGTTTTCTTTTTTATTTGTCGTTTTGGATACCGAAGTAGTTTTTAAGACACGTATTTAACCACTAGTTTTTCTAATTATATGTTAATAAACATATAATAATATGGAAGAACATTTGATGATAAATCTACTAATACCATTTCTTTTTTTAGAGAACGGAGAGAACTTTATTACTTAAGTAATAATAGTATTACAAACGTTTAAGAGCAGCTGCCCAATACAGGTTAGCGCATGTGCTCTCCAAATTGCCTTCACTCCTGGAAGTTCCATCAGCACCTTGGATTCCTCGAAGATATGGCCCTACCGCGACCTCTCCTCCATGGACGATTGTAGATACGTCGTCACTGAAGCACAATCCATTTCCAGAATAGTTGGGAGATGAATCCATTCCAGACTAGCTGCAAACCCTCCCGACAAGCCGTAGCTTCAATCTCCTCTGCCTCAGCGCAAGACAGACAACACGCCAAGCTAACAAAAGGACCTCCCCTCTGCGGTCACGAACAATCACGCCGCTAACACCATTTCTGTTTGGCAGATCTAAATAGTTTTATGTATACTAGTGTCAAAGTTTTAAATATTTTAATGCATGTATTCTAATACAACATCTATTTATAAATACGGAGAGCAATAAAATCGACATGGATTTTCTCCTTTGTCAACCAGTCAACGGTTGATGCCAGAATCAACCCACACCTCGGACCAAACAACCCATTTCACGTCCACGCTCAACAGCGAACGAACTGGTCAAATTATCACACGACAACGGGGCCAGGCCGTCCCGTCCGCCGCCGAATTTTTTTTAAAATAATATATATATATTTTTTTTTTACAAAACTAGGTAGTCGCCTCAAAAAATTACAAAAATAGATCTCTGTCGCCAATTCATCTAGCGATAGGCTTCTATCGCCGATTGATTGGTGACAGAAAAGTAGTTCTGTCGCGATTCAATCGGCGATGAATCTATGAATTTTTAAATATAGTAAATAAACTCAAAAAATTACGAATTTTTTTATAGAGCTTCCTGATACAATGTTCTTCCTTGTGTAATTTGTTCATAATTTTATCCCTTCTGAATGTGTCTCCAAAATTCATTTAAGTATACAATTTGTAGGAATTTGTACATATACGAAATGAGGTCTAAAAATTATAAAATGTTTTGTGAATGCTACTTACATAGTGTAATTGTTTGTGTAATTTTTCCAGAAGTTTTTATGTTCTGCAATTATCTCTAAAATTAACGGTTTACACAATCAAGTACACTGCATCAAAAACCTAAATTAAGAATTGTTTAAACAATTTCAGATCATATAAAATTCTGTAAAAATTACAAAAATAATGAAACTATGTAAGGAGAGTTCACAAAAAGTTCATAATTTTGGGACCTCATTTGGTATATGTACAAATTCCTACAAATGATATATTTAAATGAATTTTGGAGACAAATTCAGAAGGAATAAAATTATAAAAAGATAACACAACCAAGAACATTGTATCAGGAAGCTCCAAAATGTTTTTTTGTAATTTTTTGAGTTTATTTACTATATTTAAAAATTCATAGATTCCTGTCGCAAGTTGAACTAGCGACAGAAACCTACCTGCACTGTTTAGGGTTCATGTCGCCAGATGAACTGGCGACAGGGACCTATTTTTGTAATTTTTGGAGATGACTACTTAGTTTTGTAATTTTTTTTTAAAAAATATTATTTCAAAAAAAAAAAATCGTCCGCCGCCACCGCCACAGCCACACAGCCTCTACGCACGGCCGACCAAACACTCACGTTACGGTGACGCTGATGCGACATTCCTGTGGAACCGACCTAGATTTTTTTGCCAAAATAGTACTGTTTCGGGTAGCATTAGAAAAAACGGCGCTCTTGTCGTCATTTTTGCAAAATTTACATTCGACACTGTTCCTTGATGGCATGAACGACTCCTGTGCTGCCACGTGGCCTCGTCGCACCACCCTGCATGCTTGAATGATTTTGGATGATGAGTTATTGATTAGAATATATGAAATTGTTGGAACCTCCGGTATACTTAGTTATACAAAGGATGTTCTGTCGAAATTTAGAACTATGCCTTGTGTTTAAATTGTTACTATATTTAGTTAGTAGCATTCCAGGCTCTAGTTGGGCTGGGGTGTTACAATTAGTATCAGAGCGGGCTGTAGTTCCGTGGTATTGAAAATATTAATTTGACACACTAAGCACAATAGTTGGGGATGTGTTTTTGCATTGCATTTACACTTCTATTGAGTTGTATTGATGATTCCTATTATGAGATGATCTGATATATCTATATTATAATACGATGGTTATTATGTGTGGCGATAACCCATGTTGAGAGGTGGAGGTAGTGGTTGTGGTTCTGGGCTATACCAGGTTACACCACCGTTCATGGTATAAGAATAGCGAAGTGTCCACACCGGAGATCGTAGTACAGGCGTTGATAGCGAGTTTATTTAGAAGAGTTGTTCTCTTCCTTGAAATTTGAATTTGGTCAACTCTTATCTAGTTGTGGCTGATGAACTTCTCTTGGATTAGTAGTCCATTCCAGTTGATGGAATTCTTTGAGAGACATTGCTGTGCTCCCATTGGTTTAAGTTGCCCTGTAAAGCAATTAATGTTTTCCCAACCGATGAGTTATTCTTGCGGCTGGTGAACTTGGTTAAGATTGACCTTCGTATTGGAGTTTGTCTTTCTTATTGGAAAAAAAAACTTGACCCACTTATTCGTGTGATGTTTTTGGTTAATGAAAGCTTTCTTTTGCAAGTCCTTTAGTACGTGTGGGCTTTGACTCAATGTATCTCTCTTGGGTATTTTGAGTGTTGAAGATTAATGGTTCTCTTTTATGAAAGAAGATGTTAAACCCTTTAGCGATGTTTTATTTTGGTTAAGTGAGAGGTTATAATCAAAGCAATTAATGAATATGATATGGATTACCAGGTTAGGTCTGCAGTGTGTGCATGATCGATCTTAACTAGGATCCCTGAAAGGAAAGTTGATTAATTTGAAAGTGTCTTGTATTAGTTCTTGATGAGCTGTGATTAAGGGTATGGCTATACCTATTTGAAGTTAAATGAGTTATTAAGAAGTGTGGAAATTTGACGAACTGGTTTGGCCACTAAAATGTTTAGTCTGCTAACCTTGTTGGATTATTTGGTCTTAATAGAAGAAATTAATTGTGTGCAAAAGGAAAGTTGAGGAGACACTGGATTATTGCGTTAGTAGATATTAAACTGGGAATTATCTTTTCTATAGATATGTGGTGAACCTATATAGTTAGTAGGTCTACGTGTTTCTTACCATGATTAAATGTTGGATTTCTCTATAAAAGATTGAAGGGATAGAAACTAATGGATGTAGAATATTATGGAAAGAGTTCTGGATAGCTCTTCTATAAAGAACGATGTGAGTATGTGGTTGTAATTGTTCTTATGATTTGGCAAGGAAAGTAGGTAGTATATAGATTTCATGATGAAGCTGGTTGATAGCAACAAGTGTTGGAGCGCAACCGTTGTGTGTTGACGTGTGGTGTTGAGCATCAATAAGGGTTGAACTCATGTGATTTAACAGATGGCTTACGCTGTGATGGTTGTGAAATAGACGGACGACAACATGTTTACGACGAAAGGGATTTTGGTATAACCTTTTAAATGGTGTAGTAGGTTCCCTCTAAAATAAAATGGTTGTGTAGTGAGGTTGTGAGAATTTGGTATATTCTCAATCGAGGATGAGATGGTAAAGTAGTAAGTACCTTTTGGTAAGCCTTCGGGGCTTTATAAAGGAAGAGTTGATGATGACGAATCTTTTTAAGAGTGAAATATCCTAGATGTTAGTAAGACAGTCCACAAGAGTTTCTGACTCGTTGGAGTGGTGATGATTTTTCTAGAGAGAAAGTAAGTTAACTGCCCTTCATAATATCAGTTAAAAGAAATATTTGGAGTTTTGCATTCGTGGACTTTTGGGAAGATCTATTTGGTTCTTAAGTGATTAGTGTGGATTGGTTTAAAAGGAACTCCTTGTTTGGGATGGCAAGCAATGATGTAATCAAAGGAAACTGCTTTCGTTGTTAACGGAAAATGTGTACCATAAGTATTTGAGGTTGGAGCTAAGAATTGTAATCTGTAATTTTTTTATGTTGTTACAGCTTAAGGGTTTCATGAGTTTCAATAGCAATGTTTTATTATGGTTTATGGAGGTTTGATATTCCTTCTCGAGGGATATGTGCCCTCAACTCGGGTCTCATCTTTTGTTTTCCGAGATCATTGCGATTTGATTATTTCTCTTGTTCTTGTAACTACGACAAGTGGTAATGTTTTTCGCTGTGCTGAAATTTATGTATATTTGCCTCTTCTTTTAAGAAAAAGGGTTAACCGAATTGCGTTGCAAAGTATTTTTGGTTGTGTTTTGGCAACTAGATAGTGGTGGTCTAGTAGATTATGTTGTGAACCTTTAGATGTCGGTTGTTTGAGAGACTTTGAGTAATAAATCGATATATTAGAATAATTCTTAGAGAGGATTTAAAAAAATGTTTATCTTCGGAGCTAACAGATTTCGTTGTCGCAACTAGTAGGACCTATAGTGAGAGGTGGTCTAATATTTTGTGTTCATTTTGACAGAACATTAGAGTTAGCAAGTATGAAAATCTTGAACAGTTTATTAGAGTATCGCATTTGGGTACTCGGTAAGATTGTGTAGAAGAAGTATGATGGTGTGGTTTAATGAGAGTAGCAGTGTAGAGAAATCTGTAACAGCCCTAACTTAGGGTTTGTATTTCCAATGTAAAATTTTGAGGAGAAATAAAAACTTTTGTTGTCTCATCAAATCTTTTGGAAGTTTTCCAAATTTTCCCTAGCAATTTCCATTTTCTAGAATTGAATTCTTGTGAATGGAAATTGTTGTCAGCAAGTTCTTAGCTTTCAACCTTGTGATCATCCTCTGAAATTATTTTTCCTATCATCTTGACCATCCTAGCTACCTCCCTGAATTATTTCACAATTTTTAGATTTTGTTTGCTATTTCAAAAGAGCAAGTCAAACTGTTCCAAATTCTGGTCAAACCCTTAGGCAGCAGCTTGTGAATTTTCTTGGGAGAAATCTAATGCATGAAAATTCCTGGAAAAATTACACAATGTTGTTCTCGGTTCCAGTAAGCTTCCATAAAAATTTCGGAATTTTTGGAGCTCAGGAGCTACCCCTAAAAATTCCCCAATCCTCTCAGCCTTTTAAATCAAATTCTGAAAACACTGTTCCTCGGGCCCGAACCCAACTCAGGCTCGAGTCCGACCCGCACCACTTGACTCGGTCGCGTCAACTAGCTGCACCGCCTCGCTCCAGATCATTGTCGACCGTCCGATGCAAATCGAACGATCCTCGTGCGCGTATGCAATCGACCGGTCCGAATGCATACATAGATCTCGACCGTCCATTTCAGATCCAACGATCAACGCTTTTGATCGAGTCGGACCAGCTCATCGCACCGCGACTTGACTGCTCGCGCGCTTGTTGCCGCCGCCGACAGCGGGCCCCATTTGTCGTCGTCACCTACCTCTCGCTCGAAGAGCTGAGTGCCGGCGGCAGCATGCATGCGCGCCACCTCGGCTCGCCGTCCATTCTCGGTTTCCTCGCGCGCTTCACGTCGGCCGCATCATCCGCTGCTAGCCCATACCCTAGTGCGGCATTAATCGCCGTCACCTACCTCTCTGACTCGCCGCTTTTTCTTCCTTGCGTCTCGGTGCCGAGAAGCTCCGCCTCTTGTTTCCTCCGCCCTCGTCCCTACTTAAGCTCACCCCAAGCTCCCTCTTCCTTCTTTAGACACCATTAAGCAATCCCCTATCACCCATTGCCCTTCCGAGCTCAAATCATAGTAGTGCTCGAGCTCACGGTGCTCGACAGTGCCGCCACCGCCGTGTCGGCACCACAACCGATGAAGCTCATCTTCTCCTTTTCGCCATATCGTGTTCCGCATCCCTATCATGTTTTCCTCGCCTAATTTTGAGTTTCACTCGCAGGGGCCGTTGAATTTAGGTGTCCCTCTTCTTGGGCCAAAGTTGGGTTCTTCGTCCTCACTCCGTGAGTTAGTTCCTAGAGCAATTGCTCGCGCTAGCACCATCTAGTGCACTCACCGAGCTATCTCCGTCTCTCTTTTCCCTATTTTTGCTCAAAGTTGCTCCTCCTCGGTGACCCCTTGATCGCCGCCATGGTTCTCGCCGGGCCATCTCCGGCACCTCTTGAGCTCCGCGTCATCCCGGTGAGTTCTCGGTAACCCATCGATGCTCATGCGCGCGCCGGTTTTCATCATATTCCTATATGGCGCCGTCGCCTTATCACCTCCACGGCCGCCGCCGTGTGCCGTCGCCGCCGCCACTGCAGTGCCGCTCAAGTCACACCACCGCCACCCCTAGTTTCCATTCACTCTGGGTGACCCATTTTGAGCTCACCTTCGCGCGCCACCACTCCACCGCCGGCGACCACCGCGCTCATCGCCCGAGCCTCCCTCGCTCTTCCTTGAGCTCCCTGTTCTTTGTTGTGGTGACGGTGGGGCCCACCTCCTCAAGCTTTGTAGTTAGTCGCTAATCATGCTTTCGATTGTTCATTAGTTCACTCTCATTGCATGATCAAAATTGGTATTGGAAGTTTGAAAGTATTTTAGTGTTGTTCTCTGTAATTGTTCCTCGTTGTCGCTTCATTTGTCGTCGAACTAAATTTTAGCTTCATACTTATGCTTTGGATTCTTGTTAAGTCTTTGGTTGACTCCTTTTGTTGTAGTGGTTAGCATGAAATCATTTAGTTAGTATTTTTAAATTTCAAAGCTCTTGTTGTCATGTTTGATCATAGGAATAGTTAGATGATCATATTGTTGTCTCTGTACTTTTGATTTATCAGTGCAGTAAGATTTGGAGTAGTAGCATCTGAATTGTGATAACCTTCCTTTATGTTGGTGTGATACTTAGGTGTGTTAGTAGCTGAATTTTATTAAAGCCCAAGCTTAATTAGAATTTTGTTTAGCGTCTCATAGTTGGATACTTGACTAGTTAGTGTTTTCAATAGCTTCTTGTAGGTTCTGTGCTCTCAACTGATAATGGTTGTTTTAGAGTAGCTAGCTGTTTTTGATGTGTTAACTTGATGATTAAATAATAGATGTGCACACAATCACCATCAAAAGTCTGTCGAAAGATTAAAACATATAAGAGGATTGATTTTGTGGTTAACCTGATAAATAAGTGAGTGGGTAGATCAATCACTTGAATGCATGTCTATTTGAATCATCTCTGTAGCTGCTATTTTGTTATTCCTTTTGTGATGGTCTAGCCTCTGTGTATAAATTGGTGTTTGTTTTTGATTATTGAGTTTTGCGGTGTTATTCGCTCTTATTATTTGTTATTTGTTCAATCGTTGGCTTCGACATTTGCGGTAACCACGAGAGCGATCCTCCTGCAAAGTTGAGCATTACGAGCAACAAAGACAAGCTGCAAGCGGTTTGATCATGATAATCCCAGTATTTTAAAGTCTAATATTTTGTTTCAATTTGTATGTATGCATTGCTTAATTTGTGTTAAATTGATTAGTTAAATCCGAGTTGCATATCCTGTAGACAAAATATTGATCTCTACTACCGAGCCTAGGTTATTTCTTTGTGATTAGAGGTCGTTGGATGATCTCTTGTCACTTAGTAGATCCGGTCATCTTGCTTAGACATGCTTAGCTATCAGAGAATCTGGCGGTTATCGACTTTAGTCGGTAACCTTGATCACACAAAATCCACTATAACTTTATGTGTCAGCATTTTTGCTATGTTTAATTGCAAAACTAAAACTGAAAACAAAATGATTTAGACTTGGGCTGTGGTATGATTGGTGTGATCTGTTGGGTGTGATCGAATGGTGCCCGAGTCAACAAGGACCAGAACATCTTGTTACACTGAACCAAGCATTTTGCGTGCTAACCACACTAGAGTATATGGGACCTCTCTTGACCTAGTACTTTGGCGTGTATTGGCTCCGGGTCGCAGGAGGTCGCAGGAGGGATGGAGGTGGGAGCATGGTAGTTGTCCGAAAAGCTTTATCCTGAGTGGGTAGTTGTCTTTTCGGCTTTACCATGTAAGCGTATGGATTTCTATCCATACGAGCGGCTCGTAGTTAATACACAATATTGGAAAAAGTCTCGTAGGACTTAGTGCGCGAGCATACCTTTGGAAGTGTGCTTGGCTTAAAGCGATGCGAAGTGTGGGTACATTGGTACACCTGCGGGTTTAAAACTATTCGAATAGCCTCGCCCTAGGTTATGGACGCGCTGGCAAGGTCTTCAAGAGTTAGACTACAACATTTAAATTAAAACTTGATGGGTGGTGCGAATGCAGGGATTCGTGCTATTGTTGTGGTGACTATTGGGGTAGTCACCTCTAGGTTGTTTATCTTTCTCTTTCGTTAGTATTACCTTTCTTGTATTTCAACATTAAAAGCAATTGCTAACTTGCCTTCAAACCGTATTATATTATTGCAAATGAAAATTGGCTTTATGCAAATGAAACATATGGCCTCCACTAAACAAAGCTGCATGTAGCATATGAGCAGTGCGCTAGTTCACACGTCGGTCTTGCGGGTACAAAGACAATCTTTGTACTGTGTGCTTTGCTTAATGTTTTTGTTGCGAGAGGAAGAAGGTGAGCCCAAGGGCCTCACTACGTGAGTCGTGTTGCCGTTTCGTGGGCGACTAGACTTGGCGGTCGGTCGCCGATGCCTTGTGGGTTGGCGCACGATTGGCTTTGTTTATAGCCATCTTATGGCACTTTGCTTCATTGTCGTTCTTGTTTATTTGTGTATCTTGTGGCACCGTCGGCCTTTATGCGTAATAACTCGCTATTTGTTTATCTTCCGCTTAGTAGTGTGGTGTTTGGACTCTATGTTTGGAATGGAGTTGATGTCTAATTTTGTAACAGGATGTGTATCTTGCGTCGAAGTATACATATCGAGGATCGATTTATTTGATTTGTGATGCTAGGACCGGTGGTTGGTTAAGCATTACAAGTCAAATAAATTGGGGTCCTCACAAAATCTATTAGTCGTGTTAATTAATGGGATAGCAGGGATTGTGTAACATCCCAAAGTACTGTTACCAAAATAAAATAAATAAAAGTTACCATTTTATTGGATTTTCTGAAATTTGATAGAGTTTCATTGCTTTATTTGATTTTTTTTTTGAAATTTTAAAAGTCAAAAGTGAAATTTATTTGAAGTTCTTGAAGTTTTATTTGGTTTAATCTGAAAAATAAAAATTAAATTAAATTCTATAATTTTCTGGAATTTTAAAAGTTTTTTATAATTATTTTACAGACAAAAAAAATTTATTTGCAAAATTAAAAGCCAACTTTAAGTTGGAAATAATTTTATTAAGTCCAAAATAAATAAGGGAATTTATGTGAATTTTCTCATAATTTTTGGATTTACTTTGCTATTTTCTAAAGCCAAAATGATTTAACCGAGTTATTAAAAATGCTAAATCATTTAAAAATCCGGAAAACTTATTGGGCCTAAACCCCTCCGGGCCCATTCTCTCTTCTGCGCTGTAACATCCCAATTTTGGGCTTGTGTTTCAAATGTAAGAAAATGAGGGGAAATTAAAACTTTTTCTTACATCTTGTATTTCCTTTTGTACCAAACAAGTATTGTACAAGAAGTTATGGAAATCTGAAGTCACAAGTCTTTTGATCCAAATCTTGGGTTTTCAAAACAATCTTGTCAAACCTCTGGATCATCTCCTGGAAATATTTTCCTAAGTTCTTGGGGTGATATGTGACCCTCCGAAAAGTTTCACAATTTTTAGAAAATGTTTGAATATTTTTGGAGGTCAGTCAAACCAATTCAAAATCTGGTCAAACCTTGGGCGATTGCCTTGTTGAATTTTGGAGGAAAATGTATAGCACAAAACCTCTGCAAAAATTATACAAGATCAATAACTCAGCTAGCAAGCTCTGTAAAGTTCCATAATTTTTGGAGTGAGTTTGCTATTTCAATTAAATTCCCAAACTTCAGATCCGCTTGAAACCCAAAGTTAGGGTCGAGCGGACTCGGGCTCGAGTCGGACCGAGTCCGACCAATCGACTCGCTCGAGTCGAGTCACTAGGCCGCACAGAGCTTGGCCTGGTCTCGTGTGTGAGCCGTTGGATTTGATATCCAACGCCACGCACCACCCCGACCTCCCTCTTCTCTTCTTCTTCCTCTTTCCGCCATGCGCGCGAAGCGCGCGTGAGGTGAGCAGTGGCGGTGTCGATCCACGTGGGGCCTACAACGGCTCGGAGCCCCTGTTGTCAACCATGTCGACCTTGCTCGCCTTACCGCCTCCTGCCTCGTTTTCCTCGCGCGCGCACGCTTTAGGTCACTTCGCCATTAGAGCTCCGTCCTCGTGCTCCGGGGACCTTCGAGTACTTGAGCACCTCTGAGCCTTCCTCGAGTCTCCTTCGCTCTCACAACCTTCTACCCAAGCTCACCCCTGCCTGTGGAGCTCGAAACCCCTGAAAGCACCAAACCACCATTGTTGGCGAGGAGCTCCATTGGTGAACTTGGGGCCTCGGTGGTTCTCTCGCCCTGATTTTCGTTTCCCTGGGACCTCTGGTCATCGCAAAGTCGGTCCCTAACTCCTTTTGGGTTGTTTTCTCAGAGCAACTCAATCGAAGTCTCGCGGTTTGCGGCGAGAGGGGCTTCGTCGTCTCAGTAGCCAGTAAGCCTCCTCCGTCCCATCGTGGTTCTGGACCACTGGTGGTTTGTGCGAACCCCTCGACCATTCCTTTCATTTGTTGGTTGATCGAGATCCGTGCCGTCATCATCTCCTCCGCCTCCGGTGGCGCTCCGCCGCGGCACTCCTCAGACCTCCTCTGGACCACTCCTCGTGCCCTGGTGAGTTCATTTTAGTCCCTTAGAGCTTAAGGTCTAGCTAGAATGGCTCGTAGCGCTCCTTTCGTGTTTCGGTTTTGCCGAAACCAGTCCTCACCTCGCTCCGGCTCGTCGGCGTTCAAGGCCATCGCCGCGTCAAAGCACCTCCGTTGGGTTCGCAATACTATTAGCTTCATTTGGTGGCTTTGGTTTCGCCGCCGCGGCCTCGTCGTCGGCGGCGTCTTGGCGAGCTCACCGTCGAGCTCAGACTTTGTCGTGTTTTTGTCAAGCCATTGGACCTCTTCGGGTTCATCGTGGCCGTTAAGACCACCTCGGTTAGATCTGTGCGTAGATAGATTTCGCGTAAATTTCTAAGTTCTAGGACCTCCTTGTGTTGATCCTAGCCGTTTAAGACCTCGTGGAACTCCATCGAGCCGATAGGATCACTCTGCGCAAAAAGACCTCCTCGAGGTCATTTTTGTAAAGCCACCTTCGGACCTCCACCGAGGTCCTCTTTGCAAAAGACCTCCCCTTGGTCGTTTCGCAAAAACCACCCTAGGCTACCATCGGGGTCCTCTTTGTCAAAAAGCCACCCCTGGCCTTTTACAAGGAAAACCCCGCTCAGACCTCTTTAGCTCCATCCTAGCCGCCCATGACCTCCCCGGCTTTAGATCGGAGCGTTAGGTTTTATTTGTAAATCTTTAGTCTCAGGACCTCCCTCCGCGTTGTTCTGGACCGTTCAAGACCTCCCTAGGTCTAATCTGAACCGTCCAGATCTCCTCCCGATAAAACGCTATCGCTTAGGACCTCCCCGAGGAGATCTTGGTCATCAAGACCTCCTCGTGTCAATCAACCGATCAAGACCTCCCTCCGAAGATCTTGACCGCCTAGGACCTCCTCCTTTGGATCAGTAGCATTAGGACCTCCTCCTCTGGTCTAAACCGTTAGATTTAGATCTAACGGGATAGACCTCCTTCTGTGGATTTAGCCGTAGGACCTCTCTCAGGAGATGCGGACCGTTGGGACCTCCTCTCGTGAGAATCGGACCGTCCAGGCCTCTTCCGTGGATTTAAAGCCTTAGGATCTCCTAGTGCTCGGACCGCCAGATCTCGATCGGACGGTCCACGACCTCTGATGAGGCACGTAGACCTCCTTGCGTGCGGCGTGCACGAGTGGTCGTGATCGTTGGATCGATCTCAACGATCCGGACCTCCCGAGCGGAAGAGGTCTTGTGCGCGTGGCGTGCCGAGGCTCGTGGCCGCCGGACCTTGATCTAACGGCCACGACCTCTCCTTGTCTTCGGATCGTTTGGACCTCCCGAGAGCTCAAAGTTTCCTAAGTCTTTTGCTGTTTCAAATTTCAAAAGTGCATAACTTTGTCATTTTAACTCCTTTTTGAATGATTCCAGTTGCTGTAGCTTTGTTATGGTATGAACTTTAATCTGAGAATGAAATTAGGCCCTGTGTTGTAGCAGAAAATGATTTAAATAGCATGAGCTTGTTTAAATGAAGAATGAGGTCTAGAAATTCATGGAAAATTTGTAAAACACATAACTTCCTCTCTGTAGTTGCAAAGTGAGCAAACTCAACCTGGTAAATTTGGCCTATAGACATGCTTTAAATTGATCTAGGCTTTGTCTTTATTCATGTTCCTGAGAAATGATATATGCTAGTTGTAGAACTTAGAAAAATCATAACTAAATCATCTTAACTCCAAATGACCTAAAATTTTATATGGGTTACCACTATACCAGTAGGTAGCTACCATAAAAATTTCAGCTTCAAAACCTTTCAGAAAATATTTTGCTACATTGCTAATTATGGTAGAAAATGAGTTTTTAAGTAATATCTTTTGCGCCACAAATCCAAATTAGGTTTTCCAGTTTCTATGTCTTGGTATATTTGTATTCTACCTTGTGTATAAATTTCGTCGCATTTGGGTAAATTTTACTTGCTCTTTTGTTTAAGTTTTGCTTGTCTTATTGGTTGTTCTTGGTTCTTTTTGCCTTTTCGTTTAGGATTCGACATTTGCGGTAACCCCGAGAACGACCCTCCGCAACAAATTGAACAACAGCAAGCAGGCAAGCAGTTTGATCATGTTAATCCCAGTATTTTAAGTATTTATGTTGATTACAAATTCTATGTATGCATTGCTACTTTGTTTTAATAGTTGGCCTAGTAGATGCATTTCCTTAGCAAATGATTATCCTCTACTACCATGAGCCTAGGTTACTTGCTGTGATTTAGAGTTCGTGGATGGGCTCTTGTCACTTAGTAGTTGTGAATTAATTGCTTAGCCATGCTTAGCTTCGGTAGAAATGGGCGGTTATCGACTTGTCGATAACCTTGATCACACAAAACTTATTATGATTTATGATTTCCACCTTGTGCCATGTCTACTTATGAAAACTAAAACTAAAAACATAATGATTTAGACTTGGGCACAATGGTAAGATGGTGTGATTGTGGGGTGTGATGGAATGGTGCCCGGTCAACAAGGACCGAACATCTTGTTACACTAAACCAAGCATTTCAGCGTGCTAACCACATTAGAGGGTATGGGACCTCTCTTGACTTAGTACTTTGGCGTGTATTGGCTCGAGTCGCAGGAGTCGCGGGAGGGATGGTGTTGGGAGCATTGTAGTGTCGAAAGACTTCACCGTGATGGGATTTGTTGTCTTTCGGCTTGCAATGTAAGCGTATGGTGTTTCTACCCATACAAGCGGCTCGTAGTTAATACACAAGATTGGAAATGTCTCGTAGGACTTAGCGGGCGGCATACCTTGATAGTGTGCTTGTGGCTTGAAGGCGATCAAGTGTGGGTACATTGGTACACCTGCGAGGTTAAAACTATTCGAATAGCCTCGTCTAGGTTATGGACACGCTTGGCAAGGTCTTTCAAGAGTTAGACTACAACCTTTTAAATTAAAACTTGATGGGTGGTACGAATGGGGATTAGTGCTATGTTGGGGTGGCTATTGGGATAGTCACTTCCGGTGGTTACTTGTATGTATCCTTACTTACATTACTTTGATAACAAAATAAATTTGCAAACTTGCTTTTAAAAGATACTACATTATTGCAAATAAAGTTGGCTTCATGCAAAATGAGACATATGACCTCCACCTAAATAAGCTTGCATGTAGTTTATGAATAGGTCTGCTATTCCACACGTCGATCTTGCGGGTACAAAGACAATCTTTGTACTCAGTTGCTATGCTTAATTGTTTTGTTGCGAGAGGAGGAAGGTGAGCACGAAGGGCCTCACTTTTGCGAGCTGTGTTGTGGTAGCTATGGGCGACTAGCTTAGCGGCCCGTCGGTTGCCTTGTGGGTTATGTTGGCTAACAGGTGCGACTTTTGTTCTAGCCATCTTATGGCGCTTTTGCTCATTGTCATTCTTGTATATTGTTCTATTTGGCGGTCGGCCCTCTTTTGTAATAACTTTACTTTATGTATGTCGTTGTTGAACTTAGTGATGTATGTGTATGGAATTGATGTGTAATTTTGTGATGATGTACATATCTTGCAATTGCAGGAAGCATATGTCCGTCGAGGCTTAGAATGTTTAATTAGTAACGCTAGAACCAATGGGAGGTTAAGTGTTACTAGTTAAATATTCGGTCCTCACAAAGTTGGTATCGAGCCATCTGACTGTAGAAACCCTAGCTTGGTCGCCTTTAGGATATTTTGAAAATTTACTTTCAAATAGTTTATGAAAACTTAAGTAAGTTCTCTAATTTTATTCCTTACTGTCTTAGCTTGCTCATCTCACCTTACTCTCACTTAAGTTTGAAAAAGTTGTTCTCTCTCCTTTCAAAAGTTAGCCTCTATCGATTAACTTGGTTTGGGAGAACCATGAGAGGGCTTGGAGAAAGAAAATAGGACAGCTAGCTAGTGGTGAGTAATTAGGGTAGGAAATAAGAGATAAATACAACTAAAACTTGTGGGAATAAAAGGGTAAGAAGTGATATGAGATTAGCTAATGCCTATACTCTATTAGGTGGTTATACCTTGATTTTTGGACTGTTTTGAGCTGGAAGTTAATGCTGGAATTTTGGGTCTTCTCAAACGATTACTCGTTCTTCCATACGGGTTGGTCGTTTCGGGAAGTTGATTCGGTGACTTATGGTCTCATGTTCTTTTGTGGCTATTCCTTGGTCATTTTAACTAAGTTTGGATTTCTGTGCTCTTGGGTCTTGAGCTGTATCTAACTTGTCTTAGTAAATCAGGATGGCTGGTGGGACACGTGCGGCGGAATCGGTACCGTAGTCCCGATGAGGAGCTTCCCCTCCTCAGACCATGGCGAAGTCCTCATGCAAATCGAGCAATCGTTCGGAGGACCGCAGGTGTTGGAGGTTATCGCCAGAACACCTCCACTCCCTCCGGTGCCTCTGGATGCGGAGGTGGACACGGACTCGTGGGGGCTTGCGGAGTTCCTCCGTCGCAGCCTCCTACCTTCTCCGGTCAGAGATCCCTTGGGCGCAGGCGCTCGGCTGCGTCGATTGAGCGAGCTCAACGTTGCTCGATGCGGGAGCGAGGCGGGCACTTTCGCATCCCATCGGTGGAGGTGCGGCACTCTCATGGTGGGAGAATTTCCTCGCCATGCGGCTGCGGGACACGTGGTCTCGTGGGAGGAGTTCGGTCGACTTTCCGTCGGGCCCATGTCCCGCGGCTGATGAAGTGAAGAAGAAGGAGTTCCTTGCGCTCAAGCAGAGCGCGGTCTGGATCGAGTACCTCCACGAGTTCAACCATCTCGCAAGTGCGCTCGCCGAGGTGGCCACCGATGAGGCCAGCGCAGAGAAGTTCATGGAGGTTTGTCAGGAGCTTGGGACAAGCTCTCTATTGTGGACTTCCCGACTTCCGGACCTTGGTGGACAAGGCCATCATCGCCGAGCACAAAGCGAGAGCGCCGGGCGAGTCATAGCGCAAGTGGGAGGCCCGGTGGTGCGCACAGCGGCCTCGTTCGTCCCGAGTTGGGCTGCACCGGTGGCCGTTCCTTGGCTTCACCACGCCGAGGCCTTGGACCACTCCCGCCCTCGCGAGTCGTGACTCGATCGCATGCGCTGCGACCAGCCAGGCGGTGTTCCCGCAACCCCGGCCGATGTCACTGTTTCTCTTTGCCACAACAAGGGCCACTACGCGGCGGTTGTCCTAAGAAGCTCGAGCGGCCCCTCGTCCTAATGGAGGACGCGGGCAAGGAGTGGTCACCCACGACCGAAGACCCGGGCTTGGGAGCGGCGAGTCAACCACATCTCGGTGAGGAGGCACGGAGGCGCCGGCGTGGTGTTAGTGCGCTCCTTGTTAATTTGCGCCTGCTATAGTTTTATTTGACTCTGGAGCTTCGCATTCTTTTATTTGAGGTCTTTTCTTTGTTGATTGTGGACTTCTTTGTGTTCCTTTGGGGATTCCACTGTTGATTCGCTCTCGGGTTGGAAATGAGTGACCAAGTATCTTGGGATGTTCCTATCCACATCGAAGGAGTGGGATTCTTGGCGAACCTTATCCTACTCGACTCGCGCGTGCGGGCGTGATTCTTGGCATGGATTGGTTGTCCCAACACTTGGGGCAAATCGATTGTGCCGGGAAGATTGTCTACCTCACCGACTCTTGGTGAGCAGGTTGGGTTTCGCCGCGATTAGAGCCCCATCTTTATACCCTTGAAGCAAAGCGGCATTGGAGATCCGGATGTTCCCACAGATGTGAATTCGCGGATGTCTTTCGAAGACTTGCTCGGCATGCCACTGTTCGAGATCCGAGTTTGTGATCGAGTTCTTGCCTGCACCGCCCTATTTCTAAGAGGCGTGACGCATGCCTCTAATGAGTTAGAGGAGTGAAGAAGCGGTGGGTGAGCTGCAAGAGAAGGGTTTTATCCGTCCTAGCTCATCTCCTTGGGGTTGTCGATTATCTTTGTGAAGAAGAAGGACAAGACCTTGCGCATGTGTGTTGATTCCGTCCGCTTAATGAGGTGACGGTAAGAACAAGTATCCTTTGCCCCGTATTGATGATCTTTTCGATCGGTTGACCGAACACGAGTCTTCTCAAGATTGACTTGAGGTGGGCTATCATCAAGTCGAGGATCGGGCGAGGATATTCCTAAGGCGGCTTTTGCTACTCGTTATGGCCTTTACGAGTACACCGTCATGTCTTTTGGTTTGACTAATGCTCCCGCTTTATTCATGAATCTTATGAACTCGGTATTCATGGAGTATTTGGATAGATTTGTGGTGGTATTCATCGATGATATCCTTATCTACTCCAAGAGTGAAGAAGAGCATGCTGAGCATCTTCAGCTTGTGTTGGGCAAGCTGCGTGAGCACCAGTTGTATGCCAAATTCAGCAAGTGCGAGTTCTGGTTGAAGAAAGTGGCATTCTTAGGCCATGTTCTTTCAGCAGGAGGTGTGGCTGTGGACCCTAGCAAGGTCAGTGATGTGCTATCTTGGGGTCAGCCCAAGTCAGTCACGGATGTGCGGAGTTTTCTTGGTTTGGCTGGCTACTATCGCCGCTTCATCGAGAACTTCTCCAAGATTGCAAAGCCTATGGTGAATCGCTCAAGAAAGACAAGAAGTTTGAGTGGTCATTGCTTGTGATGTGAGTTTCGGGAACTCAAGAAACGACCGACCTCGGCCCAGTGCTTGTTCTCCCGATATTCACAAGAGTTTTGATATCTATTGTGATGCTTCTCGTCGGTCTTGGTTGTGTTCTTATGCGGGAGGAAAGGTTGTGGCCTATGCATCGCGGCGATTGAGGCCTCATGAACTCAACTATCCTACTCATGACTTGGAGTTAGGTCTTGTGGTCCATGCACTCAAGATTTGGCGGCATTATCGATTGGTAACCGTTGTGAGGTGTATTCCGACCACAAGAGCTTGAAGTACTTGTTCACCGACCGGATCTAAACCTCGGGCAAAGAAGATGGTTGGAATTGATCAAGGATTACGACATGGGTATTCGGTACCATCGGGCAAGGCCAATGTCGCTGCGGATGCACTCAGTCGAAAGGTGTATTGCAACATGTTGATGTTCCAAGAGCGAGCCTTCCCTCATTTGAATTCCAGCGCCTCAATTTGGGTTTGATCGCGCCGCGGTTCCTTTGCTACCTTGGTTGTGCGACCAACCTTGGTGGACCAAATCAAAGCGACACAGCAGTGAGATGCGGTGTGAGCCGATCAGCGAGAACATCAAGGATGGGATAGCCAAGTGCTTTTGGAGGATGAGCAGGGCGTTGTGTGGTTTTGGGCAGCGTCTTGTGGTTCCTAAGGTCATGGAATTGCGGAATATGATTCTCCGCGAAGCCCATGATTCTCCTTTGTCTATTCACCCCGGGGCTACCAAGATGTATCAGGACCTTCGTCGAGGTTCAGTGGACCGAATGAAGCGAGATTGCCAAGTTCGTTGTCGAGTGCGGCGTGTCTTTGTCGTGTGAAGGCGAACATCGGCGTCAGCAGTCTTCTTTAGCCTTTGCGGTGCGAGTGGAAGTGGGATTCGTTGGCATGGACTTCATCACCGGATTGCCCTTTCGTCCAAGGAATGATGCTATTTGGGTCGTCATTGACCGGTTGACTAAAGTGGCACATTTCCTTCCGTCAAGACTCGGCCGTGTGGGGCCTTTGGCGAACTTTATGTCTCGAGGATTGTGAGTCTTCACGGTGTACCAAAGACGATTATTTACGATCGTAGTGCGCTCTTCACCTCGCGGTTTTGGCATAGTGCGCAGAGGCTATGGGGACCGCCTTCACTTGATCTGACCTTTCATCCTCGGTGATGGTGGAGACGGAGCGAGTCAACCAAGTGTTGGAAGATATGCTCCGTGCTTGTGTTCTTTCCTATGGGAAGAAGTGGAGAAATGCCTACCATTTGCGAGTTCTCCTACAACAATGACTTTCGAGCCGATCTTGGCATGGCACCATTTGAGGCTTTGTATGGGAGAAGGTGCGAACCCGTTGAACTGGTCGAGATCGGTGGCGGGCCGCCGGCATTCGATCAATGAGGCGAAAGTCAAGTTCGATTGATCGCGAGCATCTGCGCACGGCCCGATCGGATAAAAGAGCTATGCGGATCGTCGTCGCCGTGGTGAGCTTTGAGCCCAATGACTTTGTGTATCTCAAAGTCTCTCCCTTGAAGGGCCATCGGCGTTTTGGCATCAAGGGCAAGTTGGCTCCTCGATATGTTGGGCCTTATCGTATCATCGAGAGAGTTGGAGCGATTGCATACTGATTGGAGCTACGGTGCACTTGATGGTGTGCATGATGTGTTCCATGTTTCACACACGAAGAAGTGCCTCGTGTCCCGTGAGGAAGCTCCATTGGAGGTTCTCGATGTGCGGAGAATTTGACCTACCGCGAGCATCTGTTCGTATCCTTGAGAATCGAGCGGAGGGCGAGGAACCGTGTCATCAAGCTCCTTAAGGTTCGGTGGTCAAACCATTACGAAGATGAGGCAACTTGGGAGCGAGAAGATCGCCGTGCTGATTTTCCTTCTTTCTTCTCAGAGTAAGCGGAATCTCGGTCGAGATTCTTGTAAGAGGAGAGTTGTAACATCCCAATTTTGGGCTTGTGTTTCAAATGTAAGAAAATGAGGGAAATTAAAACTTTTCTTACATCTTGTATTTCCTTTTGTACCAAACAAGTATCGTACAAGAAGTTATGGAAATCTGAAGTCACAAGTCTTTTGATCCAAATCTTGGGTTTTCAAAAACAATCTTGTCAAACCTCGGATCATCTCCTCGAAATATTTTCCTAAGTTCTTGGGGTGATATGTGACCCCTCGAAAAGTTTCACAATTTTTAGAAAATGTTTGAATATTTTTGGAGTCAGTCAAACCAATTCAAAATCTGGTCAAACCTTGGGCGGTGCCTTGTTGAATTTTGGAGGAAAATGTATAGCACAAAACCTCTGCAAAAATTATACAAGATCAATAACTCAGCTAGCAAGCTCCTGTAAAAGTTCCATAATTTTTGGAGTGAGTTTGCTATTTCAATTAAATTCCCAAACTTGAGATCCGCTTGAAACCCAAAGTTAGGGTGAGCGGACTCGGGCTCGAGTCAGACCCGAGTCCGACCCAGCCAATCGACTCGCTCGAGTCGAGTCACTAGGCCGCACCGAGCTTGGCCCTGGTCCCCGTGTGTGAGCCGTTGGATTTGATATCCAACGCTCACAGACCACCCCGACCTCCCTCTTACGTTCTTCTTCTTCCTCTTTCGCCATGCGGCGTGCGCGTGCGTGAGTGGCGAGGCGTGTCGATCGCCGTGGGGCCCTACAACGGCTCGGAGCCCCCTGTTGTCAACCATGTCAGCCTTGCTCTGGCCTTACCTGCCTCCTTGCCTCGTTTTCCCGCGCGGCAGTCGCTTTAGGTCACTTCGCCATTAGAGCTCCGTCCTCGTGCTCCGGGGACCTTCGAGTACTTGAGCACCTCTGAGCCTTCCTCGAGTCTCCTTCGCTCTCACAACCTTCTACCCAAGCTCACCCCTGCCTGTGGAGCTCGAAACCCTTGAAAGCACCAAACCACCATTGTTGGCCGAGGAGCTCCATTGGTGAACTTGGGGCCTCCAGTGGTTCTCTCGCCCTGATTTTCGTTTCCCTGGGACCTCTGGTCATCGCAAAGTCGGTCCCTAACTCCTTTTTGGGTTGTTTTCTCAGGAGCAACTCGAATCGAAGTCTCGCGGTTTGCGGCCGAGAGGGGGGCTTCGTCGTCTCCAGCGCCGGTAAGCCTCCTCCGTCCCATCGTGTGGTTCTGGACCACCTGGTGGTTTGTGCGAACCCCTCCTGACCATTCCTTTCGCTGTTGGTTGATCAGAGATCCGTGCCGTCATCATCTCCTCCGCCTCCGGTGCGCGCTCCGCCATGGCACTCCTCCGACCTCCTCTGGACCACTCCTGTGCCCTGGTGAGTTCATTTTAGTCCCTTAGAGCTTAAGGTCTAGCTAGAATGGCTCGTAGCGCTCCCTTTTCGTGTTTTCGGTTTTGCCGAAAACCAGTCCTCCGCCTCGCTCCGGCTCGTCGGCGTTCAAGGCCATCGCCGCCGAAAGCACCTCAGTTGGGTTCGCAATACTATTAGCTTCATTTGGTGGCTTTGGTTTCCCGCGCGTGGCCTCGTCGTCGGCGACGTCTTGGCGAGCTCACCGTCGAGCTCTGACTTTGTCGTGTTTTGTCAAGCCATTGGACCTCTTCGGGTTCATCGTGGCGTTAAGACCACCCTCGGTTAGATCATGCTGTAGATAGATTTCGCGTAAATTTCTAAGTTCTAGGACCTCCTTGTGTTGATCCTAGCCGTTTAAGACCTCGTGGAACTCCATCCGAGCCGATAGGATCACTCCTGCGCAAAAAGACCTCCTCGAGGTCATTTTTGTAAAGCCACCTACGGACCTCCACCGAGGTCCTCTTTGCAAAAGACCTCCCTTGGTCGTTTCGCAAAAACCACCCTAGGCTACCATCGGGTCCTCTTTGTCAAAAGCCACCTGGCCTTTTACAAGGAAAACCCGCTCGAGACCTCTTTAGCTCCATCCTAGCCGTCCATGACCTCCCGGCTTTAGATCGGGCGTTAGGTTTTATTGTAAATCTTTAGTCTCGGGACCTCCTCTCGCGTTGTTCGGACCGTTCAAGACCTCCCTAGGTCTGTCCCGAACCGCCCGGATCTCCTCCCGATAAAACGCTATCGCTTAGGACGTCCCAGGAGATCTTGGTCATCCAAGACCTCCTCGTGTCAATCCGTACCGATCAAGACCTCCCTGCGGAAGATCTTGACCGCCTAGGACCTCCTCCTTTGGATCGGTAGCATTAGGACCTCCTCCTGCTGGTCTAAACCGTTAGATTTAGATCTAGCGGGATGAGACCTCCTTCTGGATTTAGCGTAGGACCTCTCGGAGATGCGGACCGTTGGGACCTCCTCTGTGAGAATCGGACCGTCCGAGCCTCTTCAGTGGATTTAAAGCCTTAGGATCTCCCCTAGTGCTCGGGACGCGGATCTCGTCGGCGGCCACGACCTCTGTAGGCACGTAGACCTCCTTGCGTGCGTTGTGCACGAGGTGGTCGTGATCGTTGGATCAGATCTCAGCGATCGAGACCTCCCGAGCGGGAAGAGGTCTTGTGCGCGTGCTGTGCTTCGAGGCTCGTGGCCGTCGGACCTTGATCTAACGCCCACGACCTCTCCTTGTCTTCGGATCGTTTGGACCTCCGAGAGCTCAAAGTTTCCTAAGTCTTTTGTTGTTTCAAATTTCAAAAGTGCATAACTTTGTCATTTTAACTCCTTTTGAATGATTCGATTCTTTGTAGCTTTGTTATGGTATGAACTTTAACTGAGAATGAAATTAGGCCTGTGTTGTAGAGAAAATGATTTAAATAGCATGAGCTTGTTTAAATGAAGAATGAGGTCTAGAAATTCATGGAAAATTTGTAAAACACATAACTTCCTCTCTGTAGTTGCAAAGTGAGCAAACTCAACCTGAGTAAATTTGGCCTATAGACATGCTTTAAATTGATCTAGGCTTTGTCTTTATTCATGTTCTGAGAAATGATATATGCTAGTTGTAGAACTTAGAAAATCATAACTAAATCATCTTAACTCCAAATGACCTAAAATTTTATATGAGTTACCACTATACCAGTAGGTAGCTACCATAAAAATTTCAGCTTCAAAACCTTTCCAGAAAATATTTTTGCTACATGCTAATTATGGTAGAAAATGAGTTTTTAAGTAATATCTTTTGCGCCACAAATCCAAATTAGGTTTTCAGTTTCTATGTCTTGGTATATTTGTATTCTACCTTGTGTATAAATTTAAATCGCATTTGGGTAAATTTTACTTGCTCTTTTGTTTAAGTTTTGCTTGTCTTATTGGTTGTTCTTGGTTCTTTTGCCTTTTCGTTTAGGATTAGACATTTGCGGTAACCAGAGACGACCCTCATAACAAATTGAACAACGACAAGCGTGCAAGCAGTTTGATCATGTTAATCCCAGTATTTTAAGTATTTATGTTGATTACAAATTCTATGTATGCATTGCTACTTTGTTTTAATAGTTGGCCTAGTAGATGCATTTCCTTAGCAAATGATTATCCTCTACTACCATGAGCCTAGGTTACTTGCTGTGATTTAGAGTTCGTGGATGGGCTCTTGTCACTTAGTAGTTGTGAATTAATTGCTTAGCCATGCTTAGTTTCGGTAGAAATGGGCGGTTATCGACTTGTCGATAACCTTGATCACACAAAACTTATTATGATTTATGATTTCCACCTTGTGCCATGTCTACTTATGAAAACTAAAACTAAAAACATAATGATTTAGACTTGGGCACAATGGTAAGATGGTGTGATTGTGGGGTGTGACTGGAATGGTGCCCGGGTCAACAAGGACCGAACATCTTGTTACACTAAACCAAGCATTTCAGCGTGCTAACCACATTAGAGGGTATGGGACCTCTCTTGACTTAGTACTTTGGCGTGTATTGGCTCCGAGTCGCGAGTCGCGGGAGGATGGTGTTGGGAGCATTGTAGTGTCCGAAAGACTTCACCCGTGATGGGATTTGTTGTCTTTCGGCTTGCAATGTAAGCGTATGGTGTTTCTACCCATACAAGCGGCTCGTAGTTAATACACAAGATTGGAAATGTCTCGTAGGACTTAGTCGGGCGGCATACCTTGATAGTGTGCTTGTGGCTTGAAGGCGATGCGAGTGTGGGTACATTGGTACACCTGCGCAGGTTAAAACTATTCGAATAGCCTCGTCTAGGTTATGGACACGCTTGGCAAGGTCTTTCAAGAGTTAGACTACAACCTTTTAAATTAAAACTTGATGGGTGGTGCAATCGGGGATTAGTGCTATGTTGGGGTGGCTATTGGGATAGTCACTTCCGGTGGTTACTTGTATGTATCCTTACTTACATTACTTTGATAACAAAATAAATTTGCAAACTTGCTTTTAAAAGATACTACATTATTGCAAATAAAGTTGGCTTCATGCAAAATGAGACATATGACCTCCACCTAAATAAGCTTGCATGTAGTTTATGAATAGGTGCGCTATTCCACACGTCGGTCTTGCGGGTACAAAGACAATCTTTGTACTCGGTTGCTATGCTTAATTGTTTTGTTGCGGAGGAGGAAGGTGAGCTGAAGGGCCTCACTTTTGAGCTGTGTTGTGGTAGCTTATGCAGGCGACTAGCTTAGCGGCCGGTCGGTTGCCTTGTGGGTTATGTTGGCTAACTGTCGAATTTTGTTCTAGCCATCTTATGGCGCTTTTGCTTCATTTGTCATTCTTGTATATTGTTCTATTTGGCGATCGGCCCTCTTTTGTAATAACTTTACTTTATGTATGTCGTTGTTGAACTTAGTGATGTATGTGTATGGAATTGATGTGTAATTTTGTGATGATGTACATATGCTGCAATTGCAGGAAGCATATGTCCGTCGAGGCTTAGAATGTTTAATTAGTAACGCTAGAACCAATGGGAGGTTAAGTGTTACTAGTTAAATATTCCGGGTCCTCACAAAGTTGGTATCAGAGCCATACTGACCGTAGAAACCCCTAGCTTGGTCGCCTTTAGGATATTTTGAAAATTTACTTTCAAATAGTTTATGAAAACTTAAGTAAGTTCTCTAATTTTATTCCTTACCTGTCTTAGCTTGCTCATCTCACCTTACTCTCACTTAAGTTTGAAAAAAGTTGTTCCTCTCTCCCTTTCAAAAGTTAGCCTCTATCGATTAACTTGGTTTTGGGAGAACCATGAGAGGGCTTGGAGAAAGAAAATAGGACAGCTAGCTAGTGGTGAGTAATTAGGGTAGGAAATAAGAGATAAATACAACTAAAACTTGTGGGAATAAAAGGGTAAGAAGTGATATGAGATTAGCTAATGCCTATACTCTATTAGGTGGTTATACCTTGATTTTTGGACTGTTTTGAGCTGGAAGTTAATGCTGGAATTTTGGGTCTTCTCAAACGATTACTCGTTCTTCCATACGGGTTGGTCGTTTGGAAGTTGATTCGTGACTTATGGTCTCATGTTCTTTTGTGGCTATTCCTTGGTCATTTTAACTAAGTTTGGATTTACGTGCTCTTGGGTCTTGAGTGTATCTAACTTGTCTTAGTAAATCGGGATGGTGGTGGGACACGAGCGGCGGAATCACCGGGTAGTCCCGATGAGGAGCTTCCTCCTCCGACCATGGCGGAAGTCCTCATGCAAATCGAGCGCAATCGTTCGGAGGACCGCAGGTGTTGGAGGTTATCGCCGGGAACACCTCCACTCCCTCCGTGCCTCTGGATGCAGAGGTGGACACCGGACTCGTGGGGGCTTGCGGAGTTCCTCCGTCGCAGCCTCCTACCTTCTCGGTCCGAGGATCCCTTGGGACGCGAGACGATCGGCTGCGTCGATTGAGCGGAGCTCAGCGTTGCTCGATGCGGAGCGGCGAGGCGGGCGCACCGCATCCCATCGGTGGAGGTGCGGCACTCTCATGGTGGGAGAATTTCCTCGCCATGCGACTGCGGGACACGTGGTCTCGTGGGAGGAGTTCGGTCGACTTTCCGTCGGGCCCATGTCCCCGGCTACTGATGAAGCGAAGAAGAAGGAGTTCCTTGCGCTCAAGCAGGCGCGGTCGTGGATCGAGTACCTCCACGAGTTCAACCATCTCGCAAGGTGCGCTCTGCCTTGAGGTGGCCACCGATGAGGCCAAGCGGGAGAAGTTCATGGAGGTTTGTCAGGAGCTTGAGGACAAGCTCTCTATTGTGGACTTCCCGACTTCCGGACCTTGGTGGACAAGGCCATTAAATTTTTGTATAAACTTCCCTTGGCCCTTGGGGCCGGTTTGGAAAAATTTTTTTTTAAAAAACTTTTTTTTCCTTTTCCCCTTTTGGGTGGTTTGGGGGTTTTAAATTTTGGGCCAAACCCGGGTTTAAAATTTTTGGGTTTCCCCGGTGTTTTTTAAGTTGGGGTTTGTGCCCTGGGATTTAAAAGGTGGGAATTTTTTTTTTTCCCACCCCCCCTGTTTAAAACCCCTTGGGCCCAAAATTTGGGGGAAATTTTAAAACCCTCTTTTCCCCGCTTTCCGCCCGGGAGCCGGTCCTTTTTTGGGTTTTGGTTTGGGATTCCTTTAAAACCCCCTTGGGACCCTTCGCCCCCCCGGGGGTTTTCCCCCCAAAAACCCCAGGGGGAGGTAACGCTTCCCGGTGGGTCCAAGGCCCCCAAATCCCGGCCCCCCTTTTTTTGCAACGTGAGCTTTTAACGGGCCTCCCCTGCCCCTCGGGCCCGGTTTCTGGAAAACCCCCTTTTGGGAATTTCCTCCCCGGGGCCCGTTGGGAAACATTCCTTTGGGTTTTCCGGTTTCCGGGCATTTACCCCCCAAACTCCCCTTTGTGGTTTTTAGCCCTTGACCCTTTCAGTTTTGGGGCCTCCAAATTTCCAAAAACCCCTTTTGGCTGGGCCCCGGGCCCCAAAACCTCGGGGTAAATTTGTTTTGGGGGGTTTCGGGCTTTTTGTCCCCTGGGTTTTTGGCCCTTTTTTAAAACCCGGCCCTCTTTCCCTTTTGGGTTGGTTTTAGAAAACCCAATGATTTTGTTTTTGGGTAGGGCCCCCTTTGTCCGGGCCGTTTAAATTAAATCCCGGGTTGGTTTCCCCGGGGGTTTTTTAAATTTCGACCCCCCCTTTTCAAAAGTTTTGGGTCCAAAACCCCTTGGCCCCTCCCGGGTCCCGGACCTCCTCAAAACCCCCGCCCCTCCCCTTGGGGTGATTTTTCAAACTTAGGTTTTATGTTCTTTTGGGCCCTTTTCGGGGGTTTTGGGTTTCGCCCCGGGTCCCCTTCTATGGTTTCCAACCCCCCGGGCGGGTCGGGGGTTGAAAAAAAGCCCCTTCTTTTGGTGGCCCTTTTTGGGTTTGGTGATTCCCTCGGCCCTGGGGGGTCTTTCTTTGGGGTAACCGGGCCTCTTGGGCCAAAACCCCCCTCTTTCTGGGTTGGGGCCTATTTTAAAGTTTTCCCTAACCCTTTTTTTCAAACCTTTTAAACCCCTTTTGGTCCTGAGCCGTTTGGATAAATTCAAAAGATTTTGGGGCCTTGGGGGGGATTTGGGCCCTTTTTTTTTAAAATCCTTTTTCCCTTTTTTTTAAAAACAAATGCCCAAAATTTCTTTCTCTTTTAAAGACTGGTTTTTTTAAAACCAGAAAATTTTTAGCCCTTGTCAAAAATTTTTTAAAATGCTATTTTTAAATAAATTTAAACCCCTGGGTTTAAAATTTTAAAAACCCCTATTTCTTTTTGGGCGGGAAAAATAAGGTAGCCTAAAAATTTTTTTAAGCTTTTTTTACCCTTTGTTTTTAAAAAATCAGGGTAAAAAATTTTTTTTCTTTAAAATTTTTCCCTCCCCTTTTTTATTAATTTTAACCCCCTTTTAAAAATTTTTAAAAAAAAAGATTTGAAAAATTTTTTTTAAAATTTTTTAAAATTCAATGGGGTTGACTTTGTTTTAAATTTGGCCTGGGTATTTTTTCCCTTTGATTTCTCCCGGCGGCCCCTTTTGGTTTTGGGGCGGCGATTAAAAAGACCCCGGCCGGGGGTAGTAAACTTTTGATTTGATTAAAATTTAAAAAAATTTCCCTTTCCCGAAAAAAACCTTGGGTTTTTTGGGAAAGGGTTTTTTTGTGTTTTGGGCCTCAAAAGCCAAATTTTTTTTAAAAACTTTCCTGTCAAATTAAAGGGGCTTTTCTTTAACTTTTGATTTCTTTTGTTTGATTTGGGAAATTTTGGGGGAATTTGGTGGGGAAAAAGGGAAAACATCTTGTTTAATAAAAAATTGGCTAAAACGGGGGAAATTTTTGAAAACCAAATTTCCCTTTTCGTGTGCTTTTGGGAGCCCAATTAAAATTCCCTAAAATTTTTTTTCTTAGGGTGGTTTTTTTTCTAAAAAAAAGATTGGGATTAGCATCCTTTATTTTTCCCATATTTTTAATTTAAACCTGGGTTTAAAAATTTAGCCCAAAATTTCCGAAAATATTCCTATTAAAAAATTGGGGGAAATGGTTTTTAAGTAAACTTTTGGGTTTTAAATTATTTTTCCCCTTTTTCTGTTTTTGGTAAAAAATTCCCCGTTTTAAAATTTTTTTTTTGGGAAAAACTTGCCTTTTTTTAAGTTTTTGCTGTTTTTTTCTTTTTTTGTTTTTGGGTTTAAAAATTGAATTTTTTAAGGTTAAAAAAGGAAAAGCCGGAAAGGGCTTTTATTTGAAACCGGGGTTTTTAAAATATTGGGATTTTTTTTGCTGCACTTTGTTTTTAAATTTCCTTTAAAGTTTTGTTTTTTTTCCCTTTTATTTTACTTCTTTAGCTTTTTCCCTTTTATTAAGTTTGGGAAAGGTTTTTTTTTAAAATTTTTAAAATTGTTAGATGAAAGTTTGGAGAAAAAATGGGGGTTTAATTTTGGGTAAAAATTAAATTTAAAAACTTTTTAAAAAATGGGTTTTAGGATTTTTTTCCCTTTATTTTTAAATTAATAACTAAAATTTTCCCTTTTTTGGGCTTACATTTTAAAGTTTTTTGGTTGGTTTTTTTGGGTTTAGGGCCCCGATTCTTGTTTTAAAAAAAAAAGGGGGGCAAATTAGGGTTGGGAAAAATTTTCTAACTTTGGGGAAAATTTAAAGGGGTGGGGAAGATTTGGGTTTGGGGAAACCCATTTTTTTGAAAGGGGACCCCGGGTGGGGGGGATTTTTTTCTTTCCTTTGTTTTCCCCTGGGTGTTTTAATTTAGGGGCCGGCCCACGTTGGGGTTTTGGTTTTTCCCCTATGTATGCATTGCTACTTTGTTTTAATAGTTGGCCTAGTAGATGCATTTCCTTAGCAAATGATTATCCTCTACTACCATGAGCCTAGGTTACTTGCTGTGATTTAGAGTTCGTGGATGGGCTCTTGTCACTTAGTAGTTGTGAATTAATTGCTTAGCCATGCTTAGTTTAGAGTAGAAATGGGCGGTTATCGACTTGTCGATAACCTTGATCACACAAAACTTATTATGATTTATGATTTCCACCTTGTGCCATGTCTACTTATGAAAACTAAAACTAAAAACATAATGATTTAGACTTGGGCACAATGGTAAGATGGTGTGATTGTGGGGTGTGATCGAATGGTGCCCGGTCAACAAGGACCGAACATCTTGTTACACTAAACCAAGCATTTCAAATGCTAACTACATTAGAGGGTATGGGACCTCTTGACTTAGTACTTTGGCGTATTGGGCCGAGTCGCAGGAGTCGCGGGAGGATGGTGTTGGGAGCATTGTAGTGTCCGAAAGACTTCACCCGTGATGGGATTTGTTGTCTTCGCTTGCAATGTAAGCGCATGGTGTTTCTACCCATACAAGCGGCTCGTAGTTAATACACAAGATTGGAAATGTCTGTAGACTTAGCGGGCTCGGCATACCTTCTGTAGTGTGCTTGTGGCTTGAAGGCTGTCCAAGTGTGGGTACATTGGTACACCCCGCAGGTTAAAACTATTCGAATAGCCTCGCCCTAGGTTATGGACACGCTTGGCAAGGTCTTTCAAGAGTTAGACTACAACCTTTTAAATTAAAACTTGATGGGTGGTACGAATCGGGATTAGTGCTATGTTGGGTGGCTATTGGGATAGTCACTTCCTGTGGTTACTTGTATGTATCCTTACTTATCAAGTTACTTTGATAACAAAATAAATTTGCAAACTTGCTTTTAAAAGATACTACATTATTGCAAATAAAGTTGGCTTCATGCAAAATGAGACATATGACCTCCACCTAAATAAGCTTGCATGTAGTTTATGAATAGGTCTGCTATTCCACACGCTGTCTTAGTGTACAAAGACAATCTTTGTACTCAGTTGCTATGCTTAATTGTTTTGTTGCAGAGGAGGAAGGTGAGCTGAAGGGCCTCACTTTATGAGGTGTGTTGTGGTAGCTTATGGGCGACTAGCTTATGCCCTGGCTGGTTGCCTTGTGGGTTATGTTGGCTAACCTGGTCGACTTTTGTTCTAGCCATCTTATGGCGCTTTTGCTTCAGCTGTCATTCTTGTATATTGTTCTATTTGGCCGGTCGGCCCTCTTTTGTAATAACTTTACTTTATGTATGTCGTTGTTGAACTTAGTGATGTATGTGTATGGAATTGATGTGTAATTTTGTGATGATGTACATATGCTGCAATTCTGGGAAGCATATGTCCGTCGAGGCTTAGAATGTTTAATTAGTAACGCTAGAACCAATGGGAGGTTAAGTGTTACTAGTTAAATATTCCGGGTCCTCACATGCGCCTTCGGCCCACTCGGCCCTCAAGCACACCCGCTCCCCTCTCCCTTCCCCCACCGTTCGATTAAATCGGACGGCCATCCATCGCCCCACGCCACCCGCCTCCTCCGCACCGTCGGATCAAATCTGACGGTCCACACCCTTTCTTCCTCCTCCCCTTTCTTCCCCACTCAACCGCGCCGCTGCCATTTCCGCCGTGTAGAGGCTCCGTCAAAACCACCACCCCGGCTCTTCCGCGAAACCCGCGCGACGTGCGCACGAACCCGGCGCCCCAACCGCCTTCTTCCCCCATGTTCTCCCCCTCTCTCCACGCCCGATTCTCCCGCGCACCCAACCGCCGCCGCCGCCACGGCCGCGCACGATCTTGCCATCCCGGCCTCCCCATGGCCTATAGAAGGGAGCCTCGTGTGCGCCTCACTCATTTCTCCTCCTTCACATTCGTCTCGCCGGATTTTGAGTTTTTTTCCCCGTCGGCCGCAAGCACCTCGCCGCCTATAGCACCGCCACCGTCGGTGCTTCGACCTCGCCGCCGCCACCATCGGCATCGCCGCGATCTCGCGCACCCGGTGCTCACTTCAGCTCCGCTAGGACCTCACCGGAGCGCCGCGCCGCCACACCACCGAGCCGCGCCGCCGGCCATTGCTACGCCTTCAGGTGACCAAAGAATGCACCCCATGATCCCCGTCCCCCTCCTTCCTTGCCGCCGCCGACCTCGCCGCCGCCGCCGTTCGTCGGCGCCATATCGCCCGAGCGCGCCGGTGTTAAGGTGGCGGGCAACGCCACGCCATTGCCCATCGCGCCATCTGGTGGTGCGCGCGCCACGCACCTCCTTCCTCCGCCCACGTGGCACGCCCGCGGGCAAGGTCCACCACCCTCGACCAAACACCCGTGACTTGGTCCCATGAGCCGTGAGACCGACATGTGGGTCCCACATGTCGGAAATTTCTTTTAATTCATTTAAATCCCGAAAATCAGTCGCTGATGTCATCATTGCGTAATAAAGCCATTTTCCTTTAGAAAAATAATTCCCAAAATCGAAAAACCCTAATTCTATCATTTTATGTATTTTCAAATTTCCAGAGCTCATATCTTTTGCATCCGAACTCCGATTGAGCCTATTCAAATTTCTAAATTTATCTAAATTCAAGATCTAGCCAACTAAACCAAAATTATTCAATTTAGAGTTAATTTGAATCTTATTTGAATTTAGTTTGAATTTAGCTTATTTTAGCAGATAGATTTGACGACTTTGAGAGTCGATTTACGCTGCTTGAGAGCAACTATTTGAGCAAGGCAAGTTACATTCTTGATCATATTTGCACCCATTATGTAACATTATTTAAATTCTATTTCAAATTATTACTGCATGCTTATTTATATTCAACTATTTAAATTCCTGTTTTTAAATTCATAGATATGCCTAAATCCTTTGTATGGCCAATTTTGATATCTAATCAAACATATTGTCACCCTAGATAAAAACCTAGTTGATACAATAGTATGAACTAGGATCATTTGGAAAATATTGTGCTTAGCCATGCTTATAGACCTCATATGTTCCATTTGGGGAATTTTAGCCAAAAATCAACTAGTGTTCAAATTGTACCCTTGACATTGGTGTGTCATGGGAGTTTTATAAATGACTTTAGAAAATAAAATAAAATGATGGTTTGGACTTGGGCGAATTGGTTGTCCGTGGGTGCAGTGTTTATGCACGGCTCAACTGGTAGGTTGAGGCCTAGGTTCTGTGGTGTCGCCAGTCCGCTTAATGACCGGCCGAGTCGCATCTTGCTAAGCCACATCGTACTACCACATGTCTTGTATGGGCAGGACTTGGCTGAATAATTTACAAAGTTTCATCATGGTCGTTCCTATTGATGCGGTGGGTTGTCTTTCATGACCTTTGTTAGTCCCACCTGGCGCAAGAGGGGGCCTGAACCCTACGAACGGGTAGTCCAAAGGGGGCGAAACCTTAGCGAGGGAGGACTGTGGTGGAATGGCACATTGTAAAGGCCTCGTGATGATCACTTAGTCGCACACCTTCGTAAGTGTGTCAGACGGATATTAAAAATTGATTATCTCTTGTGGGTAAAGTTGTACAACCTCTGCAGAGTGTCAAACTATTCGAATAGCCGTGTCCACGGTCATGGATATGCTGGCAAAGCCACTCAAAGTTAGACTTTGGTTTTAATTTAAAAATGTTTTTGTAAAATAATTTTGTCATGGGTGGGTGTCCATGAGAAAAGTTGTGGGTCGAAGCCCCGGGTTGGTGCCTACACTATCTTTATCAATTCAAAAATCAATTTTTGATTCTATAAAACTTGAGCTTTTGAACTTATTATGGTATTTAATGTCAAATGTTGTTTTGCACAAATAACCCTATAAGCCTTTCTATTGTTACATCCATGTATGCATGTCATTCAGTTACCTGACGGGTGTAACTTGCGAGCATGGAAGTTGTGCTCATACTTGCTTTATGCAAACAAATTTCAGAGGAGAAGGACTTTACTACAGATGTGGATCGTGACGACTAGGCCGCTACCCCAGTCGATTGCCTGTGGCAGATCAGCTGGACTCCACTACTTCTTCATCGTCTTCCGCTGTGTTTATTTAATGTTTCCCTGTAAGGCTATATCGTAATCAACTCTGTTGTTATTTATTAAATTTTAGCGTTTATGGTTGTGTTATCACATTTGTTTACCTGTGAGCTAGCCATTGATCATGGGACTAGTTCAGTTATGCACAAAAGATATGGGATGTTACTCCCGGGTCTGACAGATTGTTGAGATATTGTCAAGTATGACTCAGCCTCAGTAAGTAACCTTATGGGAGTTAGATTATCTCTAAGGATAACTTGGTCAAGAGTATATTTATGTATTGATATGAGTGATTGAGTATGTTTGAATTCTGGTCAATCAGTTAGGGTTTTGTGAATGGGTATATTGTGGTCGAGTAGCTGCATTTGATTGGTGTGGGTCAAAGAAGGTCTAAGGTTGGTGTAATGAATCGCATTGGGCGGTTACTTGAGTAGTGAGGAACGACAACATTAATAACTGAGGTTATTGTTGAGTTGTGTGAAATTTAGTCTTCATATCTGAGGGTTACCCATCAAGTACACTGGAAATTCATTGTAAGAGTCTTAGAGGTTGAATTAGGCCTTGCATTTTTTATGCTAGCATCATGGTTTCCCATGATTAGGTTCCAGGAGTTATGGCGATCTTTGATAGAATCCTGTGGGTGCAGTAAATGAGTGTGAATGTGGTAAATTTCAAGTCGAGTATCCCTAAAAGATTGAGGTGATGGGATTGTGTCGGGACCCAAAATTACGATTCTGGACCCTCTGTGTATAATGCACTAGTCCAGGATCACGCTAGTGCACACAGTGTCAACATCGGTGAATATCGATCCACACAAGCGATAATTAAAGTAAACGATTAATTAAAATAATAAATACTGGTTTTGACCTTACGGTCGAGTTTACACTTATTGAGCCACGCAGAGCTAACAGAGAATAAAATAGCAATGGGAACGTAAAAACTTCAACGTAGATCCCTCAAATCATCACAGTAACCAACTCGGGATCCGCACCTTAATGATCAAGAACCTTCGACTTAACTCCTCTCGAAAGCAAAGCGTGACTCCTCTTCTTATGTAGGTTTGGGCGCAAGTTTTACAACAAGCGTGAGTACACAACCGTACTCGCAAATCATACCACAGAATGCAATTTATAGATGCAGGCTTATTAAAAAAAAGGCTTATGTGGTTCTTTTGCATGAAAGCAATATTTGCAATGGAATACAATAATAGATTGAAAGCATAATTCAAAACAAATAGACAGTATTAATTTAACAGTTATTTTCACAAAGACACAAAGCTAAACAGTTTATTTCACATAGCCATATATATGACTTAGATCACATAGCTCCCATCCCAAGCATTTTATGAAAACTACCCCTCGTGTGAAATCCCCGAGCATGGCCATGACCGCGGACGCGGCTATTCGAATAGATTGATTTAACACTTTGCAGAGTTTGTACACTTTACCCACACGATACAACTAGTGTAGCTAGCGACAATCCTAACAAAACAGCTCGTAAACTTCGCCTCAAACATTGACATTCCCAATGTGCTTTACCGCTGCATCAACCCACAAAGAAAGCCATCCGACACACACATGGCCGATGTGGATGCGCGAACCGTCCCGCGATGCAACTACTGTGTAGTCACACCTCCATCCTCGTCACGGCCTAACCTATCGACCAACATCAATGTCGAGACTCCATAACCTACTATGTTAGGCCCGCCCCATCGGACATGTGGTCGTAAAGAAGGCTCAGTTCAATAGTGCACAAAGTTAAGTCCTTAATTGACCAAGGCAAGACTTCCATTTTCTAACTATGTCACAAAGATTATCATTCCCATTCACAAAATTCACCATATCACTTAGTTCCACCACTTGCCTCAGTCCAAATCTTTTACCACCCAGTTGGTTTTAGTGCAACACATGCTATCACGAAGTAATAACACATAGCACACAGTTTTACACAAAGTTCCACAGTCACTTAGTCAAATTTAATATTTGCAACTCGAATGAGGTATGAGACTCGTAGCATGGCTAAGCAATTATACTCGCATCTAACCAACCCACGTTGGTGCTACGATAATACCAACTAAATAAACCAATCTAGGGTGACAAGAGATTACGACATACAAAGCCAAAGTGGTTATAACAGATTGGATAATAACTATACCCAAAAGCATTTAAATAAATAATTAAAGTAGAATGCAATACTTTGAAACAAAGTAATTTGAAAACTGGGTTCAATATGATCAAAGGTATGACTTGCCTTGGAAAAGGTCTAGGTACTGGTCTTGATCTTGAGGTGCTCCTTCTTGTCCAAATTCCCCGACGTATCGACGTCTACTCGCAAACGAAAAAAATAAATAAAACAAATAAATAACAGAGGCAAAAAAACTCCAAAAATTAATTAAAAATCTCAGATAAATAGATCTCGAATTTAGATAAATTTAGGAATTTGAATGGGCTCAATCGGAGTTCGGATGCAAAAGAAAACCCTAAATTTGAATTTACTAGAATTTCCAAATTATTTCATAAAAGAAAAATCGGATTATTGCGCAAGCATGACATTAGCAAGGATTTTTGGAAATTAAAAGAATAAAAAGAAAACACTGACATGTGGGACCCACATGTCAGTTTCACGGCTCACAGTGGACTAAGTCTACCGAGCCTCGGGATCTAGAGACCGGTGGATTGCCGTGCGGGCGCACACGTGTCTGCTGACACGGCACCACGCACGCGACAGCAGGGGTGCTGACATGGCGACGAGGTGGCGACGGTGAGGGCGGCGGAGGCTCGGGAATCGAGGGTTCCGGCGAACGGCGGCTCTACACCGGCGGTGGGTGGTACCGGCGTGAAGAGGGTGCAAAGGCGATCACGATGGGGTGCTCACGGGTGCACGGGGATGACTGTGGCAACCGGCGGCGAGGTTTAGGCAGCAGAGAGGCTTCGGGCTCGACAGGATCGACTCTCCCACGGTGCTCCGACGGAACCAAGGCGACTACAGTGAAGTGCAGCTCCGTGCGATGTCGACAGCGGTGACGAGGGAGCTCGAACGGTACTGACGGCGGCGCACGGGCTCGTCGGAGTTGGCGGCAGCGAGATCGAATCTTCGAGCTCTCGCGGCGGCTAGGGTTTGGCGCGAGGGCTAAGGCGGCTGCGAGAGGGTTGCGGAGGTCGAGGGCTCGCATCCCTTTTATAGGCGGCGGCTCGGGAGAGTCTACGGCATGAACGCCCAAAAACGGCTTGCGGCGGTGGACGTGGAGAAATCAGGAAGGAGTAGTCTGCTTCGGAGACGACAACGACGTGGCGGGGTGGGACCCACACATCAGCGACGAGGGCTCGCGCGAGACCGCATGGCAATCGACGCGTAAGGCCGATCGGTGGGGCGCACGCGCGCTACGGAGAGAGTGGGTGCGCCGTCGTGACCCGGTATTAATACACCGGATCCTTGCAGGCATTTCGACTAGTCCCATGATCGTGAGCTAGTCCACACAAGAAACAAAATGATAACAAATTCATATCACAACTTTATTAATAAATAACAACAGAGTTGATTACAAAGGAGGTTTACAGCCAACAATAAATTAAACACAAATGAAGACGAAGAAGTAGTAGGGTCCAGCTTAACCGCCACTGTGCAATCGATCGGGTAGCGGCCTAGTCGCCACGATCCGCACTGGTGAAGTCCTTCTCCTATGAAATTTGTTTGCATGAAGCGAGTATGAGCACAACTTCCGTGCTCGCAAGTTACACCCGTCAAGTAACAGAATGACATGCATATGGATGTAACAAAGGATGGCTTATAAGGTCGTTTGCATAAAGCAGCATTTCTTTTAAATACTGGTACTAAGTTCCAAGGCAGTTATTTTATAACTAAAATTCATAAAACTCTCAATTTTATAGTCAGATAACATTCACACATGAAAGGTGAAGGATATCTTCCTAACACATGGCTTCCTGCCCAAATTCCCATCTGGATAAACCAGTTTTGAAGAAGTTTATTTTCAAACAAAACCAAAGTCTAACTTTGAGTAGTTTCGCTAGCATGTCCAGAATCGTGACACGGCTATTCGAATAGTTTTACACTCGCAGAGGTTGTACAGCCTTTACCCACAAGAGATAATCAACTTTCAATGTCCGTCGACACACTTGAAGGTGTGCGACTAAGTGATTATCACGAGGCCTTTACAATGTTATGTCTTAATGTATTTATGCCCGCTAAGGTTTCGCTACCATCGGATGACCATCCTCAGGAGCCCTCTGCGCTGTATGGGTCTACTGTCGACCAACACCCATACCAACAACATAGCACAAATGACACTAAGACATCACAAATTATTTAGCCAAGTCCCGCCACACAGACATGTGGTGGTACGATAAGGCATAGCATCATGCGCTCAAGACCGGTCCTCAATCGACTTGGGCGACTTTCCATAAAACCCATGGGCCTTAACCTAACGATTAAGCCCGCATAAACTCCGCACCCACCAATCATCCATTTCGCTCAAGTCCAAACCCATTTTCACTTTACTTTTCAAGTCATTTGTAAACTCCCATGACACACCAATGCCAAGGGTACAATTTAAACAATAATTGATTGTTGGCTGAAATTCCCCAAATCAGACAAGTTTGGTCTATAAGCATGGCTAAGCAATACGTTTAAATGATCCTAGTTCATACTATCGTATCAACCAGGTTTTATCTAGGGTGTCAATGTGTTTGATTCAATATCAACATGGGTCATACAAAGGATTTAGGTATAACTATGAATTGAAAAACAAGAATTTATATTACCGAATATAAATAAGCATGCAGTAATAATTTAAAAACAAAATATAAATAATTTAAAATAATGGAATCAATATGATCAAGGGTATAACTTGCCTTGCTTGATGAGGTGACGTTGATTTTCTTAACAGATCACCCAATGTAACGCCCGTGTTGAGGTGACGTTGTTTTCTTAATAGGTCACCTAGTACTCACAAGTACTATCTTCAGTAGTCCAAGTGTACGATCACGATGATCATACAGCCAAAATCAATCCTCTTATGTTGTTCTTCAATCGGCGTTGAAATCGATTCTCAAGTCGCCAAATCTAATCGTAAAATAAGCCAAATCTAACTCAAATTCAAATAATTTCAAAAAGACAGATCAAATTAACTCCAAGTAGAAATATTTTGCTTTAGCTAGCTAGATTATGACTTTAGACAAATTTTGCAACTTGAACCACCCAATTTGGAGTTCGGATGCAAAAGATATGAATTTTAGAAGTTTGAAATTACACTAAATAATAAATTAGGGTTTAAAGGAATTACTGGCCAAATGAGCTCAAAATTAAATAATTTTGGTTTGGTTGGCTAGATCTTGATTTTATATGAATTTAGGAATTTGAATCGATGAAATCGAGTTCAGATGAGGAGAACGAACCCAGGAAGTTCTAAATATCAAAAATCCTAATTTTCGATTTTATTGAATTTCTTGAATTATTTTCCTAAAGGAAAATGGCTTTATTGCGTCAAAGATGACATCAGCATTTGATTTTCGAATTTAAAAGAATTAAAGAAATTCGACATATGGGACCCACATGCCGGCCTCACTACTCACATGGACTAAGTCCACGTTGATGTGGACGGTGAGGTTGAGGTGGCGGGTGTGTGCGTGTGTGGCGGCCACGTAGACGAAGTTGGCGACGTGGCACCGAGGTGGCATCACGGTGGCGTGATGTGGCGACCACGCGGTCGGGCCACGCCGCACGGCCAGCGCGGCGGCTCGGGTCCGATGGCTCGGCGATCCGGCGGCGTTTGCCGGCGGTGAGAGGTGCCAAACGGAAGAGGAGGGTTCGGGGATCGTGATGCTCACCACTGCAACGCTTGGGGACGGAGGAATCGCCGGCGGCGACGTGTTAGGCTGCGGCGTGATCGGGCTCCACGGCGGCGACGACTCGGTGGCGCTTCGCGGCGAGGCGAGCACCGGGTTCGCGCGGAGGCGGGGATGCTAACGGTGGTGACAGTGATGATGCGGCGGCGACGGAGGCGGCGCTAGAGGCGGCGACGTGCTTGCGGCCGACGGCGAGAAGATCTTGAATTCCGTCGAACTCACGGGGAGGCAGAGAAGGTGGATGGTGGGGTTGGAATGAGGAGGAATGGGGCTTCCCGGTGCTCCCTTTATAGGGGCCGGAGGAGGCCGGGGGCGAGAGATCACGCGCGGAGGTTGTGGCGGCGATTTTTAGATTCCGGTGATTACGCGCGAAACGGAGGGGGAAAGTGGCCGGAGATGGGGCGGCGGGACACGGGGAATTTAATGCGCGCTACCGCGTAAGGGAAGGGGGCGAGAATCGCGGCGGAGACGAGCTCCGCACGGTGCGGTAATGGCGGCGGGGTGAGGTTCTGCGCGAGGAAGAAAACGCGGGGAAGAAGAAAGCGTGCGGCCGGTCGGATCTTGATCCGAGGGCTGCGAATGACGTGTGGCGTGGGGATTTGCTGACCGTCCGATGTAGATCGGAGGGTTCACAGCAAGAGGGCATTCGGAACCCCCGAAGGTACTTCAAGATCTGACCGTGGATTCTCGATCCAACGGTGTGGAGAAGCGGGATGGTGTGGGAGAGTGATAGCCGTCCGATTCAAATCGGACGGTGGGGAGAGAGAGGAGAGAGGGAGGTGCGGGCGGCGGTGGGTTGGTGAGTGGCCGGAAAGTGACGAAACAGGAATGGGGCCGGGAGGTTTAGGCCCAAAAGGGATTTTCTGTTTTTAATTGATTAACAATTGATTTAATTCCAGATAATTAGAAAGGACTTTAGAAAATAGCAAATAAATTCTAAAAATTATGAGAAAATTCACAGAAATTCTCTTAGGCATTTTGGACTTAAATAAAATAGTTCCAACTTAAAGTTGGCTATACTTTTTGCAAATAAATTATTTTGGCTTTGCAATAAATAGGAAAAAGCTTTTAAAAAAAACTCAGAAAATCAAAGGAATTAATTAAATTTTTATTTTTCAGATCAAACCAACTTAAACTACAAGAACTTCAGATAACTTTTAAATTTTGACTTTGAAAACTTCAGAAAAACAATCAAACTCTGGCAAATTCTCAGAAAAACCAGTAAAATAATAATTTTATTTATTTTTATTTTGGTAACAACACTTTGGGATGTTACAAACTACCCCCCTTAAAAGGAATCTCGTCCCCGAGATTCGGAGAGGTAGAAAGAAAGAATACGGATAAAGGATAAATGAATTGAGAGTTAGAGAGTCTATCTCCAGGTTGACTTTACATCCAGGGGTTTCGATTTTTTTTTACGAAGTTTTGAAGTGTCGACTCGTCTTTTAAGTTCCGGGCGCATCGATAGGTTAGAAGTCCAATGGATTGTTAGAGAAGAGAAAAATAGCAAAGGGTGAGAGAGAAAGATATGAGGGAAGAAGTCTACCTATTTAAAGCAAACGTTGTATACAAGATCAAAAGATCTATGTACGACGTACCAAAAGAAAACATACCATACAAGTTAAGAAACAATACAACGTTCTACTCGATCGATACTCGTAAGCTGGTGAAACGACTCAATACACAGAATGAGTCTTGACACACTTAAGCTATATGGCTTGGCTGGCATCGCATCTTTAGTTCGATGAATCTTGCATGACGACGTTCTTTTGACAGCTTCACGTCTTGTGATCTTCAACGCATAGGTAAGAAACGTGTTGACTACCTATAGAAAATTTGGAGGGAAAGAGGATCTATTTAACATTATAAAATAGTGAAGAGAGAATTAGGTGAGAAAGAATTGCTACGAAGAAGCTACAGGCAGATGACCAAGATGAGGAGAGAACAATTTATTTTTCTTGTTGTATAAAATAAATTTTGAAGTTTTCAACTAACGGCCATTCTAACTAGGTCACGACCTACAATCGATATGGCTCTGATACCACTTTGTCAGACCCGGGTATTAATACACCCAGATCCTCTGTGCATTTCTGGCCTAGTCCCATCATCAGTAGCTAGTCCACACAGTAAACAAAATGATAACAAATTCATATCACAACTTTATTAATAAATAACAATGAGTTGATTACAAAGGAGGTTTACTGTGCTAACAATAAATTAAACACAATGAAGACTAAGAAGTAGTAGGGTCCAGCACCGCCACGTGCAATCGATCGGGTAGCGGCCTAGTCGTCACGATCCACACCTAAAGTGAAGTCCTTCTCCTCTGAAATTTGTTTGCATGAAGCAAGTATGAGCACAACTTCCGTGCTCGCAAGTTACACCCGACAAGTAACATAATGACATGCATATGGATGTAACAAAGGATGCCTTATAAGGTCGTTTGCATAAAGCAAAGATTTCTTTTAAATCTGGTACTAAGTTCCAAGGCGTTATTTTATAACTAAAATTCATAAAATTCTCAATTTTATAGTCGATAACATTCACACATGAATGGTGAAGGATACCTTCCTAACACATGGCTTCCTACCCAAATTCTATCCGATAAACCGTTTTGAAGAAGTTTATTTTCAAACAAAACCAAAGTCTAACTTTGAGTAGTTACGCTAGCATGTCCAGAATCGTGGACACGCTTATTCGAATAGTTTTACACTCGCAGAGGTTGTACAGCCTTTACCCACAAGAGATAATCAACTTTCAATGTCCGTCTCGACACACTCCGAAGGTGTGCGACTAAGTGATTATCACGAGGCCTTTACAATGTTCTCGTCTTAATGTATTTATGCCCGCTAAGGTTTCGCTACAATCGATCGACCATCCTCCGAGCCCTCTTGCGCCAGATGGGTCTCTGTCTCGACCAACACCCATACCAACAACATAGCACAAATGACACTAAGACATCACAAATTATTTAGCCAAGTCCCGCCCACACAGACATGTGGTGGTACGGTAAGGCATAGCATCATGCGTCAAGACCGGTCCTAATCGACTTGGGCGATTTTCCATAAAACCCATGGGCCTTAACCCTAACCAGATTAAGCCTGCATAAACTCGCACCCACCAATCATCCATTTCGCCAAGTCCAAACCCATTTTCACTTTACTTTTCAAGTCATTTGTAAAACTCCCATGACACACCAATGCCAAGGATACAATTTAAACAATAATTGATTGTTGGCTGAAATTCCCCAAATCAGACAAGTTTGGTCTATAAGCATGGCTAAGCAATACGTTTAAATGATCCTAGTTCATACTATCGTATCAACCAGGTTTTATCTAGGGTGTCAATGTGTTTGATTCAATATCAACATGGGTCATACAAAGGATTTAGGTAACTATGAATTGAAAAACAGGAATTTATATTACCGAATATAAATAAGCATGTAGTAATAATTTAAAAACAGAATATAAATAATTTAAAATAATGGAATCAATATGATCAAGGGTATAACTTGCCTTGCTTGATGAGGTGACGTTGTTTTCTCCAATGATCACCTTAATGTAACGCCCGTGTTGAGGTGACGTTGTTTTTCTTAACAGTCACGTAGTACTCACAAGTACTATCTTTCGTAGTCCAAGTGTACGATCACGATGATCATACAGTCAAAATCAATCCTCTTATGTTGTTCTTCAATCGGTGTTGAAATCGATTCTCAAGTCGTCGAAATCTAATCGCAAATAAGCCAAATCTAACTCAAATTCAAATAATTTCAAAATACAGATCAAATTAACTCCAAGTAGAAATATTTTGCTTTATCTAGCTAGATTATGACTTTAGACAAATTTTGCAACTTGAACCACCCAATTTGGAGTTCTGATGCAAAAGATATGAATTTTAGAAGTTTGAAATTACACTAAATAATAAATTAGGTTTAAAGGAATTACTCAATAAATGAGCTCAAAATTAAATAATTTTGGTTTGGTTGGCTAGATCTTGATTTTATATGAATTTAGGAATTTGAATCGATGAAATCGGAGTTCGTATGAGGGAGAACGAACCCCGGGAAGTTCTAAATATCAAAAATCCTAATTTTCAGATTTTATTGAATTTCTTGAATTATTTTCCTAAAGGAAAATGGCTTTATTGCGTCAGCATGACATCAGCATTTGATTTTCGGAATTTAAAAGAATTGTAAGAAATTCCGACATGTGGGACCCACATGTCGGTCTCACGGCTCACATGGACTAGGTCCACGGTTGATGTGGACCAGGGCTGGGGTTGAGGTGGCGGGTGTGTGCGTGTGTGGCGGCCACGTAGACGAAGTTGGCGATGTGGCACCGAGGTGGCATCACGGTGGCGTGATGTGGCAGCCACGTGGCTGGGCCACGTCGGCACGGGGCCGGCGGCGGCTCGGGGCCCGATGGCTCCGGCGACTGGCGGCGTTTTGCCGGCGGCGAGAGGTGGCAAACGGAAGAGGAGGGTTCGGGGATCGTGATGCTCACCACTGCGACGCTCGGGGAAGGAGGAATTGCCGGCGGCGACGTGTTAGGCGGCGGCGTGATCGGGCTCCACGGCGGCGACGGTTCGGTGGCGCCGGCGAGCGGAGGCGAGCACGGGTTCGCGCGAGGCGGGATGCTAACGGTGGTGACGGTGATGATGCGGCGGCGGAGGCGGCGCTAGAGGCGGCGGCGCGCTTACGGCCGACGGCGAGAAGATCTTGAATTCGTCGAACTCACGGGAGGAGAGAAGGTGGATGGTGGGGTTGGAATGAGGAGGAACGGGCTACCCGTGCTCCTTTATAGGGGCCGAGGAGGTCGGCGCGAGATCACGCGGAAGTTGCGGCGGATTTTTAGATTCCGGCGACACGCGAAACGGAGGGGGAAAGTGGCCGGAGATGGGGCGGCGGGACGCGGGGAATTTAATGCTACCGCATAAGGGAAGGGGGCGAGAATCGCGGCGGAGACGAGCTCCGCGCGGTGCGGTAATGGCGGCGGGGTGAGGTTCTGCGCGAGGAAGAAAACGCGGGGAAGAAGAAAGCGTGAGGCCGGTTGGATATTGATCCGAGGGCTGCGAATGACGTGTGGCGTGGGGATTTGCTGACCGTCCGATGTAGATCGGAGGGTTCACAGCAAGAGGGCGTTCGGAACCCCCGAAGGTGCTTCAAGATCTGACTGTGGATTCTCGATCCAACGATGTGGAGAAGCGGGATGGTGTGGGAGAGTGATAGCCGTCCGATTCAAATCGACGGTGGGGAGAGAGAGAGAGAGAGGTGCGGGCGCGGTGGGTCAATGAGTGGCCGAAAGTGACGAAACAGGAATGGGGCCGGGAGGTTTAGGCCCAAAAGGGATTTTCTGTTTTTAATTGATTTAGCAATTGATTTAATTCCAGATAATTAGAAAGGACTTTAGAAAATAGCAAATAAATTCTAAAAATTATGAGAAAATTCACAGAAATTCTATTAGGCATTTTGGACTTAAATAAAATAGTTCCAACTTAAAGTTGGCTATACTTTTTGCAAATAAATTATTTTGGCTTTGCAATAAATAGGAAAAAGCTTTTACAAAAACTCAGAAAATCAAAGGAATTAATTAAAATTTTATTTTTCAGATCAAACCAACTTAAACTACAAGAACTTCAGATAACTTTTAAATTTTGACTTTGAAAACTTCAGAAAAACAATCAAACTCTGGCAAATTCTCAGAAAAACCAGTAAAATAATAATTTTAGTTATTTTTATTTTGGTAACAACACTTTGGGATGTTACAGCGGCTCGGGAGTTGGGCTGGCGGCTTGGGCTGGGCTAGGAACAGAGGTGGGCCGAGGGAAAGGGAATTCGGCCCAATCGATTAACTGAGATTTTAAATAGCTTTTCTATTTTGTAAAATACCAGAAATTCAAATAAGCAATAGAAAATAGAATTTGTAATCAACATAAATACTTAAAATACTGGGATTAACATGATCAAACTGCTTGCCTTCTTGCTGTTGCTCAAACTGTTGTGGAGGGTCGCTCTCGGGATTACCGCAAATGTCGAATCCTAAGCGCAAAGGCAAAAAGAACCAAGAACAACCAATAAGACTAGCAACACTTAAACAAAAGAGCAAGCAAAAATTATCCAATTGCGATTTAAACTTATACACAAGGTGAAATACGAATATACCTAGACATAGAAACCGAAAACCTAATTTGGATTTGTGGTGCAAAAGATATTACCTCAAAACCCATTTTCTACCATAATTAGCACTGTAGCAAAACATTTTCTAGAAAGATTTTGAAGCTGAAATTTTATGGTAGCTGCCTACTGGTATAGAGGTAACCCATATAAAATTTCAGGTCATTTGGAGTTAAAATGATTTAGTTAAGATTTTTCTAAGATGCAAAACTAGCATAATGCGCTTTCAGAAATATAAACATGTGCAAAACCTATTTCACATTATAGTATGATAACAGAGGGATTTTCTAACATCAAATTTCTATTTTTAGGATTCACAGGAATTACTGTGTCTATTACATCATTAAATGAATTTTTAAGTGCTACTAATAAGGTTAAATCTACTAACATTTTTTTCGTGCCGATTTAGGCCTACCACCATTTTTAGACTAAAGTTTAGTTAATAACAAATTTATCAAAGTTAAAATCGTACAATTATCGGATATACGAGAAAAAGATATGCATTTTCCAAGTTTTAATACAATTCGAATATATAAAAATAGCGTAAACAAGCTATAAAAGATTACAGAATTTTCTACTACTGACGAAGCTAAAAGCATTTTTATATTAAACTTTAGTGAATTACAAATTTATTACAGATTGGTTTCATGTAAAAGGATTTATCTTGAATTAGTTATGAATTTCTAAAGTTTTGATACAATTTTCGGTTGATAAATAAATACTTACGTAAATAAAACCAACCCAACCGAGATAAATGACGTGGACACTCGAGGCCGTTGATGCAATATCCAACGAGCCACACGCACGAGAATCGGCAAGACGCGCGATTCAAAACAGAGTCCACCGTTGGATCAAGATCCAACGGCCACGAGGACGAATGCAACCGGACGGTGCGGTTGCCTTGGCCGCCACACCGAGATCTCAAGATGAACGACACGAGAGCACTTCCCGCGGAAGGTCCGATTGCACGCATGATCGTGGCCGCAGATCAAACGATGGACGGCCAAGAATGATGAGGGAACCGGATGGTCGAACGCATACAAGATCGGGCCGCAGACGCAAAATGGACGGCGTCCAAGGTTGAAGTGCAAACAGAATACCGACACGGGGCGCATGTTAGGATCGAGAGTCACACATGCGAGTCTTAACACACGTGCAGATGCACGTGGACCCACCGCAAGGACTTAAAGGAGGCTTTAGATGCCTAATTAATTACTAATGACCAATGATTAGTGATGATTAGCAATTAATGTGTCCTAAAGATTTTGAACAGAGATGATTTAGGGACGAGGGCCCACACGCCGCTGACCCAAGAAGGTAATTTGACACATTTATTGCTAACAATGATTAGCAATAAATAACCCAAAATCAGCCCTAATGACTTCGGTTTTCGGTTTTGAGCTTATGGGCCCACCGGCGGTGGGCACGTGGGGTTATTTCCGACACCAATAGTGCCGACACTTTAATTAACCCATGATTAGCATTAATGATGCCTAAACGCACGGATAAAAGCGGCGGGTGATTTAAGGTTGGACCCACATGTCGCTGAGACATTAGGCGATTAAGACACCATTAATGCTCTACCGATTGACAATCATTAAACATTAAATGTGTCCTAATTATCGACGAAAATGGAGCTTCAACCGACAAAACCCGAGTGGCTTTGCAACGCTTGTCGCCGCGACTCGATCGGCGCGGCGCCACAAACTATCAAAATGGGTTCGCAATAGTGTTGCGGACCCAATGGTGGTGACTCGCGGTGGTGGAGGTTCGAACGCCACGAGCCGGAAAACAAGAAAGAAGCCGACACGGCAAAACACGAAAATAGCAAGATGCTCGCTGCGGTCCAAGGAAGCGAGTGCCATGACTTCTAGGGGCTATATAGGAGCTACCTTAACCGAGAGGAGCTCCAAAGATGGCCTGGGAAGACTTGAACACGATGAAGTCCACCTGAGCGAAGAAGATGAAGTGGAAGATGAGGTTCGAGCAAAATGAGTGGAACCAAATCATTACCACAGCTTCATTATAGCTCAAAGAGGCTCCAAAAGCAATTAATTGCAAAAGAACCACTTACCTGAGTGGAGAAGAAAGGGTGAAACCAACGAAAATCTCCAAACTTAAAATTGAGTGATTCTCGTGAATGCAACCCAAAATCAAGTTAGGGAAGTATAAAGGAGGTTGAGGAGTTCAAAAGGGTGCAAGAAAGGTTGAAGATGAACCACAGGACACCAAGGCCGCCATTGGAGCTCTACGGTCAACAATGGTGCTTTGAGGGTGTGAGGTGGCTTTGAGCTCAAACACAGAGAAGAGCAAAGTGTGGTGTAAAGGAACACCGGGAGGAGCTAAGGGCAATATAAAGGAAAGGATTAGGTTACGAGCGCGAACATGAGCCCATGGTGAGCTCGGTTCATGGCGCGGTCATGGACCAAGAAATGATGGGAGCAAGTGAGCACGGTGACCATGGAGGAGAAAGCCTGTTGCGCATTAAATGCCTTGCAGAGACGCGTTGGCGAGGCACGCTCGAAGTGACACAACAAGCCCCCCATGCTCTCTCTTTCTCTCTGCCATGAACGCCCGCGCGCACGGAGAAGCCGAGGAGGAAGAAGAACAGAGAAGACAAACCACGACCGTTGGATTTTAGATGGACGGTGTGATTTAAAAGAGTTCGCCGACGATCCGATTGCCTCACGGAAATCGGACGGTTGGATTAAGATCCAACGGTCCCAATTGGCTAATGCAACCGAGGGTCCGAATGCTCACATGAACGTGGGCGAGCGATTCGAATCAACGATCGAGATTGCACGCGCGCTTTAAAACGCGGCTCGGTGCGCTTAGGTGGTTCAACCAAGTCAAGTGGCTCGGACTCGAGCCCGACTCAACCCAAGGAACAAAGTGAAACTGGTTTTAGGTTTTTAAATATCTTGAGACTTTTGAGGATTTATTTGGGGTAGCAAAATAACTCAAAAATTCTGAAATTTTTACAGGAGCTTGCTGACCGAGACATTGACCTTGTGTAAAATTTTTAGAGGTTTTTATGCATCGTATTTTTCTCCAAAAATTCTACAAGGTACTGGTTTTAGGTTTGACTGAGAGTCAAACAGGTTTGATCGCCTCTAAAATATTCAAACAACTTCTAAAATTGTGAAATTTTTCAGAGGGTCACATACCATCCCAAGAACTTAGGAAAAATATTCTGTGAGATGATCACAACATTTGACAAGAATGTTTTTGAAGGAACAAGATTTGGATCAAAAGACTTGTGACTTTGCATTTCCATAAGTCTTGTACAATACTTGTCCAAGACACAAAGGAAATACATGATGTAAGAAAAAGTTTTAATTTCTACTCATTTTCTTACATTTGAAACACAAGCCCAAAATTGGGATGTTACAACTCTACCTCTTACAAGAATCTCGACCGAGATTCCGTTTACTCGAGAAGAAAGAAGGAAAATCGCACGAAGGCGATCTTCTCGCTCCCAAGTTGCTTCATCTTCGTAATGGTTTGACCATCAACCTTAAGGAACTTGACGACACGGTTCCTTGTTCTCCGCTCGATTCCTCAAGAATACGAACAGATGCTCGCGTAGGTCAAATCCTCCCGCACATCGAGAGTTTCAACGGAGTTTCTCGGTCGGGACACGAGGCACTTCTTCAGTGTGAAACATGGAACACATCATGCACACCCTCGCGCACTGGTAGCTCCAATCAGTATGCAATCGCCCAACTCTCTCGACGATGCGGTAAGGCCCAACATATCGAGGCCAACTTTCCTTGATGCCAAAGCGCCGATGGCTCTTCAAGGAGAGACTTTGAGATACACAAAGTCATTGGGCTCAAAGCTCAACTCACGGCGACGCACGATCCGCATAGCTCTTTGTCCGGATCGGGCCGCGGCGCAGATGCTCGCGATCAATCGAACTCGACTTTCGGCCTCATTGATCGACCGGGCCAAAACCGCCGCCGCCGCCTCTCGGCCGATTCAATGGGGTTCGCATCTCCTCCCATACAAAGCCTCAAATGGTGCCATGCCAAGATCGGCTGAAAGTCGTTGTTGTAGGAGAACTCCGCAAATGGTAGGCACTTCTCCCACTTCTTCCCATAGGAAAGAACACAAGCACGGAGCATATCTTCCAACACTTGGTTGACTCGCCCGTCGACCATCACCGAGGATGAAAATCGTCTTTGAAATGAAGGCGGGTCCCCATAGCCTCTGCGCACTATGCCAAAACCGCGAGGTGAAAAGTGCACCACGATCGAAATAATCGTTTTCGTGACACCGTGAAGACTCACAATCCTCGAGACATAAAGTTCGCCAAAGGTCCCACACGGTCGAGTCTTGACAGAAGGAAATGTGCCACTTTAGTCAACCCGTCGATCACGACCCAAATAGCATCATTCCCTTTGACGAGCGGGGCAATCCGGTGATGAAGTCCATGCCAACGAATCCCACTTCCACTCGCACCGGCAAGGGCTGAAGAAGGCTGCGGACGCCGATGCTCGCCTTCACACGACAAAGACACGCCGCACTTCGGCAACTAACTTGGCAATCTCACGCTTCATTCGGGTCCACTGCATCTCGGCGAAGGTCCTGATACATCTTGGTAGCCCCGGGGTGAATAGACAAAGGGGAATCATGGGCTTCGCAGAGAATCAATTTTCGCAATTCCATGACCTTAGGAACCACAAGACGCTGCCCAAACCACACAACGCCATGCTCGTCCTCCGAAAAGCACTTGGCTATCCCATCCTTGATGTTCCGCTTGATTTGGCTCACACCAACATCTGTCTGTTGCGCGGCCATGATTTGGTCCACCAAGGTTGGTTGCACAACCAATGTAGCAAGAGAACCGTGCTCGATCAAACCCAAATTGAGGCGCTGGAATTTTGAAATGAGGCGTGTCGCCGCTCTTGGAGCATCAACATGTTGCAATACACCTTCTGACTGAGTGCATCCGCCACAACATTGGCCTTGCCCGGATGATACTGAATGCCCACGTCGTAGTCCTTGATCAATTCCAACCATCTTGTTTGCCTGAGGTTCAGATCTGGCTGGGTGAACAAGTACTTCAAGCTCTTGTGGTCAGAATACACCTCACAACGGTTACCAATCAGATAATGCCACCAAATCTTGAGTGCATGGACTACCGCAGCCAACTCCAAGTCATGAGTAGGATAGTTGAGTTCATGAGGCCTCAACTGCCGCGATGCATAGGCCACAACCTTGCCCTTCTCGCATAAGAACACAACCAAGACCCCGACGAGAAGCATCACAATAGATATCAAAACTCTTGTGAATATCGTGGAGAACAAGCACTGGCTGAGGTCAACCGCTTGAGTTCCTCGAAACTCACATCGCAAGCAAGTGGACCACTCAAACTTCTTGTCCTTCTTGAGTAGTTCACCATAGGCTTCGCAATCTTGGAGAAATTCTCGATAAAGCGGCGATAGTAGCCACCAAACCAAGAAAACTCCGCACATCGGTGATCGACTTGGGCCGACCCCAAGATAGCACATCACCGACCTTGCTAGGATCCACACCACACCTCCCGCTGAAAGAACATGGCCCAAGAATGCCACTTCCTTCAACCGTAACTCGCACTTGTCGAATTTGGCATACAAATGGTGCTCACGCAGCTTTGCCCAACACAAGCTTAAGATGCTCAAGATGCTCTTCTTCACTCTTGGAGTAGATAAGGATATCATCGATGAATACCACCACAAACCTATCCAAATACTCCATGAATACCGAGTTCATAAGATTCATGAATAAAGCAGAGCATTAGTCAAACCAAAAGACATGACGGTGTACTCGTAAAGGCCATAACGAGTAGCAAAGGCCGTCTTAGGAATATCCTCGCCCGATCCCGACTTGATGATAGCCCGCCTCAAGTCAATCTTGAGAAGACTCGTGTTCGGTCAACCGATCGAAAAGATCATCAATACGGGCAAAGGATACTTGTTCTTTACCGCCACCTCATTAAGCTTGACGGTAATCAACACATGCGCAAGGTCTTGTCCTTCTTCTTCACAAAGATAATCGACAACCCCAAGGAGATGAGCTAGGACGGATAAAACCCTTCTCTTGCAGCTCACCCGCTTGCTTCTTCACTCCTCCAACTCATTAGGAGGCATGCGATACGGCCTCTTAGAAATAGGGGCGGTATCGGCAAAGAACTCGATCACAAACTCCGATCTCGAACAGGGCATCCCGCAAGTCTTCAGAAAGACATCCGCGGTCGCACACGTGGGACGCGTGAATCTCCACACCGGCTTTGCTTCAAGGACATAAAGATGGGGCCTCGCAATCGTGGCGAAAACCCAACCTCGTTCACCAAGGATCGTGAGGTAGACAATCTTCCCGCACAATCGATTTGTCTCAAGTGTTGGGACAACCAATCCATGCCAAGAATCACATCCAAGCGTGCCGAGTCGAGTAGGATAAGATTCGCCAAGAATCCCACTCCTTCGATGTGGATAGGAACATCCCGCATACTTGGTCACTCTCATTTCGAACCCGAGAGCGAATGAGCAAGTGGAATCCCAGAGGAACACAAAGAAGTCCACAATCAACAAAGAAAAGACCTCAAATAAAAGAATGCAAGCTCCCAGTCAAATAAAATCAGTAGCAGGATGCAAATTAACAAGGAGCGCACCCAACACCACGCCGGCGCCTCTGTGCCTCCTCACCGAGATGTGATTGACTCGCCGCTCCCAAGCCCGGTCTTCGGTCGTGGTGACCACTCCCTTGCCCGCGCCTCCATTAGGACGAGGCCGCTCCAGCTTTCTTAGGACAACTACTCGCGTAGTGGCCCTTGTTGTGGCAGAGAAGCGGTGACGCGGCCGCGGGTTGCGGGAACACCTCGCTGCTGGTCGCAGCGCACGTGATCGAGTCACGGCTCGCGGAGGACGTGGAGTCGGTGCCAAGGCCTCGGCGGTGGTGAAGCCAAAGAACGGCCACCGTGCAGCCCAACACGGGACGAACGAGGCCACTGCGCGATACCGGGCCTCCCACTTGCGCTATGGACTCGCCGCGCGCTCGCTTGTGCTCGGCGACGATGGCCTTGTCCACCAAGGTCCGAAGTCGGAAATCCACAATAGAGAGCTTGTCCCAAGCTCCTCGCACAAGCCCTCCATGAACTTCTCCCGCTGGCCTCATCGGTGGCCACCTCACAGGAGCGCACTCGCCAAATGGTTGAACTCATGGAGGTACTCATCACGCATTTGCGCCTGCTTGAGCGCAAGGAACTCCTTCTTTTCAGCTTCATCGTGCCAGCAGGACATGGGCCCGACGGAAAGTCGACCGAACTCCTCCCACGAGACCACGTGTCTCGCAGTCGCATGGCGAGGAAATTCTCCCACCATGAGTGCCGCACCCTCCACCGATGGGATGCGAAAGTGCCCGCCCCCGCTCCCGGCATCGAGCAACGCTGAGCTCCGCCAACCGACGCAGCTGGCCGTCTGCGCCCAAGGGATCTCTGACCGGGAGAAGGTAGGAGGCCGAGTACGGAGGAACTCCGCAAGCCCCCACGAGTCGATGTCCACCACCTCCGCATCCGGAGGCACCAGAGGGAGTGGAGGTGTTCCGGCGATGACCTCCAACACCCTACGGTCCTCCGAACGACATGCTCGATTTGCATGAGGACTTCCGCCATGGTCGAGGAGGGGAAGCTCTTCATCGGTACTACCCGGCTGATTTCGGCCGCACGTGTCCCACCACCATCCCGATTCACTAAGATGAGTTAGCTACAAGCCCGAGATAAAAAGAAAGCAAAGAAATGCAAACTCAATAAAAGGGCTCAGAATAACCACCAAGAGTACAAGACCAAAAATCACCAAATCGACTTCGAACGACTAACCCGTATGGAAGAACGAGTAATCGTGAGAAAACCCAAAATTTTTAGAACTAAATTCTAGCTCAAAACAGTCCAAAAATCAAGGTATAACCACCTAATAGAGTATAGGCATTAGCTAATCTCATATCACTTCTTACCCTTTCATTCCCACAAGTTTTAGTTGAATTTACCTCTCATTTCCTACCTTAATTACTAACCACTAGCTAGCTGTCCAAATTCCTTTCTCCAAGCCCTCATGTTTCTCCCAAAACCAAGTTAATCGATAGAGGCTAATTTTTGAAAGGAAGAGAGGAACAACTTTTTCAAACTTAAGTGAGAGTAAGGTGAGATAAGCAAGCTAAGACAGGTAAGGAGCAAAATTAGAGAACTTACTTAAGTCTTACAAACCTTTGAAAGTAAGTTTTCAAAATATTCTAAAGGCGACAAGCTAGGGTTTTACTGGTCAAGATGACTGATACCAACTTTGTGAGGACCTGAATATTTAACTAGTAACACTTAACCTCCAAATGGTTCTAGCGTTACTAATTAACATTCTAAGCCTCGATGGTCATATGCTTCCTGAACTGCAGCATATGCGCATCATCACAAAATTACACATCATTTCCATACAACATATATTACTAAGTTCAACAACGACATACATAAAGTAAAGTTATTACAAAGAGAGCCGACTGCCAAATAGAACAATATACAAGAATGACAATGAAGCAAAAGTGCCATAAGATGGCTAGAACAAAAGTTGACCGGTTAGCCACACAACCCACAAGGCAACCGACCGCCGCCAAGCTAGTCGCCTGCAAGCTACCACAACACACCACAAAAGTGAGGCCCTCAGCTCACCTTCTTCCTCTCGCAATGAACAATTAACATAGCATCCGAGTACAAAGATTGTCTTTGTACCGCAAGATCGACGTGTGGAATAGCGCACTATTCATAAACTACATGCAAGCTTATTTAAGTGGAGGTTGTATGTCTCATTTTGCACAAGGCCAACTTTATTTGCAATAATGTAATACATTTTAAAAGCAAGTTTACAAATCTGTTTTGTTATCAAAGTAACAGAAGTAAAGATACATACAAGTAACCACCGGAAGTGACTATCCCAATAGCCACCACAACATAGCACTAATCCCCGATTCGCACTCACCCATCAAGTTTTAATTTAAAAGGTTGTAGTCTAACTCTTGAAAGACCTTGCAAGCGTGTCCATAACCTAGACGAGGCTATTCGAATAGTTTTAACCTCGCAGGTGTACCAATGTACCCACACTTGCATCGCTTTAAGCCAAAAGCACACTTCAGAAGGTATGCAGCACCGCTAAGTCCTACGAGACATTTCCAATCTTGTGTATTAACTACGAGCCGCCATATGGATAGAAACCCATATGCTTACATTGCAAGCCTAAAGACAACAAATCCCATCACGGTGAAGTCTTTCTGACACTACAATGCTCCCAACACCATCCCTCCCGCGACTCTCGCACTCGGAGCCAATACACGCCAAAGTACTAAGTCAAGAGAGGTCCCATACCCTCTAATGTGGTTAGCACGCTAAAATGCTTGGTTTAGTGTAACAAGATGTTCGGTCCTTGTTGACTCGGGCACCATTCCACCACACCCAAAAATCACACCATCATACCATTGTGCCCAAGTCTAAATCATTTTGTTTTCAGTTTTAGTTTTCATAAGTAGACAAGGCACAAGGTGGAAATCATAATCATAATAAGTTTTAGTGATCAAGGTTATCGACAAGTCGATAACCGCCATTTCTACCGAAACTAAACATGGCTAAGCAATTAATTCACAACTACTAAGTGACAAGAGCCCATCCATGAACTCTAAATCACAAGAAGTAACCTAGGCTCATGGTAGTAGAGGATAATCATTTGCTAAGGAATGCATCTACTAGGCCAACTATTAACACAAAGTAGCAATGCATACATAGAATTTGTAATCAACATAAATACTTAAAATACTGGGATTAACATGTTCAAACTGCTTGCCTTCTTGCTGTTGCTCAAACTGTTGTGGAGGGTCGCTCTCGGGATTACCGCAAATGTCGAATCCTAAGCGCAAAGGCAAAAAGAACCAAGAACAACCAATAAGACTAGCAACACTTAAACAAAAGAGCAAGCAAAAATTATCCAATTGCGACGAAACTTATACACAAGGTGAAATACGAATATACCTAGACATAGAAACTGGAAAAACCAAATTTGGATTTGTGGTGCAAAAGATATTACCTAAAAACCCATTTTCGGCCACAATTAGCACTGTAGCAAAAACATTTTCTAGAAAGATTTTGAAGCTGAAATTTTTATGGTAGCTGCCTACTGGTATAGAGGTAACCCATATAAAATTTCAGGTCATTTGGAGTTAAAATGATTTAGTTAAGATTTTTCTAAGATGCAAAACTAGCATAATGCGCTTTCCAGAAATATAAACATGTGCAAAACCTATTTCACATTATAGTATGATAACAGAGGGATTTTCTAACATCAAATTTCTATTTTTAGGATTCACAGGGAATTACTGGTGTCTATTACATCATTAAATGAATTTTTAAGTGCTACTAATAAGGTTAAATCTACTAACATATTTTTCGGTGCTGATTTAGGCCTACCACCATTTTTAGACTAAAGTTTAGTTAATAACAAATTTATCAAAGTTAAAATCGTACAATTATCAGATATACAGAAAAAGATATGCATTTTCCAAGTTTTAATACAATTCTGGAATATATAAAAATAGCAGAAACAAGCTATAAAAGATTACAGAATTTTCTACTACAGAAGCGAAGCTAAAAGCATTTTTATATTAAACTTTAGTGAATTACAAATTTATTACAGTTGGTTTCATGTAAAAAGGATTTATCTTGAATTAGTTATGAATTTCTAAAGTTTTGATACAATTTTCAGTTGATAAATAAATACTTACAGAAATAAAAACCAACCCAACGGAGATAAATGACGTGGACACTCGAGGGCCGTTGATGCAATATCCAACGAGCCACACGCACGGAGAATCAGCGCACGCGCGCGATTCAAAACAGGAGTCCACCGTTGGATCAAGATCCAACGGCTCACGAGGACGAATGCAACCGGACGGTGCGGTTGCCTTGGCCGCTCACAGCCGTAGATCTCAAGATGAACGGCACGGAGAGCACTTCCGCGGAAGGTCCGATTGCACGCATGATCGTGGCCGCAGATCAAACGATGGACGGCCAAGAATGATGAGGGAACCGGATGGTCCGAATGCATACAAGATCCGGGCCGCAGATCGCAAAATGGACGGCGTCCAAGGTTGAAGTGCAACAGAATACCGACGCATGGGCCGCATGTCGGTGGATCGAGAGTCACACATGCGAGTCTTAACACACGCACAAAGGCACGTGGACCCACTCGGCAAATGACTTAAAGGAGGCTTTAGGATGCCTAATTAATTACTAATGACCAATGATTAGTGATGATTAGCAATTAATGTGTCCTAAAGATTTTGAACAGAGGTGATTTAGGGACAGAGGGCCCACACGCCAGTGACCCAAGAAGGTAATTTCGGACACATTTATTGCTAACAATGATTAGCAATAAATAACCCAAAATCAGCCCTAATGACTTCTGGTTTTCGGTTTTGAGCTTATGGGCCCACCTGGCAGTGGCACAGGGGGTTATTTCCGACAGCCAATAGTGCCGACACTTTAATTAAAACATGATTAGCATTAATGATGCCTAAACGCACGATAAAAGCCGGGTGATTTAAGGGGGCTGGACCCACATGTCAGTGAGACATTAGGCCAGATTAAGACACCATTAATGCTCTACTGATTGGCAATCATTAAACATTAAATGTGTCCTAATTATCTGACGAAAACGGAGCTTCTCAACTGACAAAACCCGAGTGGCTTTGCCGGCTTGTCGCCGCGACTCCGATCGCGGCGGCGCCCACAAACTATCAAAATGGGTTCGCAATAGTGTTGCGGACCCAATGGTGGTGACTCGCCGGCGGTGGAGGTTCGAACGCCGGCGAAAGCGAAAAACAAGAAAGAAGCCGACACGGCAAAACACGAAAATAGCAAGATGCTCATTGCGGTCCAAGGAAGCGAAAGCATGACTTCTAGGGGCTATAGGAGCTACCTTAACCGAGAGGAGCTCCAAAGATGGCCGGGGAAGACTTGAACACGATGAAGTCCACCGGAGCCGAAGAAGATGAAGTGGAAGATGAGGTTCTGAGCAAAATGAGTGGAACCAAATCATTACCACAGCTTCATTATAGCTCAAAGAGGCTCCAAAAGCAATTAATTGCAAAAGAACCACTTACCTGAGTCGAGAAGAAAGGGGGTGAAACCAACCGAAAATCTCCAAACTTAAAATTGAGTGATTCCTGTGAATGCAACCCAAAATCAAGTTAGGGGAAGTATAAAGGAGGTTGAGGAGTTCAAAAGGGTGCAAGAAAGGTTGAAGATGAACCACAGGACACCAAGGCCGCCATTGGAGCTCTACGGTCAACAATGGTGCTTTGAGGGTGTGAGGTGGCTTTGAGCTCAAACACAGAGAAGAGCAAAGTGTGGTGTAAAGGAACACCAGGAGGAGCTAAGGGGCAATATAAAGGGAAAGGATTAGGGTTACGAGCGCGAACATGAGCCCATGGTGAGCTCGGTTCATGGCGCGGTCATGGACCAAGAAATGATGGGAGCAAGTGAGCACGGTGACCATGGAGGAGAAAGCTCTGCGCATTAAATGCCTTGCGAGAGACGTTGACGAGGCACGCTCAAGTGACACAACAAGCCCCCATGCTCTCTTTCTCTCGCCATGAACGCTCGCGCACGAGAAGCCGAGGAGGAAGAAGAACAGAGAAGACAAACTACGACCGTTGGATTTTAGATGGACGGCTGTGATTTAAAAGAGTTCGCCGGACAGTCCGATTGCCTACGGAAATCTGGACGGTTGGATTGAGATCCAACGGTCCCAATTGGCTAATGCAACCGGAGGGTCCGAATGCTCACATGAACGTGGGCCGAGCGATTCGAATCCAACGACTGAGATTGCACGCGTGTTTTAAAACGCGACTCGGTGCAGTTAGGTGGTTCAACCAAGTCAAGTGGCTCGGACTCGAGCCCGACTCGAACCCAAGGAACAGTGAAACTGGTTTTAGGTTTTTAAATATGCTGAGACTTTTGAGGATTTATTTGGGGTAGCAAAATAACTCCAAAAATTCTGAAATTTTTACAGGAGCTTGCTGACCGAGACATTGACCTTGTGTAAAATTTTCAGAGGTTTTTATGCATCGTATTTTTCTCCAAAAATTCTACAAGGTACTGGTTTTAGGTTTGACTGAGAGTCAAACAGGTTTGACTGCCCTCTAAAATATTCAAACAACTTCTAAAAATTGTGAAATTTTTCAGAGGGGTCACATACCATCCCAAGAACTTAGGAAAAATATTCCCAGGAGATGATCACAACATTTGACAAGAATGTTTTTGAAGGAACAAGATTTGGATCAAAAGACTTGTGACTTTGCATTTCCATAAGTCTTGTACAATACTTGTCCAGTACACAAAGGAAATACATGATGTAAGAAAAAGTTTTAATTTCTACTCATTTTCTTACATTTGAAACACAAGCCCAAAATTGGGATGTTACACTATCGTATCAACCAGGTTTTATCTAGGGTGTCAATGTGTTTGATTCAATATCAACATGGGTCATACAAAGGATTTAGGTAACTATGAATTGAAAAACAGGAATTTATATTACCGAATATAAATAAGCATGTAGTAATAATTTAAAAACAGAATATAAATAATTTAAAATAATGGAATCAATATGATCAAGGGTATAACTTGCCTTGCTTGATGAGGTGACGTTGTTTTTCTTAACAGATCACCTTAACAGAACGTCTGGTGTTGAGGTGACGTTGTTTTTCTTAACAGGTCACGTAGTACTCACAAGTACTATCTTCAGGTAGTCCAAGTGTACAATCACGATGATCATACAGTCAAAATCAATCCTCTTATGTTGTTCTTCAATCGGCGTTGAAATCTGATTCTCCGAAGTTGTCGAAATCTAATCGCGAAATAAGCCAAATCTAACTCAAATTCAAATAATTTCAAAAATACAGATCAAATTAACTCCAAGTAGAAATATTTTGCTTTATCTAGCTAGATTATGACTTTAGACAAATTTTGCAACTTGAACCACCCAATTTGGAGTTCGGATGCAAAAGATATGAATTTTAGAAGTTTGAAATTACACGAAATAATAAATTAGGGTTTAAAGGAATTACTGGCCAAATCAGCTCAAAATTAAATAATTTTGGTTTGGTTGGCTAGATCTTGATTTTATATGAATTTAGGAATTTGAATCGATGAAATCGGAGTTCGTATGAGGGAGAACGAACCCCGGGAAGTTCTAAATATCAAAAATCCTAATTTTCAGATTTTATTGAATTTCTTGAATTATTTTCCTAAAGGAAAATGGCTTTATTGCGTCAGCATGACATCAGCATCTGATTTTCGGAATTTAAAAGAATTAAAAGAAATTCCGACATGTGGGACCCACATGTCGGTCTCACGGCTCACATGGACTAAGTCCACGGTTGATATGGACCAGGGCTGGGGTTGAGGTGGCGGGTGTGTGCGTGTGTGGCGGCCACGTAGACGAAGTTGGCGACGTGGCACCGAGGTGGCATCACGGTGGCGTGATGTGGCAGCCACGTGGCTGGGCCACGTCGGCACGGGGCCGGCGGCGGCTCGGGGCCCGATGGCTCGGCGATCGGCGGCGTTTTGCGGCGCGCGAGGTGCCAAACGGAAGAGGAGGGTTCGGGATCGTGATGCTCACCATCGCGACGCCGGAAGGAGGAATCGCCGCGGCGACGTGTTAGCGGCAACGGCGTGATCGGGCTCCACGGCGCGACGGCCCGGTGGCGCCGGGGCGCGCGAGGCGAGCACCGGTTCGCGCGAGGCGGGATGCTAACGGTGGTGACGGTGATGATGCGGCGGTGACGGAGGCGGCGCTAGGCGGCGGCGTGCTTACGGCCGACGGCGAGAAGATCTTGAATTCGCCGAACTCACGGGGAAGGAGAGAAGGTGGATGGTGGGGTTGGAATGAGGAGGAACGGGGCTACCCGGTGCTCCCTTTATAGGGGCCGGAGGAGGCCGGGGGCGAGAGATCACGCGCGGAAGTTGCGGCGGCGATTTTTAGATTCCGCGACACGCGCAAACGGAGGAAAGTGGCGGAGATGGGGCGCGGACGCGGGAATTTAATGCGCGCGACGCGTAGGGAAGGGGGCGAGAATCGCGGCGGAGACGAGCTCCGCGCGGTGCGGTAATGGCGGCGGGGTGAGGTTCTGCGCGAGGAAGAAAACGCGGGGAAGAAGAAAGCGTGAGGCCGGTTGGATATTGATCCGAGGGCTGCGAATGACGTGTGGCGTGGGGATTTGCTGACCGTCCGATGTAGATCGGAGGGTTCACAGCAAGAGGGCGTTCGGAACCCCCGAAGGTGTTTCAAGATCTGACTGTGGATTCTCGATCCAACGGTGTGGAGAAGCGGGATGGTGTGGGAGAGTGATAGCCGTCCGATTCAAATCAGACGGTGGGGAGAGAAAGGAGAGAGGGAGGTGCGGGCGGCGGTGGGTCAATGAGTGGGCCGAAAGTGACGAAACAGGAATGGGGCCGGGAGGTTTAGGCCCAAAAGGGATTTTCTGTTTTTAATTGATTTAGCAATTGATTTAATTCCACATAATTAGAAAGGACTTTAGAAAATAGCAAATAAATTCTAAAAATTATGAGAAATTTCACAGAAATTCTCTTAGGCATTTTGGACTTAAATAAAATAGTTCCAACTTAAAGTTGGCTATACTTTTGCAAATAAATTATTTTGGCTTTGCAATAAATAGGAAAAAGCTTTTACAAAACTCGTAAAATCAAAGGAATTAATTAAAATTTTATTTTCAGATCAAACCAACTTAAACTACAAGAACTTCAGATAACTTTTAAATTTTGACTTTGAAAACTTGGAAAAACAATCAAACTCGCAAATTCTCGAAAAACCAAGAAAATAATAATTTTAGTTATTTTTATTTTGGTAACAACACTTTGGGATGTTACAGAGGCTCGGGAGTTGGGCTGGCGGCTTAATGGGCTAGAGAATGTATGGGCCGAGGGAAAGGGAATTCGGTCCAATCGATTAACTGAGATTTTAAATAGCTTTTCTATTTTGTAAAATACCAGAAATTCAAATAAGCAATAGAAAATAGCAAATGAACTCAGAAAAATTCTAGAAAAATCTAGAAAATATATCTGAGCACAAAGAATCCAAATAAAATAGTTTTGACTATTGTTCATGTTGGGATTATTCACATTAGTTTTTGATTCTAAAGTCCAATATTAAGCTTTTGAATTAAAATCAAATAAATCCAAATGGTGAATTTTCTCCCTACTAACTATTTAAAAGATTTTAAAGCTCAGAAAATTGGGATGTTACAAACCTCCCCACCTTAACGGAATCTCGACCCCGAGATTCAAGCTAGCTAGGGAAAAGGCTGGGAAACTCGGCTTTCAGCTCTTCTTCACTCTCCCACGTTGCTTCTCCTTCCGAGTGGTTGCTCCACTGAACCTTACAAAAACGAACAGTCTTGTTTCTTGTGTGGCGCTCTGCGACATCCAAAATCTTGATTGGCTGCTCCTTGTAGGTGAGATCATCCTTCAAGTTAATCGATTCTAGCGGAGCTTGCTCTTCTGGCACACGAAGACACTTCTTCAATTGCAAGACATGAAAGACATCGTGCACTCCTGCTAATGACTGCGGTAGCTCCAACTGATAAGCAACTTCTCCACGGTGTTCCAAAATCTTGAACGGACCAACATACCTAGGGGCAAGCTTCCCTTTGGCATGAAATCTTTTGACACCTCTGAGCGGAGTAACTCGAAGATAAACAAAATCCTCGGGTTCAAAGCTGAGATCACGACGACGATTATCAGCATAGCTCTTCTGCCTGGACTGAGCTATCTTCAATCTTTCTCTAATCATGGCCACTTGCTCTTCTGCTTCTTGAATGATGTTTGGACCGAATACCGAACGTTCAGCTATTTCTGACCAATTCAACGGGGTTCTGCAGGCACGGCCATACAAAGCTTCAAATGGTGACATTTGCAGACTAGCTTGATAACTGTTGTTGTACGAAAATTCTGCATATGGTAAACTTTTATCCCAACGGGTAGCATTAGCTAGAGAACAAGCTCTCAGCATGTCCTCCAATATCTGATTAACTCTTTCAGTCTGTCCGTCTGTCTGTGGATGATACACGGTACTGAAATTCAGATGGATACCCAATGCTTCATGCAAACTTTGCCAAAAACGAGAGGTGAACTGAGATCCTCGATCTCACACTATCTTCTTGGGCACACCGTGCAAACTGACAATTCTTGCCATGTACAATTTCGCAAGGCGATCTCCTGAGTAAGTGGTTTTAACTGGCAGGAAATTAGCAACCTTGGTCAAGCGATCAACGATTACGCAAATCGAATCATAACCCGATTGGGTCTTGGGTAAACCGGTAATGAAATCCATTCCGATCTCTTCCCACTTCCATTCTGGAATCCTCAAGGGTTGCAACAAACCTGCGTTGGTATCTGTTGTTAAGTTCTAGTCGCGTGTTACTTTCGTGTAGATCGGCGCTTAGATTCGGGGTCGAGTCCTGTTAAGGGGGGTAGAATGTAATACCCCGAAAGTGTGTTAAGCGATTAGTCGGGAGAGATTAATTTTTATTTCGGGAGAGGTCGATTATTCGGGGAAGGATCAAACGGAACGTCGGGAGGGACTAATTGGATTGTTGTCGGGCTTTGCAGTTTTGAGGGGGAAAGAGCAATTTGGCGGCAACTTGGGCCTGGGCCATGGCCCATCTGGGTGGCCGGCCAAGGGGGGGGCTCCCCTCCCCCAAACCCTAGCCTACTCCCCCTCCCCTCCCCCTTTCCTCCTCCCACTCCCAACCGGCCGCCCCTCCCCCTCTCCCCCTCTCCACCTCTCCACCTCCCTTCCACCCTCCTTGCGCCTCTCCATCTTCCCACCACCTCCATTGCTGCTGTCCAAGGAGGAGAAGGAGCTCCTTGCAGCCGGCCAAGGAGGAAGAAGAAGGAGAAAAGAAGAGAAAGAAGGAGAAAAGAAGAGAAAGAAGGAGAAGAAGAGAAGGGAAGAAGAGGGAGAAGAAGGGATCCGCAGCGAAGCGTGGTGGTCTTCATCCCGCTGCGTGCTCTCTTCGTTTCGGCAAGGGTAACCCGTGGTTCTTTGCTTTAGGTCATTTTCTAGTTGTCTAATTTTCGGGTGTCAGTTCGTCGGTATTCTGCAGCAGTGAAGTTTGTCGGTTTTGATTAGGTTAGAGGCAGATTTGGGTCTGGGTGTCTCCTAGAAAGTTGTAGCTATCGTAGTTACCTTTCATTACCGACAAGAATCAAGTCATTCGGACTTCGGTAGCCAAAGTTATGAATTTATTAGTACTTCTGTGTTTCTGGAGAGAAGCAGATTTGCTAGTGTTAGTTAACCTGATTGAAGCGCTTATTTAGAGGGGTTTCCAGAGGTTCTCACCATAACGAAAAATGAGGCTAATCCTCTTAGCTTTCAGGAAAGCTAAAGATCACTGAATTCGGACGAACGTAGAGAAAGTTATGATAGTTTCTTTGTCGCTGTCCAGAAACCCGACGTGAAATGTTTGCTCTGATTAATTAGATTGGTAGGTCTGGTAGATGGCCGAATCAGAGGGTCTCCCCAACTAAGTTTATTTAGACATTTCAATTTCCTTTTCAGATTGTCCAATATCATCCTATTTGGACTCCTGAGCAGAAAGTTATGGATTTTTGAAGTCTGCTGTCCGCAGTGACCGTTCGCTAGAAATTAGAAAAGCTATACGTGATAAGAAGATTAGCGATTTCGATTGTAATGTGATGTATGATTTTGGTCCAGTATGCTATTCTTAGTTTGGGGTTATCTTCTTGCCCAGGTGGCAGCGAGATCCCAAGGGCAGCACCCACTTCGCGTCCGCCGTTCTCGCGCGGTTGAGGCAGGTATTCGGGTCTATATGTAGAATTGGTTGCATGTCATGATTGGTTGGTGTATTGTTCATCAATGCCATGTGAATATGTTGTGGAGATGATTCTAGTTGTGTTGATGCTTGCGAGTTATGTTTAAGGTTCCTTCATGATGCTATTGTTTACATACCCTGACTACATATTGAGTTATGATATTGAAAATATGATGTTGTAGTATTTATGCATGTTGGAGCATACTGAGGCTTGGTCACGTGGTGACCAAGAGTTTTTTTGTTGAGGTCCCTGTCATTGTAATGACAGGCTTGAGGTCCTCGCATTCATGGAATGTGGGCAATGGATACAGAGGTCCCCATCATTGTGATGACGGGCAAAGGTCCCTATACAAGTGATGTATAGGCTCTTGGTCCCTGTGCCAGAGGGCACAGGCATGGGTAATCATTGACGGATGAATACCCCGCATTACCGGTAAAATGCGAAGCGAGATAAAGATCAAAGTGTGCATAGCATTATCATCATGTAAATATTTGAAATGTCTTAACGGTGTTGAATAAAGTTGTTTTTAGATGTTATGTCTATGTGAATGTTGCCACCTTGTTGATACTTGCTCGAGTCGTATGGCTCACCCTTGCTTTGTTTTGTTATAGGTACTTCGGCAAGAACGCCATGCATGGGAGGGAGTAGGCATTGAAAGCTCGCACTACCTCACCACATTTATGCAATTGCTATTTAGTTTCACTCGGAATAAATAACTGTGTGGAGACTATCTATGGATGTTTTATGATGTTGGTTGTTGGATTATTCATAGTCATGAGAATGATGTTAATTGTTTACAATCGTTAGATTATTTCTTATGCTTGAAAGATTTGGATTATAGAAATAATAATAAATGCCATGGTCATCTGTTAATACCTCGATTTTGTTGTTCATACAAAGGAAGTTCTATCGAAAAATTTATAGAATGTTCTGGTTGGTTTAATTCTTGTAATATTCTAGGCTCATGTGGAGCTGGGGTGTTACAGTTGGTATCAGAGCGGGCTGTAGGTCCGTGGTGACTAGATTAATTAAAATTTGCTAATGGCTAATCAACTTAAAAATTTGACACACTAGTGCATGAGGATGGGGATGGACAAAGCATTGCATTTACGTTTCGCTTTATCTTATTGTTGATTGCCGATTTGATTTGAGTATGACCGCTCATTAAGTGACTATATGATTATTATGTGTGGGGATAACCCATGTTGAGAGGTTGAGGTCGTGTTGTGGCTCGCCTTTACCAAGCTACACCCTCGCTTGTAGTTTGATAATAGAGATTATCATTAGAAACGGTTGTTCTCTTCCTTGAATTTAATTTTGTCACTCTTGTCCAGTTGGGTTTGACGAATCTTTCTTCGGTTAGTAGTTTTATTCATGTTGATATGTTTCCATTGGCTTGATTTGTTCAGTAAAGCAATCATTGTTTCCCCAACCGATGAGTTATTCTTGCGGCTGGTGAACTTGGTTGATTGTCAAGTTTGACCTTTATATTGGAGATATGTCTTTCTCATTAGAAAGTATGACCCATTTATTCGCTTGATGTTTTTGGTTAATGAAAGTTTCCTTTTGTAAGTCCTTCAGTACGTGGAGGCTTTGACTTAATGAATCTCTTCTGGGTATTTTGGGTGTTAAAGTTGAACGGTTCTCTTTTATGAAAGAAAATGTTAAACCTTTTAGCGTTGTCTTCTCGTGGTTAAGTCAGAGGTTCTAAACAAAGTAGTTGATGGATATGATATGAGTTATCAAGGTGGGACTGTAGTGTAGTGCATAATAAATCCTAACAAGTATCCTTGCGAGTGAAATTGATTAAGTTGATGTTGTCCTCTAGCAGTTCTTGAGGAGCTGTGATCAGGAGTATGACCACACTTAATTGGAATCAGAGAGTTATTAAGAAGTGTGGAAGATTGATGAAAGGGTTGACCCTTAGAATTGTTTAGTTTGCTAAACTTGTTGGAATATTTGGTCTCAATGGATTAATGAAGTGTGGGAAGGAAAGTTGAGGAGTTGCTAGATTAATTACCCTAGTAGATATTAATCTTGGAGTTATATTTTTCTATAGATACTTGGTGACCATATATAGCTGCTAGATATATATATTTCTTACCATGATTAATTGTTGGATTTGTGTACAAAAGATTTAAAGGATTGAGTATCGGTGGATCTAGAATTATGGGGGAAGTTATGGATAATTCTTCTATATAGAATGATGTCATGAAATTGGTTTTAGTGTTGTTGATACTTTTGGTTGATGGAATATTTCGATTCTTGAAATTTTAGTATGATTTTGCACCAAATTATGAACATGAGATGGAACGGTTGAATATGTGGTTGCACATATTCATGTGATTTAGAAAGGAAAAGTAGGTAGCATCTAGATTTTCATGATGAAGCAGCTTGATAACAACAATGGTTGGAGTGCAATTGTTGTGTGTTGAAGTTTTGTGTTGAGCATCGCTAAGAGTTAAATTGATATGATTTAATAGATGGCTTATGCTTACATGATTGTAGAATTGTCGGATGATAGCATGTCATTGATGAAAGGGTTTTGGTAAAACCTTTGATTTGTGTAGTAGACCTCCGCTAGAATAAAGTGGTGGTTGTAGTGAGGTTGTAACGTTTTGGTGGACTCTCAATAGGAGATGAGATGATAAAGTAGTATGGAATAGTTTGTTAAGTTTTGGAGAGTCAGATAATGGAAGAGTTGACGATAACGAGTTTTGTTAAGGGTAGATCATTCTTGATGTTAGTAAGATTATCTGTAAGAGATTGTGACTTGTGTGTGTGGTGATGATTCTTTTAGAAATAAAGTAACTGGATAGTCTTTCATAATTTTGATCTAGTGAAAGTGTTTGAGTTTTGCGTTTGTGATCAGTGGACCTCATGCGTTATGTGGTGATTGAGGTTGTTTCAAGCAAAGTGATATGATGAAAGATTTTATTGGCTCTTGAGTGGTTCTGTGATTTGGGTTTTAAGAGCTTATCATGTTTAAGTCGGCAAAGTGACATAGCAATCACAGAGAATAACTATCCTTGTTAAAGGAAGGAGAGAAGTTAAGTGCTTGAGATTTAAGTCATTTCGCAACTTGCGCTTTATTTGAGTATGCTTAAACCTTATGCGTTGTTCCATAAGAGTTTATCAATTTTCAAAGGCAATACCCTTTTCTTTGTTTTGGGGTTCGATCTTCCCTTCGTGTGGGACTTGTGCCTCAATCGTTGACTTTCTCTTTGTTGTCCGAGTTCTTTGCCAACTGACTATTTCCTTGGTCCTCTGCTCATCGCGAGTGGTAGATGTTTCTATGTGGTGAAAATTATTTTCATTTGTCTTTCTTTTGAGAAGGATTCATCGATTCATTTCACAAGGGTCTTTCAAGTGTTTATTCTATGAAGTTGTGAAACTTTGGGTTGGAAGTTATTCGATGAGCATTGGAGGATGAAATAGTTTCATAATATAGTTTTTGAGAGAAGTTTATCTCAATAGAAGATTGTCTTTGGAGGTTAAACTGATTGCATTGTTACAACTAATAGAACCTATAGTGATTGTGATCCAAGATCTTTTGTTCACTTGGGTGGAACATTAGAATTATCGAAAACATGGAAATCTTGATCAACTATATAGAGTATCGCAATTTGGTAGTATTGCGAGGTTGCGAAGGATATTCTTGATGGTGTGGTTTAATGAGAGTGGGATTACAAAGTAATCGAATCGTCATGTCGATTAATGAGATATACGGGATGGTTGTATTATTGCCGTGAAAGACTTGGACTTAGTAAGTAACTCTTTAAGAGTTAGAATCTTTATAAAGATAATTGGGTCAAGAAGATATTTTCATGTTGATGTTAATGCGCAGTATGTATGGACTGTGAGAATTTTAGGGATTTTAATCGAGGTTTTCCTATCTTCTTTATGAGAAGTTCATTGTAGGAGTTTTGGAGTTTAATTTGGGCCTTGCATTATTTTTATGCTAGAACTTTGGTCGCCCAATGATTATGTGTAGAGGAAGTAGATTAAGGGTGTTAGTAGATTAAGGGTGAATTTCGAACAATAGGATGATGGTTGATAGAACCCTTTTTGATGAAGTATATGAATGTGATAGCTGGAATTCCAAGTTGTTTATTCCTAAAAGATTGAGGTGATGTGATTGCGTGTGTGATCTATTTTGAGATGCATTGGAAGTCATCTCACAAATTAATCATGTCGATAGAGGAGTTGTTGAGAGAAAGTTTTGGTGGAGTCGTTAGAGCCTTTATACAGAGGTGTGGATGATGTATTTCGACTTGAGCGTAACGTTGAGAATGTCAAGTTAAGAGAGATGAGTTAGTGTGCTATGCGCTGAACTGAAATTCCAAAGTTGAGAGAGATTTTAGTCCTAAAAGAGAAACTGGTAAATCGTTGTTTCCTCAAGAAGTGAATCATTTCCTTGATTCTCGTTTGAGTTTTGTGTTGTTGACCAATGTCTTTCGTAAGTTGAGTTTGACTTGATTTTGGTATGTGTGGTTCTTATCGGTTCAGAAGAATAAATGAAGTTTTGATTTGGGCATTTAAAATGATTCCTCCTTTGGTTTTCGGGACGCTTATTCGCAACCTGCCACTTGTAAAGTAGAAGGGTTTCCTTGATGAAATTCCAATTTCTAGATTTGACCCTGTAGTACTTGAGCTGGTAACGCATAATGGCGATGTGAATCTTTCTTATTTAGATGGGTTTGTGTCAGAAAAGAGTTGCTTAAAGGGAATTCAGCTTGTGTGTTTCGTTAAAGGAGGTGATTCTTGTTTCATTGAAAAGTTCAGTGAGAGGTGGAACAAGAGTTCCTTGTTCTGTGTGCATGTTGTGTGGTTCATTGAGGGGAAGGTTAGCCCAAGGTACTTTGGTTTATTTTAGTTAGCTATGGAATTCAAAAGTTGGCGTATCGTTAGGACCGTCTCGGGTCCATACGTGTACGCAACATCGGGCGTGTTTGGTGCCTAGTGAGTACCGAGAGATATGGAGGTTGAGTTTCATTAACGTTGTTGACCTTCGAGCAGATCTTACCGAGACTCTTTTGATGAATATTCTCGAAATGCCGAGTTGAGCGTTAGTACGGACGCCGTTTTTACGCCCGGTGTTCGGTCTCATCTATTTGAGAGAGGCCACTTGAAAGATTGGAGTCTCGCGTGAGCGAAGTTTAGCAAGAGTTGATCGCGTTGGTATCGTTGTTAAGTTCTAGTCGCGTGTTACTTTCGTGTAGATCGGCGCTAGATTCGGGTCGAGTCCGTTAAGGGGGTAGAATGTAATACCCGAAAGTGTGTTAGCGATTAGTCGGGAGAGATTAATTTTTATTTCGGAGAGGTCGATTATTCGGGAAGGATCAAACGGAACGTCGGGAGGGACTAATTGGATTGTTGTCGGTGCTGCAGTTTTTGAGGGGGAAAGAGCAATTTGGCGGCAACTTGGGCTGGGCCATGGCCCATCTGGGTGGCCGCCAAGGGGCTCCTCCCCAAACCCTAGCCTACTCCCCTCCCTCCCCTTTCCTCCTCCCACTCCCAACCGGCGCCTCCCCTCTCCCCTCTCCACCTCTCCACCTCCCTTCCACCCTCCCTTGCGCCTCTCCATCTCCCACCACCTCCATTGCTGCTGTCCAAGGAGGAGAAGGAGCTCCTTGCACCGGCCAAGGAGGAAGAAGAAGGAGAAAAGAAGAGAAAGAAGGAGAAAAGAAGAGAAAGAAGGAGAAGAAGAGAAGGGAAGAAGAGGGAGAAGAAGGGATCCGCAGCGGAAGCGTGGTGGTCTTCATCCCGCTGCGTCTCTCTTCGTTCGGCAAGGGTAACCCGTGGTTCTTTGCTTTAGGTCATTTTCTAGTTGTCTAATTTTCGGGTGTCAGTTCGTCGGTATTCTGCAGCAGTGAAGTTTGTCGGTTTTGATTAGGTTAGAGGCAGATTTGGGTCTGGGTGTCTCCTAGAAAGTTGTAGCTATCGTAGTTACCTTTCATTACCGACAAGAATCAAGTCATTCGGACTTCGGTAGCCAAAGTTATGAATTTATTAGTACTTCTGTGTTTCTGGAGAGAAGCAGATTTGCTAGTGTTAGTTAACCTGATTGAAGCGCTTATTTAGAGGGGTTTCCAGAGGGTCTCACCATAACGAAAAATGAGGCTAATCCTCTTAGATTTCAGGTAAGCTAAAGATCACTGAATTCGGACGAACGTAGAGAAAGTTATGATAGTTTCTTTGTCACTGTCCAGAAACCCGACGTGAAATGTTTGCTCTGATTAATTAGATTGGTAGGTCTGGTAGATGGCCGAATCAGAGGGTCTCCCCAACTAAGTTTATTTAGACATTTCAATTTCCTTTTCAGATGGTCCAAGATCATCCTATTTGGACTCCTGAGCAGAAAGTTATGGATTTTTGAAGTCTGCTGTCCGCAGTGACCGTTCGCTAGAAATTAGAAAAGCTAGACTGTAACACCCTGGCTATTCGGAAGCCAAGATGTCACCTAAAACATCTAACATACATCCATAATGCGGAATAATTTGAATAAAATCAACTAATGATAGTATCAAAACAACCAAGACATGATGAAGGTATCCTTCCTTCACCATCTAATCTATTTATTTCAGTTCATTGATAATGAAAGTTCACATGCAGTAATAATTCGACATCAATGTGGAGAAGGTATCCTTCCTTCACCACTTATAAATTTATTATTACAGTTCATCATTTACGAATGTAAGATAGAACTAAATTTAATCTTGAACATGAATTGGATGATGTGAACAAGTAGTGCGTGTCTACTCCCTCCCAAGTGAGCCAACATCGGGGTTACCTAAAATAAACAAACAACGCAAGAGTGAGTCCACGACTCAGCCAAGTACTGATAAAAGGGACATAACACACATATGAACAAGTCATCATCATAAGAGAATATGAGCATACATCGAATGAAAACTTAGGAATGCATGGCATGAATGAATGTACTCAAGGATGGATGCACACATGCTTATACCAGTATAGCGAGTGACACACCCGTCGGTGTTCACTTAAGCCCGCACCTTAACAAAGTGCGGGATCCAAGTCCTATATGAAGAACGTTTCATATAGGTGTCCAAAGCTGCCCATACTGGAATTGATGGGTCTTACGTGCCCATCTTGGAATTGATGGGTCTTTCAATCCACTCCGTGGACGGGACATGACAATGTCCAAACCCGCCCACATTGGAATGGTGGACTTCATCCACTCTCGTGGACATAGCATGAATAAAAGGATGCATGATATGAACATGAACAATGCTAATATCATCTTTCGGCATTTACTCCACATATTGATAGAACATAACCAATTCAGCATTTGGGTATCACAAGATGTCACATCATATTCATGTAAACATTCACAATCACAAGACTTAAAACCAACAAAGTACTTGCCTTCGCGTTGCACGCACGCGTTAGCGTGCAACGATGGCGCTCCCAAACCCGTAGACTCGCGGCCTAAACAATTAAATAACCGAAATAAGAACAAAATAGAGCCCATCATGAATTAATATTCTACACTACCCTCTTGCACACCCAAAACATAGTCATAACCCAAACTGAAATTCCAGCAGAACATGGAATCCCATCAGGACAGCAGCACGGTAAAGACCAAAACTAATGATCTGGGACTCCAAAGAGATGAGCCCAGATCCTACACGAGCTTAACAAATATATCTACAACTTTGTAGTTGACGAGATAACCCAATTCGGCCAAACTAAATTGCTAACTGTCAAACGAAACAGCAGAACAGAATCTGACTGAGCAATTAGAACAGCAGAACTAAAACGTCCATAACTTTTAAACTACAACCTGAATTGAGTGTTCTTTAACAATCTGAAAAGGTTATGAAATTACCTACAATAACCTAGTTGGCATGACATTCATATTTTGCCTTTAACAAAAAGTGGCACACGGGTCAAAACTAAAGATAGAAACTGACATACAATCTCGACAGACTGACCTACAATCTGGACAGTCACAAAGAAAAGTGCATAACTTTTGATCTATAAATCCAAATAAGGTGTTCTTTATCAATCCTGAAAGCCAGTGATATCACCTTCAAAATTTGTTATGGGCAAGACCTCTGAATCACCCTCTAACTAGGCCATATATCAACATATACAGAGACTGCTAATTCTCGTCGGGATTCTGGACAGCAGATAATAAATCTATCATAACTTTTGACTCGAAAGTCGGAATTTAGTGTTCTTGGCGGCCACCGAAAGCTAAGAACAAAACCTACAATACTCTAGGAGATGGGATCCTCTGATTCGGCCTCTAAGATTGCGAAAACAGACGCACAAACTACTGGACAGAATTGAATTTCCAACAGACAGACTTTGATCTAATCAAATTTAATCGGTCTCACTTCTACGACTAATCAAACAACAACAACCGGCAATCGTTACCCTTGGAGACACGCGTGCCCGCTGAATTACCCCGCTAGATGCTCATCTCCTCTTCTTCTCTCTCTCCCTCCACCTTTCTCCTTGGCCGACAAAGAATGGGAGAGCATCACCAAGAGAGAGCAACGGAGTGCAAGGAGGCCGCAGATCAGAAGGGCGGCGGAACACTGTAGCAATGCGTGCTACAGTAGTGGGCTAGGGTTCCCCCCTCCTTTTATTAGTGGCCGGCCCCTCATGGGCCTCCTAGGCCAAAGCCCAAGCCCAGTTGTCAAAGAATTGCAGATTTTCCTCGCCTAAAGTTTAATTTCTCTTTTCACCGCTTCCTTCATTACAATAAGTTGGAGTATTACAGAAAAACCCCTTTTTCGCTTACTCTCCTTCCGTAGAAACATTCGGGGTATTACATTCTACCCCCCTTAACAGGATTCGACCCCGAATCTAATCGCCGATCTATGCGAAAGAACAACCACAACTAGGAACTAACGACGGTAACCACGCACCGCCGCTAACCACACCGCAAATGCTCAAGCATGCGAAACTCCAACTTCCCAAGTAGCCTCTCCTCTGATGAAAATACCACAACACAACGACGTAACGCGACGCTGAACTAACACTCAACCCGGTACTTCCGGTACACTCATCGACAAGACTCGAAGGTAAGATCTCACTCGATGGTCAACGCGCAAACGAAATTCCAAACTCGTTCTACGGTACTCACTCAACACGAGAACATACAAGACGTTACGTTACTCGCGCATGGACTCGAGACGATCCCGCGATATGCCAACTAGCGAAAACAACCCAATGACACCGAACCACACGACAAGCACAAAGAACACGGAACTCTTATTCCACCTCTCAATTGAACTCTTCATCAAAACAAGGATCACCTCCTTTAACCGGAAACATACAATCAAATTCTTTTAAGCAAACTCTTTTACCGGCAGAACACATCTGAATAAGAAAGATTCACATCACAACTATACGTTACCAACTGAGTACTGAAAAGTAAAATCCAGAAATCAGAATTTCATCAAGAAAACCTTTCCACTTTCCAAGTGGCAAATTGCGAATAAACGTCACGAAAACTAAAGGAGAAATCATTTTAAATGCCCAAATCAAAACTTCCTTTATTCTTCCTGAACCGATAAGAACCACACATACCAAAATTGAGTCAAACTCGACTTACGAAAGTCATTGGTCAACAGCACAAAGCTCAAGCGAGAATAAAGAAAACGATTCACTAAACAAGAAGACATCTTTTCCTTAGTTTCACTTTTTGGAATAAAACATCTATCCAACCTTGAAATTCGACTTCATCGCATACCACACGGTCTCAAACCTCTTAATTTAACATCCTCGAATTAGGCTTAAACCGAAATACATCATCCACACCGTTGTAGAGAGACTCTATTGATTCCACTGAATACTCTGGACAACTCATTCAACTAATGACATTAATTTGATAGAAGGCACCAAAGCACCTCAAAAACCCATGCAATCTCATCACCTCCAACTTTCGGAATAACACATCGAATCCTCAAGACACCTGCTCAAGAACTACATCGAAGGGTTCTATCGACAATCATTCCACTACTCAGAATACTCCAGTTTTCTATCTCCTCTACACACAAATCGTTGGGCGACCAAAAGTTTAGCATGAAAATGGAAAGCCCAAATTTAACCCCTGAGACCTCTACAACGAATTCCTCTTATAACAAATAATGAAATCATCGGATTAAATCTCTAACATCCCCACAATTCCAACATAATCACTCATTAACATCATCAGGAATCACTCACATAACATCGCAATACTTTCCAATTGTGTTACTCTATAGAATTAATTAAGGTTTCTATACATTTGATAATCCCCAACATTTCAACATGAACCAAAGTTCTGGAACTACACTATACCATAGGTCCTACTTAGTCGAACACTATACGCTTTACTTCAAGCCATACATTCCATCTCAATCAACTTCCTCCAAGAGGTTCAGTCAAAACCAACTCATCTTCTATTACTCCTCCAATAGCTTGGTAGCAAAAATCTCACCCATACAATCACTTAACCACCACCAAACAATTGACAACTTACGCTTTGTAAAACTTTGCAACACAAAATTGTTGATCCTTTCTCAAAAGAAAGAGGCGAACAAGGGCAAGTTTCACCACACAGGAAAATGTTGCTGCTCACAAGGAACACGAAACCAAAAGAAATAATCTGTAATGAAGATCCGGGACAACGAAAGTTGAGTTCACAAATGAGGGCACGCACTCTAAAAGGAATAGCAAATAACCACCATTAAGAGAAATAGCATTGCGATTGAAACTCGACAACTCTTGAGTGAAAAGAGCAAAAAGTTTATGAACAATTCGAATGACTACAAGTTACAAAACTTGACTCAAATTCTCAAATATTCCTACTGCACTCTTTCCTTTAACACCAAATTAATTCTTTGACTAACATCGCTTGCCACAACGCATAAGATAAGATCTTTAGTTCAAACCACAAGGACTAATTAAGAACCAATGAAATTCTTCAATACGTCATATTTGTTCGTAACTGCTCAACTACACAAGAACATGAGATCCAAATAATCTCAATCACCAAACTCAAAACTTTTCCAATTACGGATTTCATGAAAAGCAAGCGATTAATCTCCTTTAAGGGAACCAACATAATTTTCTTTAATTGCGACTTCACGTTGCCAACTCAAACCAGAAATCCGTTAAGATTCAATCACATGAATCTCTTAAGAAGCAACAAGACAATTCAATACCTCAATTTATTTAAAATAATTTCAGCTACCAGCTGATTCAATAGCTCAAAGAAAATATCACAAAAGCTAAACTTGAAATATTCTCATCTGAACGATATCACCAAAGGCGATCAAATTACTATGGGTACACTTCAAAAGACTCACGTGAAAAGAATGGGTTGATTCTTTCTCAAAAGAAGAGACAAATGGAAACGACTTTCACCAACTAGAAAACTCATCTACCACTCGCACTGAACACGGGACCAAGGAAGAAACCAATTAAGCAATGAACTTATAGAACATAAGTGGAGTCCACAGTTGAAAGCATAAGCCTCACAAGAAGAGAATATCGAATCTTAACAGATAAGAACAAATAAGTATTCAAAATCAAAGCACTTGCATCACTGAAGAACCATTATAACTTTGCAACATATCGCTACTCGATAAACTTCATTTACCACATAAAAGCCTGAATCCTCAAAAGATCATGAACATAAAACTTGAAATTTGATCATTTAGAGAATATCACCATAGGTGATCAAATTACTACGAGAATTAACCTCATTCTCACAATTTTGACGATTTAATAACATCGACAACATACACTAGTACTGAGAATCATCAAACTTTATTACTCCATCCTAAAACTTCCCAAAGGGAATACAAACCACAAGGTTGAAACAAATTTATTATAACAAGATTATGCTAAGCAATATCAATATCACAAGGCACGATAGCAAAGACTACTTACGAAATTAATCTACTCAACTATTGGTGTTGCTTAACACCTTCTTCATAACTCATTAACAATCGATGATGGTATTAATCATGTGTGTACATACAAGACTAATTCCATTTGTAATCACATAACCATATGTAAACATAGATTCACATTTCACCTTTGTTCAGAAATCATTTCAAAACATGATTAAATATTCACTAACATAATTTTCTATGAATAAGGTTTCACGAATCGATACACCAACACCCATCTGGTCCTTTATGCAAGTTTCAACAATTTTAGCATACCAGGAAATAGACAAATCTAGCTCTTACGTAAGATCTATAGGTTCTGAACGGATATGGACAGTCTTTATTTAACCTACACCATGTATCAAATACAAGGACATTTCAAATTAATCAATTTCACTTTCATGGATGGTAGTTAAGAATAATTGATTTGCACCATGCTAATAACCCAACTTGGTAACTCATATCGTAACAATTTATTCGTTTAGTTATAACTTCTCATTTTAAGCATGGCAAGACATCACAAAAGGATTCTAACACCTTACTACAACAAAAGAGAGACTTCAAACCTCAACGTTCGAAGTAATCCAAAAGAAACGCATAAAGCCAAAGCTTTCCCATGCAAACGAACTTACAATGAAAACTCTCACTAACCAAGCTTTCAAACGAGTAAATGAGTCATTCTTTTCAATGAGAAAGAAGGAGCAACCATGAAAACATCAATCTTGCCAATTGACAACGACCACAAGTGGTAAAAGCAACTCAACGGTTGAAAAGCAATATTTGTTTCAGAGAACCAAGAGGGATCTATTGAAAACCATAAACTATCATGAACCACTAACCGGAGAATTTCATCAACCACCACAGACAAGAATTGCCAAATTCGTAAATCAAGAAAGAGAACAACTTTCTAAAGCAACTCACGCTTAACACCAAACTATGGTACTGGGTAACTACTCCTCTAACCATGTTCTGCGAATGGTGTAACTCGTGAATCGAGTAACAACCACGACCTCCACTTCTTATCATCCATTAACAACACGCTTCACCAAAAACTCCATTATGAATATACAGATCATCTCATGACAATCATAGAATTAGTTCATAGATATTGAATATCACAGCAGATCATAGATTAACCACAAGAATGATAGTACGGAAGCAATTTAAGAACAGTTCAACATGATGAATCACATCACTAGAAATACGGATATGCTGGATTACCCAAACCCCACCTACTGTGCACAGTGTGTCATTTTAATATCTTAAATACCACGGACCTAAAGCCCGCTCTGATACCAACTGTAACACCCTGGCTATTCGGAAGCCAAGATGTCACCTAAAACATCTAACATACATCCATAATGCGGAATAATTTGAATAAAATCAACTAATGATAGTATCAAAACAACCAAGACATGATGAAGGTATCCTTCCTTCACCATCTAATCTATTTATTTCAGTTCATTGATAATGAAAGTTCACATGCAGTAATAATTCGACATCAATGTGGAGAAGGTATCCTTCCTTCACCACTTATAAATTTATTATTACAGTTCATCATTTACGAAAGTAAGATAGAACTAAATTTAATCTTGAACATGAATTGGATGATGTGAACAAGTAGTGCGTGTCTACTCCTCCCAAGTGAGCCAACATCGGGGTTACCTAAAATAAACAAACAACGCAAGAGTGAGTCCACGACTCAAGAAGTACGAGAAAAGGGACATAACACACATATGAACAAGTCATCATCATAAGAGAATATGAGCATACATCGAATGAAAACTTAGGAATGCATGGCATGAATGAATGTACTCAAGGATGGACTGCACACATGCTTATACCAGATAGCGAGTGACACACCGTCGGTGTTCACTTAAGCCCGCACCTTAACAAAAGTGCGGGATCCAAGTCCTATATGAAGAACGTTTCATATAGGTGTCCAAAGCTGCCCATACCGGAATTGATGGGTCTTACGTGCCCATACCGAATTGATGGGTCTTTCAATCCACTCCGTGGACGGGACATGACAATGTCCAAACTCGCCCACATTGGAATGGTGGGACTTACAGATCCACTCTCGTGGACATAGCATGAATAAAAGGATGCATGATATGAACATGAACAATGCTAATATCATCTTTCGCATTTACTCCACATATTGATAGAACATAACCAATTCAGCATTTGGGTATCACAAGATGTCACATCATATTCATGTAAACATTCACAATCACAGACTTAAAACCAACAAAGTACTTGCCTTCAGCGTTGCACGCGTTAGCGAACAACGATGGCGCTCCCAAACCCGTAGACTCGCGGCCTAAACAATTAAATAACCGAAATAAGAACAAAATAGAGCCCATCATGAATTAATATTCTACACTACCCTCTTGCACACCCAAAACATAGTCATAACCCGAAACTGAAATTCCAGCAGTAACATGGAATCCCATCAGGACAGCAGCACGGTAAAGACCAAAACTAATGATCTGGGACTCCAAAAGAGATGAGCCCAGATCCTACACGAGCTTAACAAATATATCTACAACTTTGTAGTTGACGAGATAACCCAATTCGGCCAAACTAAATTGCTAACTGTCAAACGAAACAGCAGAACAGAATCTGACTGAGCAATTAGAACAGCAGAACTAAAACGTCCATAACTTTTAAACTACAACTCCGAATTGAGTGTTCTTTAACAATCTGAAAAGGTTATGAAATTACCTACAATAACCTAGTTGACATGACATTCATATTTTGCCTTTAACAAAAAGTGGCACACGGGTCAAAACTAAAGATAGAAACTGACATACAATCTGGACAGACTGACCTACAATCTGGACAGTCACAAAGAAAAGTGCATAACTTTTGATCTATAAATCCAAATAAGGTGTTCTTTATCAATCCTGAAAGCCAGTGATATCACCTTCAAAATTTGTTATGGGCAAGACCTCTGAATCACCCTCTAACTAGGCCATATATCAACATATACAGAGACTGCTAATTCTCGTCGGATTCTGGACAGCAGATAATAAATCTATCATAACTTTTGACTCGAAAGTCGGAATTTAGTGTTCTTGGCGGCCACCGAAAGCTAAGAACAAAACCTACAATACTCTAGGAGATGGGATCCTCTGATTCGGCCTCTAAGATTGCGAAAACAGACGCACAAACTACTGGACAGAATTGAATTTCCAACAGACAGACTTTGATCTAATCAAATTTAATCGGTCTCACTTCTACGACTAATCAAACAACAACAACCGCAATCGTTACCCTTGGAGACACGCGTGCCGCTGAATTACCCCGCTAGATGCTCATCTCCTCTTCTTCTCCTCTCTCCTCCACCTTTCTCCTTGGCCGACAAAGAATGGGAGAGCATCACCAAGAGAGCAACGGAGTGCAAGGAGGCGCGCGACTGTAGCGGCAGCGAACACTGTAGCAATGCGTGCTACAGTAGTGGGCTAGGTTTCCCCCTCCTTTATTAGTGGCGGCCCCTCATGGGCCTCCTAGGCCAAAGCCCAAGCCTGTGTTGTCAAAGAATTGCAGATTTTCCTCGTCTAAAGTTTAATTTCTCTTTTCACTGCTTCCTTCATTACAATAAGTTGGAGTATTACAGAAAACCCCTTTTTCGTTTACTCTCCTTCCGTAGAAACATTCGGGTATTACATAGACGTGATAAGAAGATTAGCGATTTGATTGTAATGTGATGTATGATTTTGGTCCAAGATGCTATTCTTAGTTTGGGGTTATCTTCTTGTCCAGTGGCAATGAGATCCAAGGGCAGCACTCCACTTCGAGTCCGCTGCTTCTCGCGGTTGAGGCAAGTATTAGGGTCTATGTGTAGAATTGGTTGCATGTCATGATTGGTTGGTGTATTGTTCATCAATGCCATGTGAATGTGTTGTGGAGATGATTCTAGTTGTGTTGATGCTTGCGAGTTATGTTTAAGGTTCCTTCATGATGCTATTGTTTACATACCACGACTACATATTGAGTTATGATATTGAAAATATGATGTTGTAGTATTTATGCATGTTGGAGATATCGAGGCTTGGTCACGTGGTGACCAAGAGTTTTTGTTGATGTCCCTGTCATTGTAATGACAGCTTGAGGTCCCCGCATTCATGGAATGTGGGCAATGGATCTGAGGTCCCCGTCATTGTGATGACGGGCAAAGGTCCCTATACATGTGATGTATAGGCTCTTGGTCCCTGTGCCAGAGGGCACAGGCATGGGTAATCATTGACGGATGAATACCCCGCATTACCGGTAAAATGCGAAGCGAGATAAAGATCAAAGTGTGCATAGCATTATCATCATGTAAATATTTGAAATGTCTTAACGGTGTTGAATAAAGTTGTTTTTAGATGTTATGTCTATGTGAATGTTGCCACCTTGTTGATACTTGCTGAGTTGTATGGCTCACCCTTGCTTTGTTTTGTTATAGGTACTTCTGGCAAGAACGTCATGCATGGGAGGGAGTAGGCATTGGAAAGCACGCACTACCTCACCACATTTATGCAATTGCTATTTAGTTTCATTTCGAATAAATAAGCGTGTGGAGACTATCTATGGATGTTTTATGATGTTGGTTGTTGGATTATTCATAGTCATGAGAATGATGTTAATTGTTTACAATCGTTAGATTATTTCTTATGCTTGAAAGATTTGGATTATAGAAATAATAATAAATGCCATGGTCATCTGTTAATACCTCGATTTTGTTGTTCATACAAAGGAAGTTCTGTCGAAAAATTTATAGAATGTTCTGGTTGGTTTAGTTCTTGTAATATTCTAGGCTCATGTGGAGCTGGGGTGTTACACAAACGCTTCTTCAATTCTTGAAAACTTTCTTCACAAGCAGGGGTCCAAGTGAACTTTTTCTCCTTCTTCAATAATTGCGTAAGAGGCTTGGCAATCGATGAGAATCCTTCGATGAAACGGTGATAATATCCTGCCATTCCCAGGAAACTACGAATCTGAGTTACAGTCTTGGGCTGCTCCCAATGTAACACTGCTTTAGCTTTACTGGGGTCAACGGCTACTCCCTCGGCTGTCATCACATGACCTAGGAAATCCACTTCCTTTTTCCAAAAATCACACTTACTGAACTTAGCATATAACTGATGCTCTCTGAGTTTTTCTAGGATTAACCTCGGGTGTTTGGCGTGTTCTTCCTCCGACTTGGAGTAAACCAGAATATCATCAATGAACACAACTACAAACTTGTCCAAATATTCCATGAATACTTTATTCATCATGTTCATGAAGTATGCAGGGGCATTAGTCAGACCAAAGGATAGAACTAGGAACCCATAATGTCCATATCGCGTTGAGAAAGCGGTCTTCTGTATATCCTTAGGACAAATCTTCAGCTGATGGTAACCTGATCGCAGGTCGATCTTTGAGAACACTCCGGCTCCTTTCATATGATCAAACAAATCATCAATCCGGGGTAGTGGGTACTTGTTCTTAATGGTAACCTCGTTGAGGGAACAGTAATCAATACACATCCTCATGCTTCCATCTTTCTTCTTGACAAACAACACTGGCGCTCCCCATGGTGACGAACTAGGTCTCACGAAACCTTTCTCAAGAAGTTCTTCTATCTACCTTTTCATCTCTACCAATTCATCGGCTGGCATCCGATAGGGTCTATTTGAAATTGGTGCTGTCCCTGGCACTAGATCGATGACAAACTCAATGTCACGGTCCGGGGGTATTCCTGGTAACTCTTTCGGGAACACATCTGGATATTCACTAATGACTGATACCTCTTCTAAAGAAAGGGTCTTCAGGCTGTTCACTAACAGATGTCCATCACGAACTAAGGTGGCTAGAAATTCCACCTTGTTTCCGTTGGTATCCTCGACTGTTATGGTTCTTCGGCCACAATCTAGCACGACTTTGTGCTTGGATAACCAATCCATGCCAAGAATGACATCTAAAGCTTGGGTATCTAGAACAATCAAGTTGGTTAGAAACTCAACTCCAGCTATGAGTAACTTAGCTCCTAGACATCCCACCTTAGTACTTAGCTCTGCTCCAAGCGACTGGACTAACAGAGTATGCTTAAGATGAACAACTTCTAGTTTATTCTTGGTTGCGAAAATTCTAGAAACAAACGAATGCGAAGCTCCAGAATCAAACAAAATTGATGCAGGTACTGAGTTAACCAGAAACTTACCCAGTACAACGTCCGGTGCTTCCTGGGCTCTTTTCAGAGTGACGTGGTTGACATGGCCTCTGATCACCGACTGCGGTGCTCCTCCGGCTTGACCGACAACTTGTGAAGCTCCTTGGTTGATGCCTAACGTTGGCGTCTTAGATGGCGTAGCTCCAAGATTGAAGCGTACTGGAGTGATTGTTCCCTCTGCGGACACTGGTTGGCAAAATGTCCTAACTGACGACAGGTATAACAGACTCTTGGTCCGCTTTGCTGATTGCTTCCCAGGTTGGGGTTGACAGGTGCAGGGTTGCGGAAGTTCTAGGCGGTGGACGGGTGTCGGTTGGTGCAGTGCCACTGAACGAATTCTGCGGTGGAAACCGGTTAAGCTGTGGCGGAACTATCCTTATCTTCTGCTGAGACTGATTGTTTCCTTGCTGAGCCATCCGACGCTTACGGTTATGTTCCAGTTCCTTGCGTTTGTCCTCTAGAACAAAGGCTTTATTGACCAGCTCCTGAAAGTCAAGGAAAGTATGGCGATCGGTCGACTTGCGATCGATGTTCACCCCTTGAAAGCAACTCTGGCGAGCCTTGTCCGTGGCGACATCCTCTGCTGCGTAGCGAGCTAGCTGGGAAAACTTGTTGAGATAGTCAGACACCGACATAGCTCCTTGCTTGAGAGCGCGAAACTCATCCTTCTTCAGATCAATAATACCTTCCGGTACATGATATTGGCGAAATGCTGCAGAAAACTCCTCCCAGGTGATATTCTGTGGCGTCTCGTGGGCGGCATAGAAGTTCTCCCACCATTCAGCAGCTATACCCTCCGTCTGGTGATCAGCAGCACTGGGTGATCAGCAGCTTCCTTTCAATAACCCGAAGCCAATCATCTGCTTCCACTGGGGAGACGTGTCCAGAGAATGTTGGTGGACGGGTCCTCATAAACTCCGCAAGTTTAGATGGTCGATGGTGACCATGAGCAGCTGGGGCTCCATGCTGATGATTGTTATTGTTGTTGATCTGATTTCTCATGACTTGCATCTGATTCATCATGGTATTCATTAGCTGAGTCTGTGCTGCCATGAAAGCTCCGAAATTATGCAAGTCAATCGGGGGTGCTTGTGGTGGAACTGCTCCTGCGGCTGGTTGCTCATTGCCTCTCGACGCTGGGGTACCAGAACCACTTGCAGCAGTCTGACGAGTTTGAACCATCTGGTAAAGCTCCATGGGTTAGATGAGGTAGCAAGCACAAGATGAGTTAAGGACTAAGCAGGGGTAGGTTAAACCCAACAAAACACAACTCAAGAAACTCAAACGAAATACTTTTATTAATTAAGGTCTTAGCATGGCTGCAACAAATACCTAAGGGCCTTTGCAGCACATACTCGCACACAAAAGAAACAACGACCTAAGCACACAAAACTACCGCCTAAAGAGCGACTTACTAAACTAAACTGGCTAAGCCTGCAAAACTAAACTTAAGACCAACTACTCAAGAAAGCCTCCACAGCCTCGGCGGCGCTCCTGCCGACTGTAGACTCGGAAGTGAGCCGATATTCTGGCAAACTGATCCTGATGCGTTGGGATTGGTGCAGCAGGAACAATTGTTCCTGGTGCAACTGGCTCAGCTGGCTCCTATGGATCTTCCTCTGGGTCTTCTTCACGGTCCTCTTCGGGGTCTTCTCCTTCCTCGCCATCTTCCTCATGGTCATCCTGGTCGTAGAGAATCTCTTGCAGAATAGCGATCCTTTCCTCAGCTCTCTGTAAGGTCTTATAGACATGATCCAGCTCTGTGGTAGTCCTCTCCAATGCTTCCTCCTGGGCGGCTGCGAACTGGGTGAGGTGCACGACTGTAGCGTTGCTCTCTTCCTCTGTAGACGGGTAGCGTGCTGGCAAATCTACGGCTACAGCTCTGGGGTGGTAACAGAAGACGGTGTCTTGAAGCTCCTGTGCGTAGATGTTGCAGATACGTAGCATGGCCAAGCGTGACGACTCCTGGATGCCCTCCAGCCAAGTGATCTTCCTTACAGAGATGTACAAAGGTTGGCTTGCCTTGTTGTCCCTCCTGGCGTAAATTGTCAAGCGACAGATCACTCCGCGGTCTTGACCGTTCACAGTCCAGTTGTTGTCGACGTACAATGGGCGATCAAAGCCTCAAAGAACCTGTAGCAGCTTCCAAAGCTCAGCGGCATATCCTCCATTGCGTTCACCATAGCTCTGGAGATAAGGCATCTGTCAAGGCAGGGCGAAGGGTAAGAGCAACTTAAAACAATGGAAGAGAAAGGATTATAGCAATAGTTGAGTCGAGAGATATGAGAAGAGTTAAGCAATTAATTAATCCTGCAAGTTAATTTTTGCTTTTAGAAAATAATTTGGACATTCTAAAGACGGCCAATCTAGCTAAGGTCAAGATCTACAGTCAACCTGACTCTGATACCACCTCTGTCGGGACCCAAAATTACGATTCTGGACCCTCTGTGTATAATGCACTAGTCCAGGATCTCGCTAGTGGACACAGTGTCAACATCGGTGAATATCGATCCACACAAGCGACAATTAAAGTAAACGATTAATTTGAATAATAAATACTGGTTTTGACCTTATGGTCGAGTTTACACTTATTGAGCCATGCAGAGCTAACAGAGAATAAAATAGCACTGGAACAGAAATAACTTCAGCGTAGATCCCCTCAATTCATCATAGGCAACCAACTGGGATCCAGACCTTAACGATTAGCAACCTTCGACGAACTCCTCCTCGAAAGCAGGCGTAGACTCCTCTTCTTCTGTAGGTTTGGACGTAAGTTTTACAACAAGCGTGAGTACACAACCATACTCGCAAATCATACCACATAATGTAATTTATAGATGCAGGCTTATTCCAAAAGAAAAGGCTTCTATGGTTCTTTTGCATGAAAGCAATATTTGCAATGGAATACAATAATAGATTGAAAGTATAATTCAAAACAAATAGACAGTATTAATTTAATAGTTATTTTCACAAAGACACAAAGCTAAACAGTTTATTTCACATAGCCATATGACTTAGATCACATAGCTCCCATCCCAAGCATTTTATGAAAACTACCCCTCATGTGAAATCCCCGAGCATATCCATGACCACGGACGCGGCTATTCGAATATATTGATTTAACACTCTGCAGAGTTTGTACACTTTACCCACACGATACAACTACTGTAGCTAGCACCAATCGTAACAAAACAGTTCAGAAACTTCGTCTCAAACATTGACATTCCCAATGTGCTTTACCGCCAGACCAACCCACAAAGAAAGCCAGTCCGATACACACTACTGGACAGGGATGCGGTGAACCGTCCCGCGATGCACCTACCTGGTAGTCACACCTCCATCCTGTCACGAAGCCTAACCTATCGACCTGAACATCAATGTCGAGACTCCATAACATACTATGTTAGGCCCGTCCCATCAAACATGTGGTCGTACAATAAGGCTCAGTTCAATGGCGCACAAAGTTAAGTCCTTAATTGACCAAGGCAAAACTTCAATTTTCTAACTATGTCACAAAGATTATCATTCCCATTCACAAAGTCCACCATATCACTTAGTATCCATCATTTGCCTCAGTCCAAATCTTTTACCACCCAGTTGGTTTTAGTGCAACACATGCTATCACGAAGTAATAACACATAGCACACAATTTTACACAAAGTTCCATAGTCACTTAGTCAAATTTAATATTTGCAACTCGAATGAGGTATGAGACTCGTAGCATGGCTAAGCAATTATACTCGCATCTAATCAACCCATGTTGGTGCTACGATAATACTAACTAAATAAACTAATCTAGGGTGACAAGAGATTATGACATGGTGCTCCAAAGTGGTTATAACAGATTGGATAATAACTATACCCAAAAGCATTTAAATAAATAGTTAAAGTAGAATGCAATACTTGAAACAAAGTAATTTGAAAACTGGGTTCAATATGATCAAAGGTATGACTTACCTTGGAAAAGGTCTAGGTACTGGTCTTGATCTTGAGGTGCTCCTTCTTCTTCAAAATTCCCCGAAGTATCGACGTCTACTCGCAAACAAAATAAATAAACAAAACAAATAAATAATAGAGGCAAAACAAACTCCAAAAATTAATTAAAAATCTTAGATAAATAGATCTCGAATTTAGATAAATTTAGGAATTTGAATGGGCTCAATCGGAGTTCGGATGCAAAAGATATGGGCTTTGGAAGTTTCAATCTAAAAGAAAACCCTAATTTTGGATTTACTGGAATTTCCGAATTATTTCTTAAAAGAAAAATCGGATTATTGCGCAAGCATGATGTCAACAAGGATTTTCGGGAATTAAAAGAATAAAAAGAAAACACTAACATGTGGGACCCACATGTTAGTCTCACGGCTCACGCAGAGACTAAGTCTCACGGGCCTCGGATCGGAGGACGGTGGATCGCCATGGGTACACACGTGTCTGCTGACACGGTGCCACGCACGCGATACATAGGCGGGGGCGTTGACACGGCGACGAGGTGGCGTTGACGTGGCGACGGCGAGGACGGTGGAGGCTCGGGAACCGAGGGTTCCGGTGAACGACGGCTCTACACCGGTGGTGAGTGGTACCGGCGTGAAGAGGGTGCAAAGGCGATCACGATGGGGTGCTCACGGGTGCACGGGGACGACTGTGGCAACCGGTGGCGAGGTTTAAGCGGCGGATAGGCTTCGGGCTCGACGGGATCGGCTCTCCGACGGTGCTCCGGCAGAACCAAGGCGACTACGGTGAAGTGCAGCTCCATGCGATGTCGACGGCGGTGACGAGGGAGCTCGAGTGGTACTGACGGTGGCGCACGGGCTCGTCGGAGTTGGCGGCGGCAAGATCGAATCTTCGAGCTCCCGCGGCGGCTAGGGCGAGGGCTAAGGCGGCTGCGAGAGGGGTGCGGTGGTCGAGGGCTCACATCCCTTTTATAGGCGGCGGCTCGGGAGAGTCTAGGGCACAAACGCCCAAAAACGGCCTGTGGCGGCGGACGCGGAGAAATCGGGAAGGAGTAGTCCGCTTCGGAGACGACGACGACGTGGCGGGGTGGGACCCACGCAGCAGTGACGAGGGCTCGCGCGAGACCGCGTGTCAATCGACGCGGGTGAGGCTGACTGGTGGGGCCGGGCACGCGCACGCGGAGAGTGGGAGGCGGAGGTGGGCTGCGGCTCGGGTGTTGGGCCGGCGGCTTGGGCTGTGCTAGGAATAGAAGTGGGCTGAGGGAATGGGAATTCGGCCCAATCGATTAACTGAGATTTTAAATACCTTTTCTATTTTGTAAAATACTAGAAATTCAAATAAGCAATAGAAAAATTCTAGAAAATATATCTGAGCACAAAGAATCCAAATAAAATAGTTTTGACTATTGTTCATGTTGGGATTATTCACATTAAATGTTTTTGATTCTAAAGTACAAATTAAGCTTTTGAATTAAAATCAAATAAATCCAAATGGTGATTTTTCTCCCTACTAACTATTGAAAAGATTTTAAAGCTCAGAAAAATGGGATGTTACAGATTGTAGCGGAAGTCTATATTTGAGGTGTGTTGGGAATTATTTGCCAAAGTAATTCCTTTGATAGAGAAGTTGATCAGAGTATGTTATTGTGGATTGGAAGAGTCTCTCTACATAGGTATGGATTTTGTGTTCAGTTGAGCATAGCTTTGAGGTTGTCAAATTAAAAGAAAAGAATTAGTGTGCTATGCGATGAAATTGGAATCTCTTGGTTTGAGAAAAAAAGGGGTTGTATTATCGGATAATGAAATGTTCTCTTGGTTTTTATTTGAGCTTTGTCTCTATGACAGATGCCAATCATAAATTGAGTTGGTTCTTCTTGGTAATGCGTGTTTGCATTGAGAATCCTATATTTCCAGTTGGGTTCTATTTTTTAAAAGAATTTGATTAAAACGAGTTCTGTTGTGCGTCCCTGGTTAAATGAGGTGCTCATTGTTAAGTGAAGAGATTGAGTGATACAAGGAACAAGAGTTCTTCGTGTTTTGTGCAGGTTGTGTGGATTGGTACCAAAGGGAGTGTTTGGCCCAAGGTACATTGGTTGCTTCTGAAAGTTGTAGGGATTTTGGAAGATAGCAATTCGCTAGAACCGTCTCGAGTCCTGGAGCGGGGTATATAATGCTTTGGATGAACCGATGTTGAATGCTTGAGGTATTTGAAATGTGAGGTTTCTTAAGAGCCGTTGACTAGCGAGAAATACCGCCTCTTCGAGTCTTGTCCGTTGAGTGGTTCTGGTTAGGACGGTACGAGTGATGAGGCGTAATACTTCAGTTTCTTCAAGGTGCGGTGGTCCCATAAGACTGAGAGGAAAACAACTTAAGAGTTGGAGTCTCGCTTGTGCGAGCAAATTCCAGAGTTGTTCACGTTGAGTACATATTCGTTGTTGGTTATCTTCAGTTGTGATTGTCCTTCGAGTAGAACGACAAGAAGAATTCGAGGTCGAATTCTGTTTAGGGGGGGGGGTAGAATGTAATACCCCATTTTTGTTTAGAAAGAATTCTGTTCGAATTAGAATTTTAAAAGAGAAAATTTCGACGTTTCGTCTGTTCTTCCGGTTTTGGGTCTAGGCCTTTGGCCACCAGGCCTAAGAGGGAGCCTTGTGGGCCAAGGGGGGCAGCCATGGGGCCCATGGCCCATAAGTGGCCGGCCAATAGGGGGGGGCAAACCCTAGCACCCCCCACATCCCCCACATCTCCCACTCCCTCCACCTTGTGGCCGCCGCCCCCATCCTCTCCCCTCTCCTCTCCACCTTGCGCCTCCCCTTGCTAGTTGCAGCCCCATCTCCACCTCCCTTGCTACCGCCCCAGGTCCCTGGTGCAGCACCTCCACCTCCTGGAGCCGTCCCTTGGTGCCGATCTCCCTGTTGCCGACTTCTCGCGAAGATAGGAGTGGTGCTTTGTGGATTTTGCTGATCAAGAAGAAGGTGAACTTCTTCGCGGATCAACCTTCGTCTTCCTGGGTGCTCCAAGGGTAACGAACGTTGGTTGTTGTTGTGTGATTAGTCGTAGAAGTGAAACCGATTAGTTTTGGTTGGATCGAAGTCTGCCTGCTATGGATTCAATTCTGTTCAGATTATTGCGCGGTAAGTTTCGTGTGTTTAGAAACCGAATTAGGAGTTTTGATCTCCTAGAGTTATTTCGATTATGTTCTTAGCTTTCCATGGCCGCTGAGTTCACCTGATTTCGACGTATGGATCAAAAGTTATGATAGATTTTGTTTCCGTTGTCAAGAATACTGACGAGAACAATCTGTCTTGATATCTCCTAAAATATGAATATGTTAATGGAAGATTCAGGGTTTTCACCCAACTAGGTTATTGTAGAGAATTTCCATACCTTTCCATAAAGCTAAAGAACGCAAGGTTTGGACACTTGTAGCAAACATTATGGTGGTTTTAGTGTACTGTCCAGAGAACCTAACGTGAAAATTGTTGTATTTTAAATTGGCTTGGTAGGGGTTTTAGATGTCCGAATCAGAAGGGACCCTCAACTAGGTTTAGTTGGGGAATTTAATTACCTTTCCAGAAAGTCCTAGAACACCTTATTTGGACCCATTTAGTGAAAGTTATAAATTTTAGAAGTTGACTGTCCACAGAGGGGACAGATCGATCGTTAGAAGTGGGAAGTGGGAAGGCGCTTGAGAGTTTGGCATTTTCGTTTGAGCTATTAAATTATGTCTTGGGTCCAGTATGATTTTCTTAGCTTGGTTCATAATTATTCAGGTGGGGGTTTGGTCCCAGGGGCAGCGTCCTCTTCGCGTCTATCGTTTCCGCACGGTTAAGGCAAGTATCTTGATTGTAGCTTAATTGCGATTGTTTGATTGTGATCACTTGTGTCTTAATCATATTAGCTATACTTGGATGATAATGTGATGAGTTTAAATTAAACATGGTGAATGCATGTTTATGGTTAAAGATTGTTTATGTATGTTGGTAATGCCCTACATGTTATCTGAGGTCTAAGATTTTGGTATGTATTGTTGATTCATATGTTAATGAAAATAGAGTCATAATACATACGCATATTGAAAGCATATTTGAGACTTGGTCACATGGTGACCAAGTAAATACAGTTGAGATCCTCGTCATGTAAATGACGGGCATATGGTCCCCACAATTCGTGGAATTGTGGGCATTGAATAGAGGTCCCCATCATGAAGATGATGGGCAAAGGTCCCTATACTCTTGGAGAATAGGCTCTTGGTCCCTGCGTCTAGTGGGTTCAGGCAAGGGTACACATCGACGGTTGTGTACCCCGCATTACCGGTAAAATGCGAAAAGAGATAAAGATTAAAAGATGCATTGTATGTTCGTATTACATAAACATGGGAGTTATCTCTAGTGTAATGTTTCTTTTGATATGTTGATGCTATAGTTGTGAACTTAGTGTTTCTTTGTTGATGCTTGCTGAGTCTTTGGGCTCACTCTTGCTTTGTTGTGTTTTCTTTAGGTACCACAGGCAAGAACGACATGCATGGGAGGGAGTAGTTTTGTTTGGATGCACTCACTACCACTCATCCTAAAGGACTATCATATAATTTATATTCTAACAATAAGCAAACTGATTGAGAGTCACTTATGGTTTTGGTTGAATGTTTTAGTTTAATTGTAATAGTGAGAGTAGCAAGTTTTGATTATGCTTATTAATGCTTTATCGAAATAGATTATCCTACATGCTTGAATGATTTTGGATGATGAGTTATTGATTAGAATATATGAAATTGTTGGAACCTCCGGTATACTTAGTTATACAAAGGATGTTCTGTCGAAATTTAGAACTATGCCTTGTGTTTAAATTGTTACTATATTTAGTTAGTAGCATTCCATGCTCTAGTTGGGCTGGGGTGTTAAAAAAAAGCTATCATGTACTGTTACACGCTCCATCTAGCTTGTTATTTTCTTAGTAATGGATTGTTAGTCTAACGACCAATTTAAAACACAAAAACTGCAAATGCCAAACACACCATGATTTTTTTCAAAACTTTAAATACTGTAGTATTCACAAACAGTAGCATTTTATGTTATGTACTTTGAAAACTGTGTTCTTCGTACTATGATTCTGAAATACTTTAACATCCAAACAGATCCTTAATGTTGTTTGCACAACAGAGGAGTTCATCCAATCAGTCGCACCGAACTTTCTGTTCAATCCTTCTTGTCCATCTTGCATCTTGCTTGAGTCCAACCACTTCACCTAGCTTCTTTGATTGTTCTAGACCTCAGCTCTCCTAGCCTGATTGGATATTCGGTGTGATTGGTTGGATGAACTCCTCCGTTGTACAAACAACATTAAGGGTCTGTTTGGATGTTAAAGTATTTCAGAATTATAGTATGAAGACCACAATTTTCAAAGTACAAGACATGAAATGCTATTGTTTGTGAATACTACATTATTTTACGGTTTTGGAAAAAATCATGACGTGTTTGACATTTGCAGTTTCGGTGTTTTAAATTGGTCATTAGACTAACAACCCATTACTAAGAAAAAAAATAACAAGCTAGATGGAACGTGTAACAGTACTTGATAGCTTTTTTTTATTGTACCAGCTTTTTATATGTACCACACTACCAATTAATACATGGTACTTACACAAGCTTACCAAAGTTCGAACGCTTAGTGGACAAACAACATTGTTTTGGAAGCAGTGAGTTCATGCCGATTGGCATTAAAAGGAAAACCGTAACACGAGTTTTTTTGGCGCATCAGGGAGGATGGACGAGCGGCGAAGTGGCGGCTTCGTTCCAAGGAGGGACAGAGGAGGCAGCGAGGTGGTGGATTCATCCAAGGAGGGAATGGACAAGATGGATCTGTCCTAGGGTCATGCGAACGAGGCCATGTGGCAGCACGAGAGCTGTCCGTGCCACCGAGGAACAGTGCCGAGTGCCAATTTTGCAAAAACTATGGCAAGGACGCTGTTTTTGCTAATGCCGTCCAAAACAGTCCTATTTCGACAAAAAAATTCACCGACCCATCGCACAGCTCACGGTCAGAAGGACAAAGCAGACGACCCATCTACTCACAGGCCCCACATACGCCACCTTAGAGCATATACAATGGTATAGATAACTGCTGTTTATAGTCCTCCTCTATGTTACCTACAGACACCGCGAAAGACGGTTTCTATAATAGGTTGTTTTTTACATGTCTTATAGATAGCTCCTCCATGTACAATGGTCTACTACTATATGAGTAACAAGTTTTTGGCTCATTTGGCATTGTTAGCGTGTGAATTAACAAAAATAGCCCATTCTTCGAATCAATTACAAAAATGACACCACGGACAAGTGGGAACGTGACACATGGCTTGTTCGTGCCCCTAAGGGCCCAACTTGCCTCAATCGTGCCCCTAGGGGCTGGATATGCATCCGCTATGCCATTGGGGCGCGAAAATACCCTCGTCCGGCCCCTAGGGGCACGGAATTTCCATCGCTCGCCCTGAGGGGCGCGAATTCTCTCTCCTCTAGAAAAGTATTATTTGTAGGAATTTTTAAATATAGGAAATGAGCTTGAAAAATTATGAAATGTTTTTGGAGGCTCCTGACATAGTGCACTAGCTTGTGTAATTTTTCCATAATTTTATATATTCTACATTTTTCTTGAAACTTCCTTTAAGGATACTATTTTTAGGAATTTCTAAATATAGAAAATGAGCTCTAAAAATTATGAACTTTTTTTGTGAACGCTCCTTACACAACGTACTTGCTTGTGTAAGTTTTCTGAAATTTTGTATGCTCAAATTGTCTCGCAAATTAGGGTTTGGCCAGTATGCAAGATAGATAGACATTTGGTTAGTATGCGACAATAAAAGTTTAATCTGATCAGGAGGAGCCGGCTAGACAGCCAATCATGTGCTCCTCCGTCTGTCGGACACCGTCCTACGGCTAGTCAAAGCGCACTGGTAGGAACTCCTTGGTATCGCAGGGGAACTGCGACCTAGAGAAGTGCTCCACGAAGGCGTTAAGCCCCTACGAATTCCAAGCAACGAATGCTAATTAAAAGATCTACAACCTCAAGCTTTGGGGGAGTTGAAAAGATGGCGGTGGCATACGTACCCCGATGCATGTGTGCATAATATCGCACGTCTTCGTGGATCCCGCAGCCTCCTAGCGGTGGCCCTAGAGGAAGGCATGGAGCCGATGTGTCATCGTCGTCATGTTGATAAACACATAGCCTTTGTTGCACTTGGACCCTGAAGGATCTAGACCCGCCATTATGTGTTAATGGAGTATTTTGGTGATTAATGACAAATGCACTTGTGAGACTGACACTCTTATTGTTATATCATGTTTAGTCTCAGCTTGGATATAAAAGCAAAAATCCAAACAGGTATGCATTTATTAATGACAAATCTATTTGTGAGACTAACAATTCTATCGATTATCTATTGCTTAGTCTCGTTTGGATATAAAGATGAAAATACAAGAGGTATGCATTTTACTTTATATATATATATATATAGTTGCTTTCCTCGGATCCAAAATATAGATTGAACTTCACCAAAAGGTTAACTTACATATGTGCATATGTTTTCATTACACATTTATGTTTGCACACATTTAGGGGGAGTTCATTCTATATTTTGTGGTTTCATTAGTATTGATCCATATTCTCTTTCCACATATATTAAGGATCTTTACTTTGAAACATATCCTTGAATATATTTAACTTGTGTAGTCAATATATTGTGAGGACCCCAGTTTATTTGGCTTGTAATGCTTAACCAATCACCTGGTCCTAGCATCACAAATCAAATAAACCAAGCCTCGAGATATGTATACTTCCCAGAACTGCAGTATACACACCTCTTTACAAAATTATGCATCAACTCCATTTCAAACATAGATTCCAAACAACACGATTCTAAACAGTAGACAGCAAAGTAGAGTTATTACAACAGAGGGCCGACCGCCAAAGCACAACAGTAACTAAATAAGCAATGAAGCAAAAGTGCCATAAGATGGCTATGAACAAAAGCCAATCAGTGTGCCTTAGCCCACAAGGCAACCAACCGGATCGTCAAGCTAGTTGTCCCAGAACCCGCACATCTCACAGAAGTAAGGCCCTTGGGGCTCACCTGATTCCTCTGCAACAAAAATATTAAGCAATGCAAATGAGTACAAAAATTGTTTTTGTACTCGCAAGACTGACGTGTGGACTAGCAGACCTATGCATAACTACATGCAGGCTTATTTAAGTGGAGGCTGTATGGCTTATTTTAGCACAAAGCAAACTTTATTTGCAATAATGTAATACATTTAAAAGCAAGTTTGCAATTCATTTTTATTTTTGAACTAACAACAAGTATCCCAAATAGCAGTAGATAAAAGACAACAACCTGGAAGTGACTAACCCATTAGTCACCACAACAATAGTATGAACACCCGTTCATACCAACCCATCAATTTTTAATTAAATGTTGAAGTCTAGTTCACACGGGGCGTATCCGAGCGTGTCCATAACCTAGGACGAGGCTATTCGAATAGTTTTAACCCTGCAGGGGTGTACCAATGTACCCACACTTTAGACCGCCTTTTGCCACGTAGCACACTTTGAAGGTATGCAGCACACTAAGTCTAACAAGACGTTTTCTAATATTGTGTATTAACTACGAGCCGCTCGTATGGATAGAAATCCATACGCTGACATGGTAAAGCCGAAAAGACAACTATCCACAAAGGGTAAAGCTTTTTGAACAACTACCATGCTCCCAACACCATTGTAACATCCCAATTTTAGGCTTCTGTTTCAAATGTAAGAAAATGAGTAGAAATTAAAACTTTTTCTGACATCTTGTATTTCTGCTTGTATCTTGAATAGACTATTGTACAAGAAGTTATGGAAATACAAGGTCACAAGTCTTTGATCCAAATCTTGATCCTTCAAAACATTCTTGTTCCATCTTGTGATCATCTCCTGGGAATATTTTTCCTAAGTTCTTGGGATGGTTTGTGACCCCTCTGAAAAATTTCGCAATTTTTAGAAATTGTTTGAATGTTTTTGGGGGTCAGTCAAACTTATTCAAATCTGGTCAAACAGAGGACCAGCACATTGTCAAATTTTTGGAGGAAAATCCACAGCACCAAAACCTCTGAAAATTTTATGCAAGGTCCGCGTTTGAGTCAGCAAGCTCCTGTAAAAATTTCAGAAATTTTGGAGTTGGTCTGCTACCTTAAACAAACCCTCAAAGTTTCTGTCCTTTCTAAACCCTAATTTCAAAATTCTCTATCTGGACTGAGTCGGACTCAAGCTCAGACCCGAGCCCAACCTACGGCCTTGGTCGCGCCTAGCCACCTAACTGCACTGGGCGTGGTCAATTGGGCACGTGTGGTCTGGGCCGTTGGTTTTCGATCCAACGATCCGGGACCTCCTCAAAAGACCACCCTAGACCACCCCGTGTCCGTTTTGCAAGGACAACCCTCCCGGACCTCCTCCAGATCTCCCGAAGACCTCCTCAAACCACGTTGGCAATTTTGCAAAGACCACCCCGCTGGTCTTTCGCAAAACAACCCATAGGACCTCCTTTGCGATTTTTGCAAAGACCACCCTTGGTCGTCCCCTTCGGACCTCCTCGACCGCCCCTGTGCACCTTGGTGATCGTGAGCGGTCCATCCTTTGATCTGTGTCTCAGACCTCCCCTTAGTGTTAGTACCTCCCGACCTCGGGTGATCTGGGACGTCCAGGACCACCCCATGCAAATCGGGATCGTCCAGGACCTCCCCCTCAGCCCTGTTCTTCTCCCTCACGACCTCCTGGAGGTCTGGTCGTCATGGTTCTCACGCACCCGTGCGTGTGTCAGGGTCAGAGCAGTTGGTGCAGTGGCCTGTCACCTTTTTGGCCTTTCCAACGTCTTTTTCTGCCATGCATTTAATGTGTCAGAGCCTAGCCCTAAGAGTAGTCATCTCCTACCTACCTGCCCTTGTCAAATCTAGCAAGTCCATGGCAGGAGCATGGACTTTGTTCACAGTAGGGCTTGTCCATACCCTTGTCCGAGCTCCCCGGCTTTATTTAGTTCAAGGCCCTCCTCAATAGCATTTTCCCACTCTTGGTTGCTGCTTGAACTCCTCGTTGTGAGTGTGAGCCCCAAGCTCAAGCACCTAAGAACACCACCTCCCGGCCTCCATTGTCGACCTTGAAGCTCCTTGAAGACCTCCGAGCTCCAGTGGTTCTTTATTGCCTTTTTGGCTGTCACCTTGCTCTCTAGGTCAACTCAAGTCTCCCTAACTTGTTTTGTTTAAACCTTCACAGAGGTGGACAATTCGGGGAGCTTGTTTTCGGAGCCGTGCTGGTCGTCTTCCCCAACTCCGACGAGCACCACCATCACCGGAGCTCCTGCGACCTTTCTTGGACCTCCTTCTTTCCCAGGTTAGTGCTTAGTGTTGGAGACCCGGTCGTTTTGAACCTCGTTAGCTTTTCATTTTGTCGCATTTAGTCTCCTAGCCTATCTCCGGCTCGCCGGCGTTCAAGGCCGTCGCCGCCATCGAGGTTGCCACCTTTAGCTCTGTGATGATATGGCGGTTCCATTCCAGTATTTAGTTGGCGCCGGCGTGGTCCTTGTCGCCGGCGGCAAGCCGTTTAACGCGCTCGGGAGTTTTGCAGGTGCAAACTCACGTTTTCGTCATTTTCTTAGGACAGCATTAATGCCCCATTTATTGCTAATCATTGGTGCATTAATCGTGTCTTAATCTGCGCTGTGGTGTCACTGACATGTGGGCCATGGGCTTAGAAATTAAATCCGAAAGTCATTTATTGTCCCTTTAGGTTCATTTATTGCCAATCATCAAGGGCAATAAATTTGTCTTAGCCGCCCATTTTTGTCACTGTCCGGTGGTCCCGCGCCATTAAAAGAAAACCCCGGACCTCCTCCTCGAGTCGATCCTGACCGTAGACGACCTCCTCAGGGTTAGATCTGACCGTTAGACCTTCGTTGCAAAAACCTCAGTCTCTAGGACCTCCCCCTAGATCAGATCCTAGCCGCGTAAGACCTCCTAGTTTCAATCCCAACCGTTTAGAAGCTCCGCAGTTTTGATCGGTGCCGTTGGGAGTTTTCTATGAAAACTCTAGGTCGCAGGACCTCTGTAACACCCCAGGTCCCACATTACCCTGGAATGCTACTAAACCACTCTACAGTTAGCCAATAATTTCAAGATAAATTATTTCGGTAACATCTCTAGACTAGAAGCATTAAGCGGAAGCATAAACAACTAAGGGAATAAAGATAACGGTAACAAGTTCAATAATTAAACAACCTCTAGCAGATTAATCAAAGAATGGTTCACAAGTCCATCCTTATTAAATAACATAATCATCCACAAATAGTTAAGCATTTGGCTAGAATTTCATCGACTTTATTACAACATGAGTTGATGAACCAAGTGCATCATTGTGGTGCCGCTCTACCCATCACATGAATGCTCAACAATCACTGTAGGGGAAAACAAGGGTGAGATAAAAATCTCAAAGAAGCAAAACTATTTAATGTGCTATTCGGACTACAAACAAAAATACAACATCATTAAAGTATCTATATGTCCACATCCATAATGTGAATCCACATTCATTTACAAGCTAATTTAACTACAAAGATATTAAGCATCAATATCCAATTCCTATAATGATCACAATTATAGCCTCAACCATATTTACTACCGATGATAGTAAAATATTAACAATTGAATCTTGATCAACTGCTTCATATTATTCACCACTACCACTACCAATGACAATAAAGTATTAACATGTTTTACCTCATAACTTTAATATTTCTCGCATCCACAACTACTATCAACAATTACCACAAGAGAGTAGAATCTCATGCCACAATCACAACCACTACCATACCACAAGGGATGAACCCCAAACCACGACCATAGCCACTTTCCTCACACCACAAGTGACTCTCATGAGCCAATTCCACATTACAACTATAAAGTTGCAGTTGTTTGTAATATAACTTCACCACAATATCTTGCATAAGTATGCAAATGATCTTTCCACAATGTAATGCATATGTATGCTATGCTCCACTGCACCTTTACCCAACAAGGTAAAAGTATGCATCGTGCTACAGCAATGCACGATGTTGTACCGGTACGGTCGCGGCTATAAGCGGCGACATCCACAATGCAAATGTCATGATATGCCATGAATGATATGATAATCATAAACCACAAGAATTTAACCACGAAGGTCAACAACATACTCATCATGAATATTTTCTCATAATCCCCATGTGTCTCATTAAGCACAATACCATTGTGTCATAAGACCATTACCACATAACCCACACCGATTCACCAAGATCAAAATCAATCGATCTAAAGGGAACTCTACCACATAGACCACAACATGATCATCATGAATATAACCACAAGGAATTATCAATATGTCCACCTTGAGTTTATTTTCATATTCGCATTTGGCTCATTAAGCAAATTACCACATGACTACCAACAACTCTTCCAACGCATGGCAAAAATGAATATTAATTTGCTACCACGACCTCATCCATAAAACATGCAACCATGGCATATAACTTCAAGTTATGAAAAACATGTATATTGCAAGTAGTAAGAATAACGAGTTAAACCGTAGCACAACCGCTACATTTACTTGCATGATCATACAAGCATTCATCCATCACAAGCATTAGGGTTAGCAATGTACTTGCCTTCCACGATGCGACGCGTTAGCGGCAAAGGTGTTACTCCTAAACCTGAGGCCTCACCTCATAAACAAGTAAAATAATTTCAATAAGGACATAATAAACCCAGCGCTACTAATCGGCGTTCTACACCTTTCCCGATGACTCAAGACGAGATTACAAAGCTGAAACTGAAAAACAACGTTTCCTGCCATATACCGTTTCTGGACAGCAGCACGGTAATTGACATAACTCATGAACTGGAAGTCGAAAAGAGGTAAACCCAATTTCTGTAGATTCTTAACTGACTAATCTACAATACTCTAGTTGACACGATAATCCAATTCGGCCAAAATAATAGGCTAACCATTGTTTGAACTTTCAGTACAGAACCTGCCTACACGTTCGAACAGCAATACTAAGATGACCATAACTTTTAATAGGTAACTCCGAATTGATCGTTCTTTATCAATCTGAAAAGGTTATCGAATTATCTACAATAACCTAGTTGTGTGAACTTTCAGATTCTACCAATTTCCCTTTCATATTTTAGGAAATATCCAGACAGATTATTCTCGTCAGATTTCTGGCAGCAGATACTAAATCGACCATAACTTTTGACTCAGACCTCGGAATTGAGTGATCTTCATGGCTACTGAAAGATAACGACAGATCCCACATAACTCTAGGAGATGGAATCTTAAAATTCAGCTTCTAAATACACGAAATTACCCACGCAAGGTACTGGACAGAATCGAATCTTCTGCAGCCAAACTTTTATCCAACAAATCTAATCGGTTTCGCATCTACTACGGATCAAACAGCAGGGAAGGCATCTCGTTACCCTTGTAGAGCCCAGGAAGACGCAGATCAAATCCACGAGGACCCTTCCTCTTCTTCTTCTTCTTCTCCTCTTCCACCATGGCCAGCAGCACCAGGGCTTCTTCCTCCTTCGTTCGACCGGCATCAATGGAGGGGAAATCATCCGTGGAGGGGATGGACAGCAAGGGAGGTGCTGGACAGGAGGTGGATGGGGTGGAGGCGCAAGGGGTGGAGGCTTGGAGGGGAGAGGAGGCGGCTAGGGTTAGGAAGGGGAGAGTGGCGCCCCCTTATGGCCGGCCACCAAAGGCCCCATGGGCCTCTAGCCTGAGCCCAGTTGTCTGTTGCTTGCGAAAACTCCTCCAAACTTCGATGAATCAATATTCTAATTGGTCCCTCTCTAAATATAATTATTCTCTCTAATATTACTCAGAGTATTACATCTCCTCCCAGACTCGTTTCTTCAAACTTAAGCAAATTTTGGGTATTACATTCTCCCCACCTAAAAAGGATTCGTCCTCGAATTTAACTCCTCAACGAAAGAGACAAAAGAACAATCAAGGAAATAAAAACCAAAGGATAGAGCATCCCAAGGAAACCATAACTACGGTACTCTTTCGCCTCGAAGAGCTCGGGCTCTTCTTATGCATCCGGTCTTCAAGGTTCCACATCGCCTCCCGCTCGGATCGATTCGTCAGAGGGCCTTCACATACTTGATGGCCCTCTTCCTCACGGCCGATTCCGCGAGTTCACAATTCACGTTGGTCTAAGTGAACATCCGCATAACTCTTTGGTCAGCTCCGAGCGCCAATGAGTCCTGCCATTGGCAAAAATTCCCAATAACTATTAAGACCACTTTCTAAAACCATCCTCTTTCTTAAAACACTTTCCTCTTATTAAATATACTCAGGATAACACATTATACCCAATTTCAAGAATTTGATCACAAATTCCACTCACATAATTCTACTAGAAGCACAACGATATATTTTACAAATATAACCCAATAATGTAAGAGAAAAGGATTATCAAGCATCACACTAGCAACTAGTTTTCCTTCAAAGGACCACGATCCAAATCAAAGGATTTACCACAAAACATCTTCCACTCTCCAAGTAGACAATTGGAGAAACCACACCACCTAAGCTAAGAGTGAAAATCACTCGATGCACAAAACAATCAATTTCTTTTCCTAATGGAAAGACTACGCCTCAACATAAACACAATTCAATTTTGCAAATGGCCTCGCCATAAACACACAAAGATAAACAAGAATCAAGAGAGCATCTCACTACTTGAGATAACAATAATTTCCCAATCTATTTCTTTTAATAATTTAACTTCCTTGAACCAAGGATTTTCAAGTCATTGCCCAACACACCAACTCATTTATCTCAAGTTGGCCACCTCAACAATTAGCTCAATTGAGTACATCATCTACACCATTGTAGATAGACTCTCCGCCCCGCAAATCATACTCTAGCCAAAACCATGACCAATGAATTATTTTGACAAATAATTCCTAACGCACTTCAGTCCCTTAAGGATAACAACTCGGATTCATATCACACCCACACATACTCAATTATCGCACCTCAAGAATTCTATCCCGATCATCACACTATCCGGATTCTACTCGATCCACTATTCCAACACGAGACACCGGGCCTCTAAAAAAATTCTAGCATAACAAAAAGTGAAGCCCAAACTCACTTCCAAGTTCTTACAACCAACTTCCCATATAAGATAGGAAAACCTCGGTGAACGCCCTACTATACCACAATTAACAAACACTCATTTCTTAACATCAATAAATCGCTTGGCTCCAAGATAAACATTCTATTTAAAACATACCCTTCCCAAGGATTATTCCATGAAAATAATATATCATCCATTATATATTAAATATTGTGATATTTAAGGCTCCTACAAAAACATCACTACACTACCACTATTAAGTTGTCATCACGCAAAAAGTCTTCGCAACCCACAACAATTACCATGTTCTTAGAAGAAGAGGTAAGAAGAAATAAATTCCACATCTACGAAAATTGCTATCATTCACATGAGCTAAAAGACCAAGGGAAAAAAATAGATAGCATTGAGGTTGAAAAACACAAGATAGATCATCTGTACCTCAAATACTTATAGTACAACTTTTCTTTCAATAAGAAACAATTTTTCTTTATAACAAAGATCCCGCCAATTCCAACAAAGGATGCTTGAAGACCACAACACGAGATTCAGATAAAAACCAAAAAGATCATTCAACATGTCGCTTTACTCAAGGCAACCTCGGCTATCACACAAGTCATAAGGTCCAAAAAGATTTCAACTCTAAATCTCACACCCTTCAATTCAATTAGTATTATGGAATTAACAAATTCCTTTATTTTTAAAACATTCAATACCATAATCACAACTACAGGCTATGGATTGTATTCACAACAAGATAAAACATTCTTTGCAAAAAAATCATCATATCATCTCACTCCTTCATATTTTTTCCAAAAGGAACACCATAAATCACTTCATCATGTTCTTATTATCCAAATAAGATTCCAACTACTTAATCTAGTTAAACCTAGTGCATAAGCCATCATATTAAAACAAACTCTTTAACAAGATGATATTAGAACATAACAACCTCACAAAACATGCTAGTATGAATCTCTTATTAGATTTCATACATTTATCTCGTACTGATGCTCAACTCTAGTTTAGCAAAAAGGTAATTACACTCTAGCCATTGCTGTCAATAATTGATTATTAATTTTTCATCAGCATAGCATTAATGATCCTATCTCTAATTTGCAATCACAAAGACAATAAAGACCTGATTCAATACTCCACCTTATGTTAAGATATTAAAATAAAATAACTTTAAACATCAATAATACCACTTTATAAGACAAGATTCCACAAGTCAATACATCAACCTTCATCCATTTCTCAGTATACATGTTTCAACAATTTAGCATGGTAAAAGTTACATAAATTTAATGATTGTACATGCTCATCAAGTATGTAAAGAGAGAACATATTAAAGGTTAATCTTATTAAGGCAATATTCCAACACCTCCTTACTTGACCATCCGAATGGTCGATTAATTACTTAAGATCGATCAATCCAATCTATCCAACAAGTTGGGAAAATTAAACAACTACAATAGTCAAAACAATTGTTTTTCATATTCCTTAATAAATGCATGAGTTCTACACATGTATCGCTAAATTCTTAGCCACAAATCTTCAAGAAACTACAACAGACAACATCATAATAATCAACTTCACTTCTAAGGATGTTAGTAGAAATTAATGATGTACCACACTAACTTTTCAACTTGATAATTCACAATCTATCGATTATTTACATAATTGCCACCTACTACTTAAACACAACAAAACATCATAAAGGATTTTAACACTCCTTCTAGGAGAAATCAAACTTCAAAAGTCGAAATAACTCAGAAGAAATGCATAGAGCCAAGGCTTCCACCAGATAACGAACTTCCAACATAAAGCTTTGATTTTTTTTTCTTCAAAATATCAAACGAATAAAAGGGTCATGTTTTCCAGTGAGAAAGATACAAATACCAGTCTCTCCAAAAGCACTGCTCACGAGCAGTAAAACAACCCATCAATCAGAAAGAAACAATATTTGGTCTCAAGAACAATTGGAGGCCTATTGGCACCCAACAACTGCAATAAACAGCTAACCTGAGAGAAAATCATTAACCGCAATAGGCGTGAATCGCCAACATCAATTCAAGGAGGATAACACTTTTCTAAGAAACTTACCCATGACATCCGCAACTAAGTTACCTAAGGTAATCAGCATCAATATCCCGCACCACGAACGGGTATAAGCTCGCAATGCCCAAGGCAACAATCGCAATCCCTACCTCTTATCATTGACTATCCTCACTCAAAGCAGTCATATAAACAAATCATAAACATACAAGATTATCTCAAAGCATGAATCATCAATATAACATGTCAAATCATGAATGCAATGCTTGTCCCATCCCATCCTCATGCACCAAGGTGTCAATTTAATATTTTTAATTACCACGGACCTAAAGCCTGCTCGATACCAAGCTGTAACACCCGGGACCCACATTACCACGGAATGCTACTAAACCACTCTCTGATTAGCCAATAATTTCAAGATAAATTATTTGGTAACATCTCTAGACAAGAAGCATTAAGCGGAAGCATAAACAACTAAGGGAATAAAGATAACGGTAACAAGTTCAATAATTAAACAACCTCTAGCAGATTAATCAAAGAATGGTTCACAAGTCCATCCTTATTAAATAACATAATCATCCACAAATAGTTAAGCATTTGGCTAGAATTTCATCGACTTTATTACAACATGAGTTGATGAACCAAGTGCATTATTGTGGTGCCGCTCTACCCATCACATGAATGCTCAACAATCACCTGTAGGGGGGAAAACAAGGGTGAGATAAAAATCTCAGCAAGCAAACTGTTTAACAGGCTATTCAGACTACAAACAAAAATACAACATCATTAAAGTATCTATATGTCCACATCCATAATGTGAATCCACATTCATTTACAAGCTAATTTAACTACAAAGATATTAAGCATCAATATCCAATTCCTATAATGATCACAATTATAGCCTCAACCATATTTACTACCGATGATAGTAAAATATTAACAATTGAATCTTGATCAACTGCTTCATATTATTCACCACTACCACTACCAATGACAATAAAGTATTAACATGTTTTACCTCATAACTTTAATATTTCTCGCATCCACAACTGCTATCAACAATTACCACAAGAGAGTAGAATCTCATGCCACAATCACAACCACTACCATACCACAAGGGATGAACCCCAAACCACGACCATAGCCACTTTCCTCACACCACAAGTGACTCTCATGAGCCAATTCCACATTACAACTATAAAGTTGCAGTTGTTTGTAATATAACTTCACTACAATATCTTGCATAAGTATGCAAATGATCTTTCCACAATGTAATGCATATGTATGCTATGCTCCACTGCACCTTTACCCAACAAGGTAAAAGTATGCATCGTGCTACGGCAATGCACGATGTTGTACCGGTACGGTCGCGGCTATAAGCGGCGACATCCACAATGCAAATGTCATGATATGCCATGAATGATATGATAATCATAAACCACAAGAATTTAACCACGAAGGTCAACAACATACTCATCATGAATATTTTCTCATAATCCCCATGTGTCTCATTAAGCACAATACCATTGTGTCATAAGACCATTACCACATAACCCACACCCGATTCACCAAGATCAAAATCAATCGATCTAAAGGGAACTCTACCACATAGACCACAACATGATCATCATGAATATAACCACAAGGAATTATCAATATGTCCACCTTGAGTTTATTTTCATATTCGCATTTGGCTCATTAAGCAAATTACCACATGACTACCAACAACTCTTCCAACGCATGGCAAAAATGAATATTAATTTGCTACCACGACCTCATCCATAAAACATGCAACCATGGCATATAACTTCAAGTTATGAAAAACATGTATATTGCAAGTAGTAAGAATAACGAGTTAAACCGTAGCACAACCGCTACATTTACTTGCATGATCATACAAGCATTCATCCATCACAAGCATTAGGGTTAGCAATGTACTTGCCTTCCACGATGCGACGCGTTAGCCGGCAAAGGTGTTACTCCTAAACCTGAGGCCTCACCTCATAAACAAGTAAAATAATTTCAATAAGGACATAATAAACCCAGCGCTACTAATCGGCGTTCTACACCGCTTCCCTGATGACTCAAGACGAGATTACAAAGCTGAAACTGAAAAACAACGTTTCCTGCCATATACCGTTTCTGGACAGCAGCACGGTAATTGACATAACTCATGAACTGGAAGTCAAAAAGAGGTAAACCCAATTTCTGTAGATTCTTAACTGACTAATCTACAATACTCTAGTTGACACGATAATCCAATTCGGCCAAAATAATAGGCTAACCATTGTTTGAACTTTCAGTACAGAACCTGCCTACACGTTCGAACAGCAATACTAAGATGACCATAACTTTTAATAGGTAACTCCGAATTGATCGTTCTTTATCAATCTGAAAAGGTTATCGAATTATCTACAATAACCTAGTTGTGTGAACTTTCATATTCTACCAATTTCCCTTTCATAATTTAGGAAATATCCAGACAGATTATTCTCGTCAGATTTCTGGCAGCAGATACTAAATCGACCATAACTTTTGACTCAGACCTCGGAATTGAGTGATCTTCATGGCTACTGAAAGATAACGACAGATCCCACATAACTCTAGGAGATGGAATCTTAAAATTCAGCCTCTAAATACACGAAATTACCCACGCAAGGTACTGGACAGAATCGAATCTTCTGCAGCCAAACTTTTATCCAACAAATCTAATCGGTTTCGCATCTACTACGGATCAAACAGCGGGGAAGGCATCTCGTTACCCTTGTAGAGCCCAGGAAGACGCAGATCAAATCCACGAGGACCCTTCCTCTTCTTCTTCTTCTCCTCTTCCACCATGGCCAGCAGACACGTGGCTTCTTCCTCCTTCGTTCGACCGGCATCAATGGAGGGGAAATCATCCGTGGAGGGGATGGACAGCAAGGGAGGTGCTGGACAGGAGGTGGATGGGGTGGAGGCGCAGGGGTGGAGGCTTGGAGGAGAGGAGGCGGCTAGGGTTAGGAAGGGGAGAGTGGCGCCCCTATGGCCGGCCACCAAAGGCCCCATGGGCCTCTAGCCTGAGCCAGGTTGTCTGCATTTGCAGAAAACTCCTCCAAACTTCGATGAATCAATATTCTAATTGGTCCCTCTCTCTAAATATAATTATTCTCTCTCTAATATTACTCAGGAGTATTACATCTCCTCCCCGAATTCTGTTCTTCCAACTTAAGCAAATTTGGGGTATTACAACCTCTTCGGTTTTGAATCTGGGACGTTAAGACCTCCCCCCTGGGAGATCTTAGCCATCGGGGTCCTCCTGCCCTAAATCCTCACCCTAAGGCCTCCCTGTAAAATCCCAACCACTGGACCTCCTCCTCGAGTTATCTCCACCGTTTAGGACGTCCCGAGATCTAATCTGAGCCGCTAGAACCACTCCTGCGCCAAAGGACCTCCTCTTGGTCATTTTGCCAAGACCACCCCCTGGACCTCCACCGAGGTCCTCTTTGCAAAAAGACCTCCCCTCTGTCATTTTGCAAAGACCACCCTCGGGGTCCTCTTTGTAAAAAAACCACCCCTGGTCTTTTACAAAGAAAACCCCCGCTCAGGACCTCTTAGGCTCAATCCTAGCCATTCCCGACCTCCCCGGATCTAGATCTGAGCGTTAGATCTCCTTTGCAAAATCCTTAGTCTCAGGACCTCCCTCCGCGTCGATCTGAACCGTTCAGGACCTCCCTAGGCCTTATCTGAGCCGTCCAGATCTCCTCCCGTTAAAACCCTGTCACTTAGGACCTCCCTGAGTAGATCTTGGCCGTCCAAGACCTCCTCGGTTAAATCCCAGCCGATTAGGACCTCCTCGTTTGATCTTGATCGCCCAGGACCTCCCTCACTTGATCGTGTCCGTTAAAGACCTCCCTCTGGAGATCTAGACCGTTGAAGACCTCCTCCGTGAGATCTTAGCCATCCAGACCTCCCTCCGTAGGTAAAGCCTTAGGACCTCCCCTAGTGCTCGGGACCGCCAGATCTCGATCTGACGGTCACGACCTCTGTTAGGCGCGTGGACCTCCTTTGCGTGCGCTGTGCATGCACTGGTCGTGGCCGTTGGATCAGATCTCAACGGTCCAGACCTCCCCAGTGCGGGAGGAGGTCTTTTGTGCGGTGTGCTTCGAGGTCTGTGGCTCTGCGATGCAAGATCAACGGCTCATGACCTCTCCTTTTTCCTTCGGTTCAGTTGGACCTCCCCGAGAGCTCAAATTTTCTAAGTCTTTTGATGTTCCAAATTTCAAAAGTGCATAACTTTGTCATTTTAGCTTCTTTTTGAATGATTCCAGTTGTTGTAGCTCTGTTAGAGTATGAACTTTAATTTGAGAATGGATTTAGGCACCGTTATGAAATAGAAAATGATATAAACTGCATGAACTTGTTTAATATGAAATAGTGGTTTAGAAATTCATTGAAAATTTGTAAAATGCATAATTTATTCTCTGTAATACCAAGCTGAGCAAACTAAGTTTTGTTAAAACCCACTAGGATTGTACTGTAATATAGAATAGGTCTTCTTATGATCATTGCCACTGAAATTAATGGTTCACTAGTTTTAGAACTTAGAAAAATCATAACTAATTCATTATAACTCCAAATTGTGCAAACTCAGTTTTGCTGTTGTTAGGATAACCATATCTACTTACCATAAAAATTTCAAGTTCCAGATCATTCTAGAAATTTTTGCCATGAACAGTAACCGTAATTAATTTAATTATGATTTTTCAAGCTGAGAGAACTTAGATTAGCCATAACTTTTTCATGCTAAGTCCAAATGACCTGTTTCTTGTTTCTAAATTTGTCTAAAATCAACCCCTAGCTGCTGTAGAAATTTCATTGGATTTGGAGAACTTTTGCTGTTGAGTTTTATTTGGAGTTCTTGTTCTTATTTGGTTATCGCCTTTTCGCGTTAGGTTCCGAAGGAAATAATTGAGTACGTGAGTGAATCCTCTGCAGCAAGAAAGTGATCTACAGCAAGGCAAGCAGTTTGATCATATCCACTCCATCCCATTACTTTTAAAATCTAATACTTTGTTTTACTTGTATGTATGCATGCTTTTGTGTCAATGACTAATTTTGCCGAATAGAGGTAGCTAATCCTATTGCATTGTTTCCCTTAAATTGTTCACCCCTGCCACTACCTTAGGAATATTATCCTCATCGGTGAATTAGAGCCCGGTGAATGATTTAGGGCCTTTTATTTGTCTTTACGATTTGATGCTTAGCAATGCTTAGATACCGGTAGAATTGGGCGGTTATCGACTTAGTCGGTAACCTTGATCACACAAAATTATTATAACTTTATGATTCAGCATTTTGCTATGTTTATTGTGAAAACTAAAAATGAAAACAAAATGATTTAGGCTTGGGCACAATGGTATGTTGGTGTGCTTGTGGGTGTGACTGGAATGGTGCCCAGGTCAATTAAGGACCGAGTTACTTGCGCCACCGTACTGAGCATTTTGCGTGCTAACCACACTAGAGGGTATGTGACCTCTCTTGACTTAGTACTTTGGCATGTATTGGCTTCGGGTCGCAGGGAGCCGCAGGAGGGATGGTGCTGGGAGCATTGTAGAGTCCGAAGGCTTTCCCGTGATGGCTGGTTGTCTTTGGTGGCAATGTAGCGTATGGATTCGATCCATACGAGCGGCTCGTAGTCAATGCACAATATTGGAAAGCGTCTCGTAGGACTTAGCGTGCGGCATACCTTCTGAAGTGTGCTTTGTGGCTTAAAGGCGGTCGAAGTGTGGGTACATTGGTACACCCTGCGCAGGTTAAAACTATTCGAATAGCCTCGTCCTAGGTTATGGACACGCTCGGATACGCCGTGAGAACTAGACTACAACCTTTTAAATTAAAACTTGACATGGATGAGTACGAATCGGGATTCGTATATGTGTGGTGGCTATTGGGATAGTCACCAATAGGTGGTTACTCTTATACTTATTGTATTTGTTATTTCAACAATTACAATCGGTTTGTCAAATTGCTTTGAATCTATTACATTATTGCAAATGAAAACTCGTTTTCTGCTAAAAGTAAGTCCAGAGCCCCCTCCACTTAAATAAAGCTTGCATATAGTTAATTATAGTTTTGTTATCTTACACGTCAGTCTTGCGAGTACAAAAATAATTTTTGTACTCAGTTGCTTTGCTTAATTGTTTTTGTTGCAGAGGAAGAAGGTGAGCCCCAAGGGCTTCCCTTTTGTGAGATGTGCTTCGGGTTTGACGACTAGCTTGGCGGCCCGGTTGGTTGCCTTGTGGGTTAAGGCACACTAATTGACTCTTTTGTTTATTGCCATCTTATGACACTTTTGCTTCCGCTGTTCAATTGTTATTTAGTTGTCATTTGGCCGGTTGGCCCTTGTTGTAATAAATCTCTTTTATGTATGTCTTTTATTAGACCTGTTGTATGGAATTGATGCATGATTTTGTAACGGGGTGTGTATACTGCATTTCTGGGAAGTATACATATCTCGGGGCTTGGTTTATTTGATTTGTGATGCTAGGGTCAATGGAAGACTAAGCATTCCAAGCCGAATAAACCGGGGTCCCCACAAAGTTGGTATCAGAGCCATACTGACCGTAGAAACCCCTAGCTTGGTCGCCTCTAGGAAATTTTGAAAACTTACTTTTAAATAGTTTATGAAAACTTAAGTAAGCTCTCAGATTTTACTCCTTACCTATCTTAGCTTGCTCATCTCACCTTATTCTTGGTTAAATTTGGAAAATTGTTTTCCCTCTCATCTTCCTTCGAAGATAGTTGTTATCGTTTAAGTTGGGTTTTGGGAACCAATGAGTTTGGCAAATTGAAGTGTTGGCTGCCCTTCTACAAGGTTTTGAAGCTTCTGGAATGGTGAATTTCGACTAGGAGCTTGGATGCAAAATCTGGACAGCAAGCGTCAATTTCCGGACAGCAAGCTCAAAGGTTCTAAAGAAGGTAGATAATAAGAGGAAAATTCAACTAAAACTTGTGGGGATAAAAGGGTAAGAAGTGATATTAGTTGGCTAAGTATCTAACGCTTTTGTTAGTGGTTCTACCCTAGTATTGGTCCTATTAGAATTTGAGTTGCATGCTGAAATTTACCTTCCTAAACCGATTGCTCGTTCCCTCCATACGAGTTAGTCGTACCGGGAAGTTGACCTTGTGATTGAAACCTTGTGTTGATTTTGCGGTTGTTTTTGAGCTTTTTGAGTTCATTTCTTAGTGGTTAATTGTTCTTTGCCTTAAGCTTTCGGATTTGATCCTTGTCCATCTTAGTATCTACCCTCACCCTAACTTTCAGCAGAATACCTTAGCCCTTGACCTTTCTTTCGCGCTTTCAGCTTCTAGTCTTGGGTTCGCGCTAACCCATCTCTTAGTAACAGGATGTCCGGACGGACGATAGCGGACTAAGTCGTGGCCGCGGTGTGAAAACCTCCCGCCCCTGGCTGTCCAGACAAGGATTGCAAGCGCCTCCCCTCCGGCGATTGTGATGGATTGTGGTCTCCCTTTTGCTGTGACCATGGTAAAAAGAGCCATGTCGCCGAAGGTTGCAACCCTGGGAAGGCCAAGGTCTGCCGGCGCTGTGGTCAGGAAGGACACTACAACATCGAGTGTACTACAGCCTGCCCAAATTGCGATGAAGACCACTTACCCGGAAACTGTCTAACTGCCAAAGTCACTTGTTTTCTCTGCGAGGGAAGTACTCACTATCCCAAAGAGTGTAGCATGAACCTGGTGATCGCCAGATCATTAAAACTTCAGCGATTGCTTCTTCGGTCATCTACAAGTATCGCAATCGCCAATGCTTCCAGACCAGAGAAGTTCTTGGATGATTTCTCTGTGGAGCTGCAGGACAAATTACCAGTCTATACCTTTCCTGAGTTTCAACTTACGGTCGAGAATTCCATTGTTGCCAAAGCCAGTAAGGAGAAGCCAAAGGATCGTCCCAAGCGTCAACAGATGGCGGATGCCACTTGTTTCTTCTGTAACAACAAGGGCCACTATGCGCATAGTTGCCCTAAGAAGAGTGTAACAACCCCTCACCCTCTGCGGGCCGTGTTTCAGTCTCGTGCACCTGCGGTCCAGCAGCAGGGTGGCCCCCACAATCTGGCTGAGGTCGCATGCTTTCATTGCCTCAGAAAGGGGAACTACGCCAACAAATGCCCTGTGAAGAATCAAGATCTGAAGACTGCTCGTGGTCAATCCAACTTCCTCTCCGCCAAGGAAGCACTGGAGGCGCCTAACGCCATGTTGGGTACGCTTCTTGTCAACTTTTCGCCTTGCTACTGCTTTGTTTGAATTGAGATCCTTAGCCCACCTTGCTGAAGGAATTCCAGCCGCTCAACTTGGGAGTGGTTGAGCATGGCCTTCTTGCTGCCTTGGTTGTGCCACCCACCTTGGTGGATCGTATCTAGTCCGCTCAACAATCGTTTGGCTTGAGTGGCACCTCTCTTTTCCCTATACCTCCCAGGGCATCACATCCAAGTTCTTGCCTCAAATTTCTGTGTCCTAAGCGGCCGTAATCCCTCTTAGGAACTAGCTGCGGAGGGATGACTCCATATAGCTAGTTATCAAGTCAAGGTCCCATTCGTTAGTGGAGTAACCAGACAAATTGCTCCACCAACTAAGTATGGCCTTGGTTCCTCCAAGAAGCTAGCTGTGGATGGATGACTCTGCATACCTAGCTAGCAGGCTGAGATCCCGTTGTTGGCGGAATTAACCAGATAAGTCGCTCCACTAACTAACAACGATCTTGCCTCACCACCCACAAAATCAAGAAGGATCTCTCAGTCTGTCAACCCTTGCCCTATCTGAACTTGTTAAGTTTCTCCGTGTCAACTAAGGCGATACGTTTTCTACCAGTCAAAACCAAGTTTCGTACTGGTCACTTGGCTAAGCTGTGCGTCTCAAGAATCGTAAGCTTGCAAGGCACCGATGGTGCTCTGTGCCCATGTTCGGACTACCCCTCTTTCTTTTCCCGAGTGAGCCAAATCTCGGGACGAGATTTCTTGTAAGGGGGGGGGGGAGAGTTGTAACATCCCAATTTTAGGCTTGTGTTTCAAATGTAAGAAAATGAGTAGAAATTAAAAAACTTTCTGACATCTTGTATTTCCTGTTTGTACTGAACAGCTATTGTACAAGAAGTTATGGAAATACAAGGTTACAAGTCTTTGATCCAAATCTTGATCCTTCAAAAACATTCTTGTTCCATCTTGTGATCATCTCCTGGGAATATTTTTCCTAAGTTCTTGGGATGGTTTGTGACCCCTCTGAAAAATTTCGCAATTTTTAGAAATTGTTTGAATGTTTTTGGGGGTCAGTCAAACTTATTCAAATCTGGTCAAACAGAGGACCAGCACCTTGTCAAATTTTTGGAGGAAAATCCACAGCACCAAAACCTCTGAAAATTTTATGCAAGGTCCGAGTTTGATTCAGCAAGCTCCTGTAAAAATTTCAGAAATTTTGGAGTTGGTCTTCTACCTCAAACAAACCCTCAAAGTTTCTGTCCTTTCTAAACCCTAATTTCAAAATTCTCTATCTGGTCTGAGTCGGACTCAAGCTCAGACCCGAGCCCAACCTCCGGCCTTGGTCGCGCCTAGCCACCTAACTGCACTGGGCGTGGTCAATTGGGCACGTGTGGTCTGGGCCGTTGGTTTTCGATCCAACGATCCGGGACCTCCTCAAAAGACCACCCTAGACCACCCCGTGTCTGTTTTGCAAGGACAACCCTCCCGGACCTCCTCCAGATCTCCCGAAGACCTCCTCAAACCACGTTGGCAATTTTGCAAAGACCACCCCGCTGGTCTTTCGCAAAACAACCCATAGGACCTCCTTTGCGATTTTTGCAAAGACCACCCTTGGTCGTCCCCTTCGGACCTCCTCGACCGCCCCTGTGCACCTTGGTGATCGTGAGCGGTCCATCCTTTGATCTGTGTCTCAGACCTCCCCTTAGTGTTAGTACCTCCCCACCTCGGGTGATCTGGGACGTCCAGGACCACCCCATGCAAATCGGGATCGTCTAGGACCTCCCCACCCTCGTTCTTCTCCTCACGACCTCACGGAGGCGGTCATCATGGTTCTCACGCATCCGTGCGTGTCGTGGTCGAGCGATTAGTGCGGTGGCTGTCACCTTTTGGCCTTTCCAACGTCTTTTACGCCATGCATTTAATGCATGGCCGAGCCTAGCCTTAAGAGTAGTCATCTCCTACCTACCGCCCTTGTCAAATCTAGCAAGTCCATGGCGGGAGCATGGACTTTGTTCACGTGAGGGCTTGTCCATACCCTTGTCCGAGCTCCCGGCTTTATTTAGTTCAAGGCCCTCCTCAATAGCATTTTCCCACTCTTGGTTTCTTGCTTGAACTCCCTCGATTGTGAGTGTGAGCCCCAAGCTCAAGCACCTAAGAACACCACCTCCCGGCCTCCATTGTCGACTTTGAAGCTCCTTGAAGACCTCCGAGCTCCAGTGGTTCTTTATTGCCTTTTTGGCTGTCACCTTGCTCTCTAGGTCAACTCAAGTCTCCCTAACTTGTTTTGTTTAAACCTTCACAGAGGTGGACAATTCGGGGGGTTTGTTTTCGGAGCCGTGCTGGTCGTCTTCCCCAACTCCGGCGAGCACCACCATCACCGGAGCTCCTGCGACCTTTCTTGGACCTCCTTCTTTCCCAGGTTAGTGCTTAGTGTTGGAGACCCGGTCGTTTTGAACCTCGTTAGCTTTTCATTTTGTTGCATTTAGTCTCCTAGCCTATCTCCGGCTCGCCGGCGTTCAAAAACGTCGCGCCGTCGAGGTTGCCACCTTTAGCTCCGTGATGATATTGCGGTTCCATTCCAGTATTTAGTTGGCGCCGGCGTGGTCCCTGTCGTTGGCGGCAAGCCGTTTAACGCGCTCGGGAGTTTTGCCGGTGCAAACTCACGTTTTCGTCATTTTCTTAGGACAGCATTAATGCCCCATTTATTGCTAATCATTGGTGCATTAATCGTGTCTTAATCTGCACTGTGGTGTCACTGACATGTGGGCCATGGGCTTAGAAATTAAATCCGGAAGTCATTTAGTGTCCCTTTTAGGTTCATTTATTGCCAATCATCAAGGGCAATAAATTTGTCTTAGCCGCCCCTTTTTGTCGCTGTCCGGTGGTCCCGCGCCATTAAAAGAAAACCCCGGACCTCCTCCTCGAGTCGATCCTGACCGTAGACGACCTCCTCAGGGTTAGATCTGACCGTTAGACCTTCGTTGCAAAAACCTCAGTCTCTAGGACCTCCCCCTAGATCAGATCCTAGCCGCGTAAGACCTCCTGGTTTCAATCCCAGCCGTTTAGAAGCTCCCCAGTTTTGATCGGTGCCGTTGGGAGTTTTCTATGAAAACTCTAGGTCGCAGGACCTCTTCGGTTTTGAATCTTGGACGTTAAGACCTCCCCCCTGGGAGATCTTAGCCATCGGGGTCCTCCTCCGCTAAATCCTCACCCTAAGGCCTCCCTGTAAAATCCCAACCGCTGGACCTCCTCCTCGAGTTATCTCCACCGTTTAGGATCACCCCGGGTTCAATCTGAGCCGTGGGCTCGTTTCTGTACAACGTTAAGTCTTTGGATCCTCCTCGTGCAATCTGAGCCGTTGAGGACCTCTTCGAGCGTAGGTCTTGACCGTAGGTCTCTGTTCGCAGAAACCTTAAGTGCTCACGACCTCACCTGGTTAGATCTCAGCCGTCGAGGACGTCCCGAGATCTAATCTGAGCCGCTAGAACCACTCCTGCGCCAAAGGACCTCCTCTTGGTCATTTTGCCAAGACCACCCCCTGGACCTCCACCGAGGTCCTCTTTGCAAAAAGACCTCCTCGGTCATTTTGCAAAGACCACCTCGAGGTCCTCTTTGTAAAAACCACCCCGGTCTTTTACAAAGAAAACCCCGCCAGACCTCTTAGGCTCAATCTAGCCGCTTCCGACCTCCCGGATCTAGATCCGAGCGTTAGATCTCCTTTGCAAAATCCTTAGTCTCGGGACCTCCCTCCGCGCCGATCCGAACCGTTCAGACCTCCCTAGGCCTTATCTCGAGCCGCCCGGATCTCCTCCGTTAAAACCCTCGTCACTTAGGACCTCCCGAGTAGATCTTGGCCGCCCAAGACCTCCTCGGTTAAATCCCACCGATCGGGACCTCCCTCGCTTGATCTTGATCGCCAGACCTCCTCACTTGATCGTGTTCGTTAAAGACCTCCCTCCGGAGATCTAGACCGTTGAAGACCTCCTCCGTGAGATCTTAGCCGCCCGCACTCCTCCGTAGGTAAAGCCTTAGACTCCCTAGTGCTCGGGACCGCAGATCTCGTCCGACGGCCACGACCTCTGTTAAGCGCGTGGACCTCCTTTGCGCTTATTTGTGCATGCATCGTCGTGGCCGTTGGATCGATCTCAACGGTCCGCACCTCCCCAGTCGGAGGAGTTCTTTGTGCGCTGTGCTTGAGGTTCTGTGGCCTGCGATGCAAGATCAACGGCCCATGACCTCTCCTTTTCCTTGGTTCATTGGACCTCCCGAGAGCTCAAATTTTCTAAGTCTTTTGATGTTCCAAATTTCAAAAGTGCATAACTTTGTCATTTTAGCTTCTTTTGAATGATTCCAGTTGTTGTAGCTCATAGAGTATGAACTTTAATTTGAGAATGGATTTAGGCACCGTTATGAAATAGAAAATGATATAAACTGCATGAACTTGTTTAATATGAAATAGTGGTTTAGAAATTCATTGAAAATTTGTAAAATACATAATTTATTCTCTGTAATACCAAACTGAGCAAACTAAGTTTTGTTAAAACCCACTAGGATTGTACTGTAATATAGAATAGGTCTTCTTATGATCATTGCCACTGAAATTAATGGTTCACTAGTTTTAGAACTTAGAAAAATCATAACTAATTCATTATAACTCCAAATTGTGCAAACTCAGTTTTGCTGTTGTTAGGATAACCATATCTACCTACCATAAAAATTTCAAGTTCCAGATCATTCTAGAAATTTTCGCCATGAACAGTAACTGTAATTAATTTAATTATGATTTTTCAAGCTGAGAGAACTTAGATTAGCCATAACTTTTTCATGCTAAGTCCAAATGACCTGTTTCTTGTTTCTAAATTTGTATAAAATTAACCCCTAGCTGCTGTAGAAATTTCATTGTATTTGGAGAACTTTTGCTGTTGAGTTTTATTTGGAGTTCTTGTTCTTATTTGGTTATCGCCTTTTCGCGTTAGGTTCCGAAGGAAATAATTGAGTACGTGAGTGAATCCTCTGCAGCAAGAAAGTGATCTACAACAAGGCAAGCAGTTTGATCATATCCACTCCATCCCATTATTTTTAAAATCTAATACTTTGTTTTACTTGTATGTATGCATGCTTTTGTGTCAATGACTAATTTTGCCGAATAGAGGTAGCTAATCCTATTGCATTGTTTCCCTTAAATTGTTCACCCCTACCACTACCTTAGGAATATTATCCTCACCGGTGAATTAGAGCCCGGTGAATGATTTAGGGCCTTTTATTTGTCTTTACGATTTGATGCTTAGCAATGCTTAGATACCGGTAGAATTGGGCGGTTATCGACTTAGTCGGTAACCTTGATCACACAAAATTATTATAACTTTATGATTCAGCATTTTGCTATGTTTATTGTGAAAACTAAAAATGAAAACAAAATGATTTAGGCTTGGGCACAATGGTATGTTGGTGTGCTTGTGGGTGTGACTGGAATGGTGCCCGGGTCAATTAAGGGCCGAGTTACTTGCGCCACCGTACTGAGCATTTTGCGTGCTAACCACACTAGACGGTATGGGACCTCTCTTGACTTAGTACTTTGGCGTGTATTGCCTTCGGGTCACAGGGAGCCGCAGGAGGGATGGTGCAGGGAGCATTGTAGAGTCCGAAAGGCTTCCCCCGTGATGGCTGGTTGTCTTTCGGCTGGCAATGTAAGCGTATGGATTCCGATCCATACGAGCGGCTCGTAGTCAATGCACAATATTGGAAAGCGTCTCGTAGGACTTAGCCATGCCGGCATACCTTCGGAAGTGTGCTTTGTCGCTAAAGGCGGTCCAAGTGTGGGTACATTGGTACACCTGCAGGTTAAAACTATTCGAATAGCCTCATCCTAGGTTATGGACACGCCGAATACGCCCGTGAGAACTAGACTACAACCTTTAAATTAAAACTTGACATGGGTGGTACGAATCGGGATTCGTGCTGTGTGGTGGCTATTGGGATAGTCACCAATAGGTGGTTACTCTTATACTTATTGTATCGCTGTTATTTCAACAATTACAATCAGTTTGTCAAATTGCTTTGAATCTATTACATTATTGCAAATGAAAACTCGCTTTCTGCTAAAAGTAAGTCCAGAGCCCCCTCCACTTAAATAAAGCTTGCATATAGTTAATTATAGTTCTGTTATCTTACACGTTAGTCTTGCGAGTACAAAAACAATTTTTGTACTCAGTTGCTTTGCTTAATTGTTTTTGTTGCAGAGGAAGAAGGTGAGCCCCAAGGGCTTCCCTTTTGTGAGATGTGCTTCGGGTTTGACGACTAGCTTGGCGGCCCGGTTGGTTGCCTTGTGGGTTAAGGCACACTAATTGGCTCTTTTGTTTATTGCCATCTTATGGCACTTTTGCTTCCGCTGTTCAATTGTTATTTAGTTGTCATTTGGCCGGTTGGCCCTTGTTGTATAAATTGTTTATTGCCATCTTATGTATGTCTTTTATTAGACCTGTTGTATGGAATTGATGCATGATTTTGTAACGGGGTGTGTATACTGCATTTCTGGGAAGTATACATATCTCGGGGCTTGGTTTATTTGATTTGTGATGCTAGGGTCAATGGAAGACTAAGCATTCCAAGCCGAATAAACCGGCGTCCCCACAACCATCCCTCCTGCGACCTCCTGCGACCCGGAGCCAATACACGCCAAAATACTAGGTCAAGAGAGGTCCCATACCCTCTAATGTGGTTAGCACGCAAAATGCTCAGAACGGTGGCGCAAGTAACTCGGTCCTTAATCGACTTGGGCACCATTCCAGTCACACCCAAAAGCACACCAATCTTACCATTGTGCCCAAGTCCAAATCATTTTGTTTTCATTTTTAGTTTTCACAAGTAACATAGCAAAATGCTGAATCATAAAGTTTTAATAATTTTTGTGTGATCAAGGCTACCGACTAAAGTCGATAACCGCACAATTCTACCGATAGCTAAGCATGTCTAAGCAAATTGACCCGGATCTACTAAGTGACAAGAGATCATCCAGCGATCTCTAATCACAGCAAATAACCTAGGCTCAGGTAGTAGAGGATTATCATTTGTCTACAGATTATGCAACTAAAAGGCTCACTACCCATATTTTAACAACAAAATAGCAATGCATACATATAAGTTGCAAACAAAATATTAGTTTGAACATAAAGGAATTAACATGATCAAACTGCTTGCCTTGCTGTGGCTGCTCAATCTGCTGCAGAGGATCACTCTCGATAATACCAGACTCGTCGCAATCTATCGATTGAACAAAAACGACAAATAAGAACAAGTAACACCAATAATAATCAAAATTCACTTTAAACAAACATGCACAAATTTCATACAGCAGCTAGAGCAAGATTTTACAAAATTTTAGAAACAGAGAACATTTTATTTGGAGTTATGAAGAATTTTCTAGGAATTTTGCAAGTTTGAAATACATAAAGACACCAATTTAATTATTTATCAAAAATTTATGAACAGAGGCATACTAAAACTCATTCTGGAAAATAGAACATTAAAAATGAAAATTAACAAAATTGGTTTCATTCGATTTGGATAAAAATTGACTTAGTTATGAATTTTCTAAGTTTAATTGAATTAATAAATGCAAGAGAAATTCAATTCGAAATCCTAAAGGCATTATTTACTTCTTTTACCGACGCCAACGAGCCATCGCCACGACCGGTGGGACCGAGCATAGCGCACGCGAAAGATCTCAAGCGATCGAGGAGGTCGAATCGTTAAGATTTGATCTGACGGTCCCGACGAGTTGATGCACAGCGCACGCGCTGAGAGTTCCTCGCACCTAACAGAGGTCGTCACCGTTAGATCAAGATCTGACAGTCCAGAGCTCCACGAGGAGGTCTTAAGGTCAACGTTGAACAGAAAGAGATCTTAACGGCTCCGATCTCTCCTGCGAGGTCCTGAACGGTCAAGATCTACCCGGGGTGGTCCTGAACGGTTGAGATTTACACGAGGGAGGTCCGGAGGTTTTCTTTGCAAAAAGACCAAGGGTGGCTTTTTACAAAGAAGACCCCGAGGGTGGCCTTTGCAAAATGACCATGGGGAGGTCTTTTGCGCACGGAGAAGATCTAAACGGCTAGGATTTAACCAGGGTGGTCCTAGACGGCTAGGATTGACTCAAGGGGGAGGTCCTGGCACTTACAGTTTTCGCAGCCAAGGATCCAACGGCCTAGAGCTAACCTAGGAGGTCTTTAACGGCTAAGATTGATCCAAGGAGGTCCTGAGACTTAGCGTTTTTACTGACAAAGGCTCTACGGTCCAGATCTAATCCTGGGGAGGTCATGGACGGCCACGATTAACCCGAGGAGGTCTGATGACCTGACAAAATCGCGACAATGGTACAGAGCTCAACGTTGAGCTCGCCGACACGTCGCCGACGACCAAAGCCACGGCGGCGCTAACCAACTAAGCTAATATGTTCGCAATACCATTGCGAACCTAATGGGAGCATTCTCGACAGCGAAGCAGGCCTAGAACGCCGACGAGCCGGAGAAGGGCGGAGGACAAACTTTCGGCAAAAACCGAAAATGGCGAAAACAAGTGCCACAAGCTAAGCTAGCTAAGACTAAAGATCTAAAGGACTAAAGTGAACTTACCCGAGTGTAGGGGAGGTCCGGAGGAAGTTGGAGGATCGCTGGCGGCGGAGCAGGCCACCGGAGATGAAGACGATGACGACAACGGAGTGCTCTGAGCCAACAGAGGCAAAGAGACAGATTAGGATAGCCACGCGACGACCATAGGGTGGTCAAGGAGCAAGGAATGGCACAGGGGATACTCACCGGAGTTTAGGACGAAGATTCCAACTCACGGCCGAAGAAGAGGGAATCAGAAATCCGACGGCTCCTGTGAATGAATCTCAATCAGAAATCCGACGGCTCCTGTGAATGAATCTCAAAATTAATTGAGGGGAAACATGAGTGATAAGCTGGAACACAAGATGATGCGCAAGGAAGAAGGTGAGCTTCACTGGTCGTGGTAATGACACAGCGGCGGTGCTACGGCCGTGAACCAGAGCTTGCGCACCTCCTCAACTTGAGCTCAAAGGAAGCAATGGGTGGCAGGAGATGGTCTTATGGTGTCCAAAGGGGGAAGAAGAAGCTTCGGTTGTCCTTAAGTAGGAAAAGAGGCGGAGAATGCGAGAGAAGAAGCTCTCGGCGACGATGTACACGAGAGCAGCAGGCGGCGAGCTGGTGAGTGAGATGACAGGCGATAAATGCCACTCAGGGTATCAGCGGAAGGTGCGGCCGAGGTGGAGAAACCACGCGCCGCGCCACAATCGAGAATGAACGGCGAGGCGAGGTGGCACACATGCACATCGCCGGCGCCGCTCGGCTTTAAGCCACGAGGTAGGTGACGGTTCTGACAAAAGGGGCCCACGAGTCAGCGACAGAGACAAAGCGGCGTGAGTCGGAGTCTGGTGCGGTGCAAAGAATTGGTTCGACTCGATCAAGAAGACGCTGACCGTTGGATTTAAGATGGATGGTCGAGGTTCAGCGGTGTATAAGGACTGTCCGAATAGATCGGGCGCGTGTGGGCCGCACGATTTGCATCGGACGGTCAGCAGCCATCGGGCTCGGGCGGTGCGGTTAGTTGGTGCGGCTGAACCAAGCGACGCGGTCGGACTCGAGCCAGAGGTTGGGTCCGAGCCCGAGGAACAGTGACTTCAGATTTTGATTTTCAAAAGGCTGAGAAGATTGGGGAATTTTTAGAGGCAGCTCCAAAGCTCCAAAAATTCCGAAATTTTTATGGTAGCTCCTATGGACAGAAAACAACCTTTTATAATTTTTCCAGGAGTTTTTATGCACTGAATTATTCCCAAGAAAATTCACAAGCTGCTGTCCCAAAGAGTTGACCAGAATTTCAAACTGGTTGACTTGCTAATTTGAAATAGCAAACAAAATATAAAATTATGAGATTTTGCAGAGAGGCGACTAGGAAGGTTAGGAAGATAGGAAAAATACTTCCAGAGGATGATCATGAGTTTTTGGCTTCTTTTTCTATTTGAGTTTACAATTTGGGTTGTCTGTTTTCAATTGATTTCAAAATTTTAAAGACAATTGTTCAAACAAAAATTCCAGGAAAACAAAATATGCTCAAAAGTTTTAAATTATACTCATTTTCACATATCTGAAATACAGGGTTGAGATACAGATGTTACAAATCTCTCCCCCTTACAGGAATCTCGCCCCGAGATTCGGATCACTGAAAAAAGAAGGATGGGTAATCTGCACGGAGACGATCTTCCCGCTCCCAAGTGGCCTCATCCTCGGAGTGATTCGACCACTGGACCTTAAGGAACTTGATTGCGCAATTCCTTGTGCTTCGTTCAGATTCATCCAGAATACGAACAGGACGCTCGTGGTACGATAAATCTTCTTGCACATCGAGGTTTTCCAATGGAGTTTCTTCGGTTGGAACACGAAGGCACTTTTTCAATTGGGACACATGAAACACATCGTGCACTCCCTCAAGTGTAGCTGGCAACTCTAGTCTATATGCAACATCTCCCACTCTCTCGATGATGCGATAAGGTCCAACATATCGAGGAGCCAACTTGCCCTAATGCCAAACGCCGGTTCTTTAAAGGCGAGACTTTGAGATAAACAAAGTCATTGGGCCGGAAACTCAACTCACGGCGACGACGATCTGCATAACTCTTCTGCCTGGACTGGGCCACACGCAGATGCTCACGAATCAACTGGACCTGGGTTTCAGCCTCATTGATCGAATCTGGGCCGAAGAACTGTCTCTCACCAGTTTTCGACCAGTTCAATGGGGTTCTGCACCTTCTCCTATACAAGGCTTCAAACGGTGCCATGCCAAGACTTGCCTGATAACTGTTGTTATAGGAGAATCCTGCAAGCGGCAAACACTTCTCCCAATTCTTTCTATAGGAAAGAACACAAGCGCGGAGCATGTCTTCCAAGACTTGGTTAACACGCTCAGTCTGACCATCAGTTTGGGGATGATAAGCTGAGCTGAAAGAAAGACGGGTCCCCATGGCCTCTTGCAACTTGTGCCAAAACCGAGAGGTGAATATAGAGCCACGATCTGACACAATCGTTCGTGGCACACCATGCAAGCTCAGATGCGGGATATATAAAGATCTGCCAACTGGTTCGCATCAATCTTAGCCCGCACTGGAAGAAAGTGGGCTACCTTCGTCAACCGATCAATGATGACCCATAAAGCATCCTTCCCAGAAGAAGTGCGGGGCAAACCGGTGATGAAGTCCATACCAACTAAATCCCACTTCCACTCTTGCACTGGCAAAGGCTGAAGAAGACCTGCTGGACGCTGATGCTCGGCCTTAACCCGACAACACACGTCGCACTCGGCAACGAATTTGGTAATCTCGCGCTTCATTCGGGTCCACCAGAACCTCTGACGGAGATCTTGGTACATCTTGGTGGCCCCGGGATGGATGGACAAGGGGGAATCATGGGCTTCGCGGAGAATCAAATCCCGCAATTCCATAACTTTAGGAACCACAAGTCGTTGTCCAAACCACATAACACCGTGCTCATCTTCTGAGAAACACTTGGTTGTCCCATTCCTGATATTCTCCTTGATGTGACTAACACCATCATCAGATTACTGTGCTACCTTGATTTGATCCACCAAGGTTGGTTGCACAACCAAAGCAGCAAGGGAACCGTGCTCGACCAAACCCAGATTGAGCCGCTGAAATTCTTCCAGAAGGACAGGCTGCTGCTCTTAGAGCATCAAAGTATTGCAATACACCTTTCGACTCAGTGCATCAGCAATACACATTGGCCTTTACCGGATGATACCGAATGCCCATGTCATAATCTTTGATCAATTCCAGCCATCTTCTTTGCCTGAGGTTCAGATCTGGCTGGGTGAACAAATACTTCAAGCTTTTGTGATCAGAATACACCTCACAACGGTTACCGATCAGATAATGCCGCCAAATCTTAAGTGCATGGACCACAACAGCTAACTCCAAATCATGGGTAGGATAGTTGAGTTCACGAGGCCTCAACTGCTTTGATGCAAAAGCCACTGCCTTGCCTTCTTGCATAAGAACACAACCGAGTCCCTAACGAGAGGCATCACAAAAGATATCGAAGCTCTTATGGACATCGGGAAGAACAAGGACTGGGGCTGAAGTCAACCACTTCTTGAGTTCCTGAAAACTCTCATCACAAGCAGAAGACCACACAAACTTCCTGTCTTTCTTAAGCAATTCGGTCATCGGCTTTGCGATCTTGGAGAAGTTCTCGATAAAGCGTCGGTAGTAACCCGCCAAACCAAGAAAACTCCGCACATCGGTGACCGACTTGGGCTGACCCCAAGATAGCACATCACTGACCTTGCTGGGATCCACAGCTACGCCTCCGGCTGAAAGGATATGGCCCAAGAATGCCACTTCCTTCAACCAGAACTCGCACTTGCTGAACTTCGCATATAGCTGGCGCCCACGCAGCTTTCCCAGCACAAGCTTCAGATGCGCAGCATGCTCTTCTTCATTCTTGGAATAGATAAGAATGTCATCAATAAATACCACCACAAACTTATCCAAGTATTCCATGAATATTGAGTTCATAAGATTCATGAACAAGGCGGGAGCATTCGTCAAACCGAAAGACATGACAGTGAACTCGTAAAGACCATAACGAGTAGTGAAAGCCATCTTCGGAATATCTTCTGCCCTGATCCTGACTTGATGATACCCTAATCTCAAGTCAATCTTGGAGAACACCCGTGCTCCGGTCAACTGATCAAAAAGATCATCAATACGGGGCAAGGGATACTTGTTCTTTACCGTCACTTCATTAAGTGGACGGTAATCAACACACATGCGCAAGGTCTTGTCCTTCTTTTTCACAAAGATCAAAGGACAACCCCAAGGAGATGAGCTAGGATGGATAAAACCCTTCGCCTGCAGTTCACCTAATTGCTTCTTCAACTCTGCCAATCATTGGGAGGCATCCGATACGGCGCCTTCGATATTGGAGCAGTACCGGGCAGCAACTCGATGACAAATTCGATGTCTCGAACTGGAGGCTTCCCAGGCAATTCATCAGGGAAAACATCCATGAAGTCACACACTGTGGGAACATCCTGAATCTCCAAGGCTGGCTTTGCTCCAAGAGCACAAAGATGTGGCCCTTACAGCTATGGTGAAAACCCAACCTGCTTGCCTGAGGGGCTGGTGAGATAAACAATCTTCCTGGCACAATCAATTTGCCCCAGATGTTGGGACAACCAATCCATGCCAAGAATCACATCCAGGCTTGCTGAGTTGAGCAGGATAAGATTTGCCAAAAATTTTGCACGTTCAACTTCAATAGGAACATCCCGGCATTCTAATTCAACCCTCAATTCCGCACCCGGAGAACGAATAAGCATAGGAACCCTCAAAGGAACACAATGAAGACCACTAGCAGCAGCAAATGATCTTGAAATAAAAGAATGCGATGCTCCTAAATCAAATAATACTGCAGCAGGACGAGTGTTAACAAGAATTGTACCCATCACGACGTCAGGCGCCTCCTGAGCCGAGATATGGTTGACTCGCCCACTCCCCACACCCTGGGTCTTCTGGATGATCTTCTGGTTAGGTGGGTGACCACTCCCCTGCCCGCGTCCTCCATTAGGACAAGGGGCTACTCCAGTATTCTGAGGGCAACTATTCGCATAGTGGCCCTTGTTGTGACAGCGAAAACAAGTAACCTCGGCAGCCGGGTTACAGATGCCACCCTGCTGCTGGGCCGCAGGTGCGCGTGACTGAATCACGGCCTGCGGGGGACGGTGAACTGGCGCCGATGGCCTCGGCGGTGGTGAAGCCAAAGAACGGGCCCCTGGTGCAGGCCCAACACGGACGGAGAGGCGGCTCACGCAGATCGCTTGGCGCCCCACTTGCGCTTGGACTCACCAGCCGCCGCCTTGTGCTCGGCGACAATAGCCTTGTCCACCAAGGTCTGGAAGTCAGCAAAGTCCACCACAGAGAGCTTGTCCTGCAGCTCCTCAGACAAAACCTCCATAAACTTCTCCTGCTTCGCCTCATCAGTGGCCACCTCAGCAGGAGCGTACCTCGCCAAATGGTTGAACTCATGGAGGTACTCAGTCACAGATTTGTGCCCCTGTTTGAGCGCAAGGAACTCCTTCTTTAACTTCATAAGACCGGCGGGGACATGAGCCCGACGGAAAGCAGTGTGAAACTCCTCCCATGTGACCACATGGCCAGCGGGCTGCATGGCGAGGAAGTTCTCCCACCATGAGAGTGCTGCACCTTCGAGCTGGTGGGATGCAAACAGCGCCTTCTCACGCTCCTGGCACTGAGCGATGTTGAGCTTCTGCTCAATAAGATGCAGCCAGTCATCCGCGTCAAGTGGGTCCTCAGACCGGGAGAAAGTCGGCGGCTCCGTACGGAGGAACTCCGCGAGTCCCCCACGAGACTGGTGCCCACCACCACCAGGTCCCGAGGCACCCGCGGGCATGGAGGTGTTCCTCGCGATGACCTCCAGAATCCGAGTCTGATCCATACGGTTCCACTCGATTTGAGCGAGAACCTCAGCCATGGTCGGAGGAGGAAGCTCTCATCCGACCACTGGCCGATTCCGCCACTACGAGTTCCTCCAGCCATCCTGTTGCACCAAGTTAGTTTAGCAAAAATTTTACAACAGGGAGCATGGAAAGCACAACCAAATACACTTGAAAAGCTCACTACAACAGTGTAAGATCACATTTTATAAAAATCAACTCCCTAATATGATCAACTCGTATGGAAAAATGAGTAATCAATTTTTAGGAAGGCGGTTTCAAAATGCAGCTAAAAGCAAAGTAAGAGAAAACTGTCCAAGGTATTTAGTTAACTCATATTACATCCTACTCTTATATCCCCACAGTTTTGGTTAACCTCTCGCTTTCCAGTACTACAAACTAAACCCTAGCTGGCTGTTCAGGCTTTCCTCTGCAAGCTCCTGGCCGAAGTCTTCAACTCTGAAAGTTTCCACCGACAGCTAACATTTTTAGGTCATAACTCTCAGGGTGCTCCCAAACCAATTTAACCGATAAGTAACTACCTGTTGAAAGGAAAAGAGAGGAATCCAATTTTTAAAACTCAAAACAGAGTAAGATGAGAGTAGAAAACTAAGATAGATAAGGAGTAAAATTTGAGAATCTACTTAAGCTTTCATAACCATTTGATATTTCGAAAATAAGATTTTCCAAAATATCCTAAGGACGACTTTGCTTGGGTTTCTACGGTCAGGATGGCTCTGATACTAACTTTGTGAGGACCCCAGTTTATTTGGCTTGTAATGCTTAACCAACCACCTGGTCCTAGCATCACAAATCAAATAAACCAAGCCTCGAGATATGTATACTTCCTAACTGCAAAGATACACACCTCTTTACAAAATTATGCATCAACTCCATTCCAAACATAGATTCCAAACAACATGATTCTAAAAAGAGACAACAAAGTAGAGTTATTACAATGAGGGCCGACCGCCAAAGCACAACAGTAACTAAATAAAAGCAATGAAGCAAAAGTGCCATAAGATGGCTATGAACAAAGCCAATCGGTGTGCCTTAGCCCACAAGGCAACCAACCGGACCGTCAAGCTAGTCGTCCTAGAACCCGCACATCTCACGAAATAAGGCCCTTTGGGCTCACCCGATTCCTCGCAACAAAAATATTAGCAAAGCAAATGAGTACAAAAATTATTTTTGTACTCGCAAGACTGACGTGTGGACTAGCAGACCTATGCATAACTACATGCAGGCTTATTTAAGTGGAGGCTTTATGGCTTATTTTAGCACAAAGCAAACTTTATTTGCAATAATGTAATACATTTAAAAGCAAGTTTGCAATTCATTTTTATTTTTGAACTAACAGCAAGTATCCCAAATAGCAGAGATAAAAGACAACAACTGAAGTGACTAACCCATTAGTCACCACAACAATAGTATGAACACCCGCTCATACCAACCCATCAATTTTTAATTAAATGTTGAAGTCTAGTTCTCACGGGGCGTATCCGAGCATGTCCATAACCTAGGACGAGGCTATTCGAATAGTTTTAACCCTGTAGGGGTGTACCAATGTACCCACACTTTAGACCACCTTTTTGCCACAGAAGCACACTTTCGAAGGTATACCGGCACAGCTAAGTCTAACAAGACGTTTTCCAATATTGTGTATTAACTACGAGCCGCTCGTATGGATAGAAATCCATACGCTGACATGGTAAAGCCGAAAAGACAACTATCCACAAAGGGTAAAGCTTTTCGGACAACTACCATGCTCCCAACACCATCCCTCCTGCGACCTCCTACGACCCGGAGCCAATACACGCCAAAGTACTAGGTCAAGAGAGGTCCCATACCCTCTAATGTGGTTAGCACGCAAAATGCTCAGAACGGTGGCGCAAGTAACTCAGTCTTTAATCGACTTGGGCACCATTCCAGTCACACCCAAAAGCACACCAATCTTACCATTGTGCCCAAGTCCAAATCATTTTGTTTTCATTTTTAGTTTTCACAAGTAACATAGCAAAATGCTGAATCATAAAGTTTTAATAATTTTTGTGTGATCAAGGCTACTGACTAAAGTCGATAACCGCCCAATTCTACCGATAGCTAAGCATGTCTAAGCAAATTGACCCGGATCTACTAAGTGACAAGAGATCATCCAGCGATCTCTAATCACAGCAAATAACCTAGGCTCAGGTAGTAGAGGATTATCATTTGTCTACAGATTATGCAACTAAAAGGCTCACTACCCATATTTTAACAACAAAATAGCAATGCATACATATAAGTTGCAAACAAAATATTAGTTTGAACATAAAGGAATTAACATGATCAAACTGCTTGCCTTGCTGTGGCTGCTCAATCTGCTGCAGAGGATCACTCGATAATACTGACTCGCCATAATCAATCGATTGAACAAAACGACAAATAAGAACAAGTAACACCAATAATAATCAAAATTCACTTTAAACAAACATGCACAAATTTCATACAGCAGCTAGAGCAAGATTTTACAAAATTTTAGAAACAGAGAACATTTTATTTGGAGTTATGAAGAATTTTCTAGGAATTTTGCAAGTTTGAAATACATAAAGACACCAATTTAATTATTTATCAAAAATTTATGAATAGAGGCATACTAAAACTCATTCTGGAAAATAGAACATTAAAAATGAAAATTAACAAAACTGGTTTCATTCGATTTGGATAAAAATTGACTTAGTTATGAATTTTCTAAGTTTAATTGAATTAACAGTGCAAGAGAAATTCAATTAGGAAATCCTAAAGGCATTATTTACTTCTTTTACCGACGCTCAGTGAGCCACTGCCACTGACCGGTGGGACCGAGCACAGCGCACGCGAAAGATCTCAAGCGCACTGAGGAGGTCGTGACCGTTAAGATTTGATCTGACGGTCCCGACGAGTTGATGCACAGCGCACGCGCTGAGAGTTCCTCGCGCCTAACAGAGGTCGTGACCGTTAGATCAAGATCTGACAGTCCAGAGCTCCACGAGGAGGTCTTAAGGTCAACGTTGAACAGAAAGAGATCTTAACGGCTCAGATCTCTCCTACGAGGTCCTGAACGGTCAAGATCTACCCGGGGTGGTCTTGAACGGTTGAGATTTACACGAGGGAGGTCCGGAGGTTTTCTTTACAAAAAGACCAGGGGTGGCTTTTTACAAAGAAGACCCCGAGGGTGGCCTTAGGGGTGGCCTTTGCAAAATGACCATGGGGAGGTCTTTTGCGCACGGAGAAGATCTAAACGGCTAGGATTTAACCAGGGTGGTCCTAGACGGCTAGGATTGACTCAAGGGGGAGGTCCTGGCACTTACAGTTTTCGCAGCCAAGGATCCAACGGCCTAGAGCTAACCTAGGAGGTCTTTAATGGCTGAGATTGATCCAAGGAGGTCCTGAGACTTAGCGTTTTTACTGACAAAGGCTCTACGGTCCAGATCTAATCCTAGGGAGGTCATGGACGGCCACAATTAACCCGAGGAGGTCCGATGACCTGACAAAATCACGACAATGGTACAGAGCTCAACGTTGAGCTCGCCGGCACGTCGCCGACGACCAAAGCCACGGCGGCGCTAACCAACTAAGCCAATATGTTCGCAATACCATTGCGAACCTAATGGGAGCATTCGACGCGGCGAGGCCTAGAACGCCGACGAGCCGAGAAGGCGGAGGACAAACTTTCGGCAAAACCGAAACGACAAAAACAAGTGCCACGAGCTAAGCTAGCTAAGCCTAAAGCTCTAAAAGACTAAAGTGAACTTACCCGAGTGTAGGGGAGGTCCAGAGGAAGCGGAGGATCACTGGCGCGGAGCAGGCACCGGAGATGAAGACGATGACGACAACGGAGTGCTCTGAGCCAACAGAGGCAAAGAGACAGATTAGGATAGCCACGCGACGACCATAGGGTGGTCAAGGAGCAAGGAATGGCACAGGGGATACTCACCGGAGTTGAGGACGAAGATTCCAACTCACTACCAAGAAGAGGGAATCGAATCCGACGGCCCCGTGAATAAATCTCAAAATTAGTTGAGGGGAAACATGAGTGATGAGCTGGAACACAAGATGATGCGCAAGGAAGAAGGTGAGCTTCACTGGTCGTGGTAATGACACGGCGGCGGTGCTACGGCCGTGATCCAGAGCTTGCGCACCTCCTCAACTTGAGCTCAAAGGAAGCAATGGGTGGCAGGAGATGGTCTTATGGTGTCCAAAGGGGGAAGAAGAAGCTTCGTGTGAGGACCCCCGGTTATTGGAAATGTTACTAATTAAATTCATACTGTAGCACAATTATTAATGAAGGAACAGTGCTGCCCCTTTATTAATACCAGGCTAAAGATATAAATTTAACGATGACAAATCCAAGTGATTCGGATATATATGATTCTCAATGGTTCCCGTGATCAATGACCATTGCATATATATCCTTCATCAACATTGCATCAAACACATACAAGTCATACATTGATATATTTAAACATAAGGTTACATCATTCGTTGATACTACAATATTAAGTGACTTGGTCACTTTAACGATATCAATGAAGCAAAATAAACGGAAAATATCCACCAATGGCCCCATCCACCCGCAGGCAATTGCGTGGAGGAAAGAAGTAGCGTTACTCGTTAGCGTCACCCTGATCGGCGCTAACGGGTACTTCATACAGAAAACCGTCCTCACCTGCAACAATAGGTGGTAGCACCTTGAGTACGGAAGGTACTCAGCAAGTCTTACTCAAACTAGTAAAATAAAGTGGTGATTAGAGCCTAACCAAAGGAGTAGAGTTTTTACATGCATAAGGTTACAACAGGAAGGTATAAAGGTTCAAATTTGCATAAAGCGATACATCTTAACCTACAAAGGCTAAATTTTGATAAAGCGATTTAATAAATCAAAGTTTGCTTAAAACAGTAAGTAAATGGCTTAAAGGTAAACAGTATACAGTGCATGATTCCCTCATGCCAGCCGAAAATAAACCAAAACCAGATTTTTGAACATCAAAGCTTCTATACAAATGACATCAATTCAAGTTATCGTCCATGACCGTGGACACGGCTATTCGAACAGTTTATACCCTGCAGGGGTGTACATCTTTACCCACATGACTTAGTTAGCCCGTTGCCTTCGGATGCCTCCGAATGATGACACACTTCCTTTGGTATGCCGACCGGGGAAACTAAGATTTGGTATTTTTCAACAAGTTAACACTATTGAGTTGGACCCCCATGTGTGAACTAATCCCATAGTGTAGGCTACACCACCTACTAACCACAGGGCACACATGTTGTGTCGAATGCCGATCCAAACAATTTAAAAACGAATTGGGCTCACCACCCATAATAGAATGCTATCGGCACCATTAAGGTATCGTATATGCGACGAGGCACATATACGCCTCACCCTCCTAAGAACATCCGACATCGACATACAAAGCTCACATGGCATAAGACACGATCCTCGGACCTAAGCATCTATGCCATGCAAGGCCAATACACATATCCTTACTCTCCTGTTTCCAACTCAATAGTCTCAACATTTTACTTAACCAAACGGCGCCCATACACCGCATGTGGAAGTGCGTGAGGGGACTTGAATTGAATAATCGAGTTCGGTCCTTAATTAACCGGACAAGTCCACCACAAAACCCAATCTCGTACACTAAAGCACCATCACTAGCTTCCTCTTGTCCGCATCAATTTAAATTTCAAATATAAGACTGATTTAAAGGAACTGACAAAGAGTTTGAAAATGACAACATTCGATTGTGATTCCCATGTTTGACAAGATATGCTTGTCAAACTCTAAAATCTCTAGACCGCGTATCTAAGCCAAATCGAGAATAGACCATATATTATACAATATTACACTAGAGTTGAGTGTATGGTCATAATCAAGGTAATCCACCATGTCAGTCATAGCTAGCTATTACAAGTCATATTTTGTATTTTCAAACAAATAGCATGCTCAGATATCACTGGATTTGTAAAGACTATTGTACAAAATCTGGTTCAATATGGTGCAAAGAGGATGCTTGCCTTGGTAATAATAGACTTCACATTGCGTGTTGATTGCTCGGAAAAGATTCGATGGCTTCAACAGAACTGCATTCTAAAGAAACAATAAGATCCAATAAATACCAAATCGACAATAAGTCCAACATGGAAGAAATATGCATGATCAATCTAGAAATGCATGATTACAGATGCTTAAGCCATAACTACCCATAATAATGATAAGATCCCATTATATAGCTCACTGTTTTCAAAAGACAGAATTAGAGTTTATTGCAAAGTTCGGTTTTGATTTGAAAAGAGTGAAAACAGATGATTGCAATTTTTGGAAAAGAGGTATAGATCATGCAAAAGTTCATAAATGAATCTTAGCATGATCTTTTAGGTAATTAATATCCCAAACCAACTTTAGTCTAACCCTAACTAGTTAGATTACAAAGCTAAAGCAAAACCTATTTTGTCGGCTGAGCCACAAAAGATCGAAGACAGATTTCAGCTAAGAGTCAAAATAGATGACGACAAGAATTGAAAGATCAACTTGTCATGCTGCTAGGGTTTAGTCAAAACCTAAATAAGATGATAAGTTGACAGAAGAACCCTAGGTCTTGAAAATGACATGAAAACCGAAAGGTATAATATGAACTTTTCGTTTAAAGCCGATGGAAGCTACCGATGCTTAAAAGAAGGATTCACAAGACTTTAAGGTTCCTAGGATGCTCAAGATGTCGAAACTAGGTTTTTGGCTTACCAAGATGGAAAGATACCAAGAACCTCGAAAATTTGAGGTTGATCGACAGAGAGATCAAATCGATTTAACTCGCAAAGGATACCAAATCTTTAATGCAGATAACATCAGTGCTAAGGATAGATAAGCAAATGATAGGAGCAAAATCCCACGAGTGCAAGGAAGAAAATGAGCTCCAGTGGTCAACAATGGTCTGCACTCCAAAAGCTAGGGTTTATATGTGGGAGTTTAGCTACAGGCAAGAAGGAAAGATCTAGAGTTGATGAGGTGTCCATTTAGCTAAACATCCAAAAATTAGTGTATAATCTTTGGATAAATCCTCTCCTCTGCTCACAAAAATGGGCTTGCAGAGATAAGGAAGAAGAGAGGCAAAATATGACATGTGGGTCCCTGGCTGATCCACGACCAATGCTACACACACACGATCAAAAGAATCTCACTGCTCGATTGGGAATGGGTGGTGTGATAAATAGAGGATTAAATGATTTGAATCGGTACCAATTAATATGGACCGCACGATCTAGATCTATCGACCAGATTAAAACGGAGTTCAAAGGAATCTTGAGATCCCTTTTAAATCGGACGTTAGATTGAAATCCAACGCCGGCTAAAAGAATACACGCCACCTCCTATAGATGCAATGGCGCAACACCGTTGGATTTGATTCCTACGGTCGAGATTGAAAATTGAACCGATGGTCCGATTGCATACACCGCTCGGGCCACCCGATCGAAATCCAACGATCCACCGATTTTGGGCTTTAAAGGCCCACGGTCAAAAAGGTGTGCCGAGGATTGAAATCCAAAGATTCACATTAACGCGCTCGGGTTTCAAATAGAAATAAGCGATACCGTTGGATCAAGAATGGACGGCCACGATTGTGCGGGGATCCGGAGTCGTCCGAATGCATACACAAATCTGGGCCACACGATGAAGATCCAATGGTCCAGAGGAGTGCGAGCTTTATAACACGAGGGAAAAAGGGAAAAGCCGTAGGATTTGAATCTAACGGCTGAGATAAAAGCGCGCCTTTAGGTTTAAAACGAAAAGGGCGTCACGGTTGGATTAGAAACGAACGGTGGTGATTGAATAGGGATCCGGAGTTGTCCGGTTGCATACACTGATCACGCTCGTTGGATTAAGATCCAACGGCAGAGATTTAAGTGGACACGTGGACGGCCGCGGGCGTTATTGCCGCGCCTGCTCGATGGAAGATCGACGGCTCATGTCGATCGTGGAGTTCGCTCGCGCCGAACGTGACCGAGCGCATAAATTTGATTGTGGACCGAGACACATGAAATCTGGGTCGCTACACGATGCAAGGGTCGGGTTTGGACCGGTTGGGTTGACCAAACCTTATTCATATATTTAAAAGGTTTGATGGACTTTAAAAATAGCAAATAAATTTATAAAATCATGAAATTTTTACTGTAAGCTACTGGGATGATATATTTCCTGATAAATTTCATAAACCACATTTTCACTTTATAAAATACATAAATATCTATTTCAGGCCGAAAATGTTTATTTAAAGACCATAAATTTTCTTTAAGTCCAAATAATTTCTAAAATGCAACGAAAATATTTTTAGCCAAGATAATTTATCTAGGCTTTAATAAAAATACTTCCAGTCATAATACAAGTGTTACCTTGTATTCCTTTAAATATTCTAAGTAGGTTTTGGACTTTGGCAAAAGGAAGGTTTTATTTAGTACAAAGAACGCCTAATCGAGATTAAGAATAAGAATGATATGAGCAGTAGTCTATTACTGCTCATAATACTGATTATTACTTGTTGATAAGATTGGGGCTGTTACAAACCTACCCCTTAAGAAAATCTCGTCCCTAGATTTGGAACAAGTTGGAGATCAAGAAGGAGTAAAATGGAAATGAATTATGAGGAAACTCAACATCCGTTGTTTTGGTTTCCTTCAAGGATAACAAAGAAGATTCTTACATAACAACATAGTGTTATTATTACATCTTTGTTTACATAGCTTTGTTTAAACTTTCCTTTCTTGATTCAAAGAAAAGTTCTAAACAACAAAAGATGGGGTGCTCAACTGCATCGATCTTCGCTCCCAAGTGGCTTCATCCTCGGAATGATTAGCCCATTGAATTTTCAAGAACTCGACAAAGACGATTTCTTGTCTGCGTTCCATTGTGTCGAGGATACGCATTGGTTGCTCTTGATATGAAAGATCAAGTTGAGATTAAGATGCTCATAAGCGTTGCCTCAATAGGAACACGAAGGCACTTCTTTAATTGAGACACATGAAAAGTATCATGTATCGCCGAGAGTGATTCTGTAATTCCAATTGGTAAGCTACGACTCCTCGCTGGCAATGATTCGAAGGGTCCGATATAGCGAGGTGCGAGCTTTCCTTTACCCGAAACGATGAGTACCTTTCATGGGTGACACTTTAAGATAGACATGGTCATCCACCTCAAAGCTCAACTCCGACGGCGATGATCGCGTAGCTCTTCCGACGAGATGCGTAGTTTTCAAACAATCTCGAATCACGAACTTGCTCTTCTCGCTTCCTTTACTAAGTCGGACCATAGAATGATCTTTCACTGCACTCGCACCAATTCAATGGAGTCCTACAAGCTCTCCCATACAAGGCTTCAAAAGGTGACATTTGAATACTTGCTTGGTAGCTATTATTGTAGGAAAATTCCACATATGGCAAAGATTTCTCCATCCTTGCCATAAGATAGCACATAGGCTCAAGAAGATCTTCCATTACTTGGTTCACTCTTTCGGTTTGACCACGGTTTGAGGATGGTAGCGCAAGATCGAAGAGAGTTCATCCCCATAGCCCGATGAAGGCTATTCCAAAATGGGAAGTAAACCGAGGACCACGGTCGAAACAATGACTTTAGGAACACCATGAAGACAAACAATTCTAGCAATATAAAGCTCGCTAATTGCTTGCCATTGAAATCGGTCCCGACAGGAATAAAATGAGCCACTTTAGTTAAACGATCAATGATCACCCAAATGGCATCGATCCTTGGAAGTCTTGGGAAGACCAAGAACAAAATCCATACCGATCTCTTCCCACTTCCAGCGTGGAATAGGCAAAGGTGAAGGGTACCAGTGGCTTTAGATGTTCACTTTAACCCTTTGGCAAATATCACATTCAAGAACATCTTGAGCAATTTGCCTCTTCATTTGGCTCCACCAAAATATTTTCTTCAAATCTGGTACATTTTGGTACTCCTGTGATGCAAAGAAAACTTGGAATTATGAGCTTCTCTAAGAATTAGACTCTTCAATTCAGAATCAGCAGTACTACCAAACGATGGCGATATCGAATTATACCGCGATCATCTTGTAAAATTCGTTGGCTTTACTCGCTTGCATGTTTTCCCGATTTCGGCTACCTCGGCATCGTTTTCGGGCCTCCGAATCCGGGATTCTAAGGTCGGCTCCACATGTAATGCAATGAGAATCCTTGCTCCACAAATTCAAGACTTAGGCGCGAAAATCAGCACACAGTCTCTTTCGGCAGCAAAGAGGATATGTAGTTGCATTGTGACTTTACGCTAAAGCGTCGCCACAACATTGGCTTTACCAGGATGATAATGAATACCCATATCGTAGTCCTTGATCGGTTCAAGCCATCTTCGTTGTCTCATATTCAAATCAGATTGAGTGAATATGTACTTGTGCTTTATGATCGGTGTAGATCTCACAACGATTACCTAGAAGGTAATGCCGCCAAATCTTCAATGCATGGACCACGGCCAATTCCAAATCATGAGTAGGATAATTAACTTCATGAGGGCGAATCGCCGGATGCATATGCCACAACTTGGCCTTCTTGCATAAGCACACAACCAAGTCCATGGCGAGATGCATCGCAATAAATGTCGGCTCTTAAGAACATCCTAAGAATGAGAATCGAGCTTTGGTCAAGAGAGTTCTCAAAAGTCGAAAACTCTCTTCACACTTAGCTGACCATTCAAATTTCTTCCCTTTCTGCAAGAGCTGAGTCAAAGGTCTAGCAATCTTGGAGAAATTTTCAATGAACCTCCGGTAATAACCCGCAAGTCCAAGAAAACTCCGAATCTCTGGGACACTCTTGGGAGGCTTCCAATTTAGCACATCTTGTACCTTGCTTGGATCGACAGTGATACCTCCTTGGATAACACGTGCCCCAGAAAGGCAACTTCTCTGAGCCAGAAAGCACACTTGCTAAACTTGGCATACAATTGATGCCGACGAAGTGTTTCCAGCACAAGTCGCAAATGTTGTTCATGATCCTTATCAGACTTGGAATAAATAAGGATGTCGTCAATAAACACGACAACAAACTTATCCAAGAATTCCATGAACACTGAATTCATAAGGTTCATGAAATATGCTGGAGCATTGGTCAAACCAAAGGACATAACCGTATACTCGTATAAACCATAACGAGTAGAGAAAGCTGTCTTAGGAATGTCCTCAGCTCTAACCTTGATTTGATGATAGCCCGACCGCAAATCAATCTTTGAAAAGACGCGGGCACCAACCAACTGATCAAAAAGATCATCAATTCGAGGTAGAGGATATTTATTCTTGATAGTGACCTCATTTAACGGACGGTAATCACACACATCCGTAAAGTATTGTCTTTCTTCTTGACAAAGATTGGGCATCCCCAAGGTGAGGAACTCGGTCGAATGAAACCCTTGTCAAGCAATTCTCCAGTTGCTTCTTCAATTCAACCACTCGTTGTGTGCATTCGATAAGGACTCCTGGATATCGGAGCAGTTCCAGGAACGAGTTCAATAACAAACTCCACTTCCCGATCTCGTGGTAAACCGGGAAGGTCTTCAGGAAAGACATCAACATACTCACAGACAATTGGTACTGACTCCAAAGAAGGAGTGGTATCAACTTGGTGAGCACAAAGATGAGAGCCAATTGTTTTGGAATGGTAAACAACTTGAATGCCGTCTGCATTGGTCATAGAAATAGACCGTTGGGAACAATTGATTTGACCCTGGTTCTTGGACAGCCAATCCATACCCAAAATGACGTCCAATCCTTTAGAGTCAATGACAATTAGATTTGCTAAAAACTTCACCCCAAGGATTGCTATGTTGACCCATTAACAAATCGACGGTTTTAAAGACCGACCTGTGATTGAATAATAAAAGGTGGTTAGAGGGTATGCATATCTAGCGGTGTTGAACAACAAAATGATTGCTAATAAAAGAATGAGATGCTCCAGAGTCAAATAAAACAAGAGTGGACTGAAATTAACTAGGAGCATACCCATAACAACCAGTGTATCGTACGCCTCTTCAAGCAGTTGATTTGGTTCACATGCCCCGACCGAGCCGATCAACTTTAATAGGTGGCCTCTGCGAAGGGCTGGTCGCACGTGCATCGGATATGGTCGAACAGAGGCAATCCTTGCCGCTTTGCCACACACTTGTTGGCATAATGCCCTGACGACCACAATGATAACAAATAACCCCGGTTAACGTTGTTAACAGGACGGGCTGATTTCCACTTGGTCCCGATCGATCGGTGGGAGGAGATGGACGAGGGCAAATACCGCGGCCTTGGTGAAAATGGAGCTGGTGCTCGTGGTGGCCTAGACAACCACATACGAGGCCTCAGTGAGCTACTACTAGGAACAAACTGAGAAGTCCGCCGCCATGCGTGACTCATCCAATGCCTTGCTCTTGCTCTCGCCACAATTGCTTTGTTGACCAAATGAGAGAAGTTCCTAAGTCATGCAAAGCTCTGACCATCTGCAGCTTCTTGAGATAGCCCATTCAAGAACGGTTTCCACGACGAGGTCACTGAAACATCATCAGGGGCATATCTGGCCAGGAAGTTGAACTCATGCAGATATTCAGTCACCGATTTTCGCCCTTGCTTCAGAGCGAGAAACTCTTGCTGTTTGATCGTCATGACCCCTTCAGGAATGTGAGCTTCGCGAAAGGCTTCTACGAACTCATCCCAAGTAGGGACATGTCCAGCAGGCTGAATGGCAAGAAGATTATCCCACCATATGTTGGCCGCCCATCGGTGATAATCGCAAAGAGAACCTTTTCCCTTTCGGAGCATTGAGTAATCAGAAGCTTCTTCTCAATGGTTCGAAGCCAATCCTCAGCTTCCATAGGGTCCTGAGAACTGGAGAACGCCGGCGGGTTAGTCCGCTGAAAGTCAGCAAGACTGCCCTGCACATGGTGGCCTCCTGCTCTGACTGCTGATGCAACAGGAGTAGAAGTATTGCGCGCAATCTGTTCCAAGATGCGCGTCTGATCCATCCGGTTGCGCTCAATTTGCATGAGCACATCGGCCATAGAAGGTGGTGGAGGAAGCTCCTCTTCCTGAGGACCACCTTGCGGACCCTGAGAACTGGAAGGTTCAGTCGGCCCTCCCTGAGAATGGGGAACCGAAGATGAAATACTCTTCCCTTGTTGCGCTTGCGCACGAGTAGTAGGTCCTGTCATCCTGTTACCACAACATGGTTAACAACACAACAAGGACATACTCGGCAAACACAAACAAGTTTACAATTAGAAAGGAAGCAAATACTGTACATATAATGCATCATGTTATGTTATGCATTCAAGTTAACACCAAACCAGAAACTTCATATATATATACAGCAAAATTTCGGTTCCAGTCTTACATTATAGTCGGCCATAATGTCAGATTACAAACCGAAAGTTAAACTTTCATACTCTGTACAAAATACTGCTGCCCTATTACATACAATTTATTTAAGGGCAACTACTAGACTAAAAGACACTCAACCACGGGGATTCATCGTCGAGGTGCTAGCGTAAAGATCCCGATTAAAGTTCACCGGAAACTCATTCAGAAGGTGAGCTCCAGGGGAACCTGTGTCAACCGGATCCAAAGGACTAATGAGGCGCCTCGGAGAACCCAACAATGGCTGATGACCTCCAGGAGGGGCAGTCCGCAGAGTGCGAGGAAACCCTGCAGTCATCCGGGCTTGGCGCACTTGTCCATAAACAGGTACGCACCCGGCCACTTCTGGAAGGCGGTAAAGAGGTGGTGCAGCAGCAGCAGGGGAGGTCTCGTTGTCACCATAAAGCACGTTGCGAGGAACGCGGTTCATGTTGACTCCAAGAAGCAGGTACTCCTGGGCCTCATTAAGGCGATGCCTAGTTTCCCATAGCTCCCTCACAAGACAGCGATGGACTTGGTCCATGATACGGACCATCCTCGCTAACTGTCGCACCTGAGGGTCTTCACCAAACTGTATCTCAGCGAACGTGCTCACTTCGGAGGTAGGACCTTGATTCGGGAAGTGGTCATAGGGTGGTTGAGACAATTCCGTCAAATCATGACGAAGAAGACTCATCATCCTACTTGCCGCTTCCTGAACCGCCATCGCCTCGGAGGTGGCAAGCGCTTGGACACAGTAAGGGACACTGCCGGCTACATGCCTAGCGATGACGTTGATGAAGGCGCGGTATTCCTCCATCCCTGGTCCTCGATCCCGTCGATAAATGGCATACTCCGGCTGGTAGGTGAAATTGGAGCGCCACATCATATCCCGCAGCAAAGCTGGAAACCCATCAACATCCTCGGCTCTAGTCTCCTTGACCAAGTACCAACCGCTCATCTATAAGCAAAGAGGCAAGATAAGAAACAATTCACCTTTAATTAAACCAACAGAAAGTTGGGCAAGAAGTGACATTAAGAAGGATAAGGAATAAAAGATGCCATGCTCCAGATTTCGAAAATACTTTACTGTTCGAAAATAATTTTATCAGAGGACTCTCTAATAACTTCGGCCATGCTACTTTAACCTACAGCAACGTATGCTCGATACCAACGCCGTGAGGACCCGGTTAATGGAAATGTTACTAATTAAATTCATATCAGAGCACAATTATTAATGAAGGAACAGTCTGCCCTTTATTAATACCGGGCTAAAGATATAAATTTAACTAAAGTGACAAATCCAATGAAACAGATTCCTGATATATATGATTCTCAATGGTTCCCGTGATTAATGACCATTGCATATATATCCTTCATCAACATTGCATCAAACACATACAAGTCATACATTGATATATTTAAACATAAGGTTACATCATTCGTTGATACTACAATATTAAGTGACTTGGTCACTTTAACGATAAGATAAAATGGAAGCAAAATAAACGGAAAATATCCACCAATGGCCCCATCCACCCGCAGGCAATTGCGTGGAGGAAAGAAGTAGCGTTACTCGTTAGCGCCACCCTGATCGGCGCTAACGGGTACTTCATACAGAAAACCGTCCTCACCTGCAACAATAGGTGGTAGCACCTTGAGTACGGAAGGTACTCAGCAAGTCTTACTCAAACTAGTAAAATAAAGTGGTGATTAGAGCCTAACCAAAGGAGTAGAGTTTTTACATGCATAAGGTTACAACAGGAAGGTATAAAGGTTCAAATTTGCATAAAGCGATACATCTTAACCTACAAAGGCTAAATTTTGATAAAGCGATTTAATAAATCAAAGTTTGCTTAAAACAGTAAGTAAATGGCTTAAAGGTAAACAGTACAGTGCATGATTCCCTCATGCCAGCCGAAAATAAACCAAAACCAGATTTTTGAACATCAAAGCTTCTATACAAATGACATCAATTCAAGTTATCGTCCATGACCGTGGACACGGCTATTCGAACAGTTTATACCCTGCAGGGGTGTACATCTTTACCCACATGACTTAGTTAGCCCGTTGCCTTCGGATGCCTCCGAATGATGACACACTTCCTTTGGTATGCCGACCGGGGAAACTAAGATTTGGTATTTTTCAACAAGTTAACACTATTGAGTTGGACCCCCATGTGTGAACTAATCCCATAGTGTAGGCTACACCACCTACTAACCACAGGGCACACATGTTGTGTCAGTAATGCCGATCCAAACAATTTAAAAACGAATTGGGCTCACCACCCATAATAGAATGCTATCGGCACCATTAAGGTATCGTATATGCGACGAGGCACATATACGCCCTCACCCTCCTAAGAACATCCGACATCGACATACAAAGCTCACATGGCATAAGACACAGTCCTCGACCTAAGCATCTATGCCATGCAAGGCCAATACACATATCCTTACTCTCTGTTTCCAACTCAATAGTCTCAACATTTTACTTAACCAAACAATACCATACACTGCGCATGTGGAAGTACGTAGGGGACTTGAATTGAATAATCGAGTTCGGTCCTTAATTAACCCGGACAAGTCCACCACAAAACCCAATCTCGCACGAAAGCACCATCACTAGCTTCCTCTTGTCCAGATCAATTTAAATTTCAAATATAAGACTGATTTAAAGGAACTGGACAAAGAGTTTGAAAATGACAACAGCTTCGATTGTGATTCCCATGTTTGACAAGATATGCTTGTCAAACTCTAAAATCTCTAGACCGCATATCTAAGCCAAATCGAGAATAGACCATATATTATACAAGACTACACTAGAGTTGAGTGTATGGTCATAATCAAGGTAATCCACCATGTCAGTCATAGCTAGCTATTACAAGTCATATTTTGTATTTTCAAACAAATAGCATGCTCAGATATCACCGGATTTGTAAAGACTATTGTACAAAACTGGGTTCAATATGGTGCAAAGAGGATGCTTGCCTTGGTAATAATAGACTTACATTGTGTGTTGCATTGCTCTAAAAGATTCGATGGCTTCAACAGAACTGATTCTAAAGAAACAATAAGATCCAATAAATACCAAAATGACAATAAGTCCAACATGGAAGAAATATGCATGATCAATCTAGAAATGCATGATTACAGATGCTTAAGCCATAACTACCCATAATAATGATAAGATCCCATTATATAGCTCACTTTGTTTTCAAAAGACAGAATTAGAGTTTATTGCAAAGTTCGGTTTGATTTGAAAAGAGTCAAAACAGACAGATTGCAATTTTTGGAAAAAGAGGTATAGATCATGCAAAAGTTCATAAATGAATCTTAGCATGATCTTTTAGGGTAATTAATATCCCAAACCAACTTTAGTCTAACCCTAACTAGTTAGATTACAAAAGCTAAAGCAAAAACCTATTTTGTCGGTTGAGCCGACAAAAGATCAGAGACAGATTTCAGCTAAGAGTCAAAATAGATGACGACAAGAATTGAAAGATCAACTTGTCATGCTGCTAGGGTTTAGTCAAAACCTAAATAAGATGATAAGTTGACAGGAAGAACCCTAGGTCTTGAAAATGACATGAAAACCGAAAAGGTATAATATCAACTTTTCAGTTTAAAGCCGATGGAAGCTACGATGCTTAAAGAAGGATTCACAGCTTTTAAGGTTCCTAGGATGCTCAAGATGTCGAAACTAGGTTTTTGGCTTACCAAGATGGAAAGATACCAAGAACCTCAAAATTTGAGGTTGATCGACAGAGAGATCAATCTGATTTAACTCGCAAAGGATACCAAATCTTTAATGCAGGATAACATCGATTGCTTAAGGATAGATAAGCAAATGATAGGAGCAAAATCCCACGGCCGCAAGGAAGAAAATGAGCTCCAGTGGTCAACAATGGTCGCACTCCAAAAGCTAGGGTTTATATATGTGGGAGTTTAGCTACAGTGGCAAGAAGGAAAGATCTAGAGTTGATGAGGTGTCCATTTAGCTAAACATCCAAAAATTAGTGTATAATCTTTGGATAAATCCTCTCCTCTCGCTCACAAAAATGGTTTGCAGAGATAAGGAAGAAGAGAGGCAAAATATGACATGTGGGTCCATTGGCGATCACACACAATGCGCCACACACGATCAAAAGAATCTCACCGCTCGATTGGGAATGGGTGGTGTGATAAATAGAGGATTAAATGATTTGAATCGGTACCAATTAATATGGACCGCACGATCTAGATCTATCGACTGTGATTAAACGGAGTTCAAAGGAATCTTGAGATCCCTTTAAACTGGACGTTAGATTGAAATCCAACGCCACTAAAAGAATACACGCCACCTCCTATAGATGCAATGGCGCAACACCGTTGGATTTGATTCCTACGGTCGAGATTGAAAATTGAACCGGATGGTCCGATTGCATACACCGCGCTGGGCCACCGTCGAAATCCAACGATCCACCGATTTTGGGCTTTAAAGGCCCACGGTCAAAAAGGTGTGCCGAGGATTGAAATCCAAAGATTCACATTAACGCGCCTCGGGTTTCAAATAGAAATAAGCGATACCGCCGATCAAGAATGGACGGCCACGATTGTGCGGGGATCCGAGTCGTCCGAATGCATACACAAATCGGGCCACACGATGAAGATCCAATGGTCGGAGGAGTGCGAGCTTTATAACACGAGGGAAAAGGGAAAAGCCGAGGATTTGAATCTAACGGCCGAGATAAAAGCGCCTTTAGGTTTAAAACGAAAGGGCGCCACGGTTGGATTAGAAACGAACGGTGGTGATTGAATAGGGATCCGAGTTGTCCGGTTGCATACATCGATCACGCCGTTGGATTAAGATCCAACGGCAGATTTACGGTGGACACGTGGACGGCTCGCGGCGTTATTGCTTCGCTGGCTCGATGGAAGATCGACGGCTCATGTCGATCGTGGAGTTCGCTCGCGCTCGAACGTGACCGAGCGCACAAATTTGATTGGGTTGGACCGAGACACATGAGGCTAGGTCGCCTCAAAGGCAAGGGTCGGGTTTGGACCGGTTGGGTTGACCAAACCTTATTCATATATTTAAAAGGTTTGGTGGGACTTTAAAAATAGCAAATAAATTTATAAAATCATGAAATTTTTATGTAAGCTACTTTGGGATGATATATTTCCCAGATAAATTTCATAAACCACATTTTCACTTTATAAAATACATAAATATCTATTTGGGCCGAAAATGTTTATTTAAAGACCATAAATTTTCTTTAAGTCCAAATAATTTCTAAAATGCAACGAAATATTTTTAGCCAAGATAATTTATCTAGGCTTTAATAAAAATACTTCCCAGTCATAATACAAGTGTTACCTTGTATTCCTTTAAATATTCTAAGTAGGTTTTGGACTTTGGCAAAAGGAAGGTTTTATTTGTAACAAAGAACGCCTAATCGAGATTAAGAATAAGAATGATATGAAGCAGAGTCTATTACTGCTCATAATACTGATTATTACTGTTGATAAGATTGGGGTGTTACACCGGTTGTCCTTAAGTAGGAAAAGAGGCGGAGAATGCGAGAGAAGAAGCTCGGCGATGATGTACACGACGAGCAGAGGCGCGGTGGGTGAGTGAGATGACAGGCGATAAATGCCGCTCAGGGTATCAGCGGAAGGTGCGGCCGAGGTGGAGAAACCACGCGCCGCGCCACAATCGAGAATGAACGGCGAGGCGAGGTGGCACGCATGCACATCGCCGGTGCCGCTCGGCTTTAAGCCACGAGGTAGGTGACGGTTCTGACAAAAGGGGCCCACGAGTCAGCGACAGAGACAAAGCGGCGTGAGTCGGAGTCTGGTGCGGTGCAAAGAATTGGTTCGACTCGATCAAGAAGACGTTGATCGTTGGATTTAAGATGGATGGTCGAGGTTCGCCGTGTATAAGGACCGTCCGAATAGATCGGGCGCGTGGGGCGCGACGATTTGCATCGGACGATCAAGAGCCATCTCGGGCGGTGCTTGTTAGTTAGTGCGGTGTGTAACACCCAGACCCACATTACCCGAATGCTACTAAACCACTCTGACTAGCCAATAATTTCAAGATAAATTAATTCGGCAACATCTCTAGACAAGAAGCATTAAGCGGAAGCATAAACAACTAAGGGAATAAAGATAACGGTAACAAGTTCAATAATTAAACGATCTCTAGCAGATTAATCAAAGAATGGTTCACAAGTCCATCCTTATTAAATAACATAATCCTCCACAAATAGTTAAGCATTTGGCTAGAATTTCATCGACTTTATTACAACATGAGTTGATGAACCATGTGCATTATTGTGGTGCCGCTCTACCCATCCCATGAATGTTCAACAATCACCTGTAGGGGGAGAAAACAAGGGTGAGATAAAAATCTCAGCAAGCAAACTGTTTAACCGGCTATTCAGACTACAAACAAACATACAACATCATTAAAGTATCCAAATGTCCACATCCATAATGTGAATCCACATTCATTTACAAGCCAATTAAACTACAAAGATATTAAGCATCAAAATCCAATCCCATAATGATCACAATTATAACCTCAACCATATTTACTACCAATGATATTAAAATATTAACAATTAAATCTTGATCAACTCGCTTCATGTTAATCACCACTACCACTACCAATGACAATAAAGTATTAACATGTTTTACCTCATAACTTTACTATTTCTCGCATCCACAATCGCTATCCACAATTACCACAAGAGAGAAGAATCTCATGCCACAATCACAACCTCTACCATACCACAAGGGATGAACCCCCACTCCACAACCACAACCACATTACTCATACCACAAGAGACTCTCATGAGTCAATTTCCACATTGCAACTATGAAGTTGCGTTTGTTTGCAAAAATAACTTCACCTCAATATCTTGCACAAGTATGCAAATGATCTTTCCACAATGCAATGCATATGTATGCTATGCTCCATCGCACCTTTACCCAACAAGGTAAAGGTATGCATCGTCTACTGGCAATGCACGATGTTGTACCTGCATCTGATCGCGCTATAAGCGGCGACATCCACAATGCAAATGTCATGATATGTCATGAATGATATGAAAATCATAAACCACAAGGATTTAACCACGAAGATCAACAACATACTCATCATGAATATTTTCTCATAATCCACATGTGTCTCATTAAGCACAATACCAACGTGTCATAAGACCATTACCACATAACACACACCGATTCACCAAGATCAAAATCAATCGATCTAGATGGAACTCTATCACATAGACCACAACATGATCATCATGAAAAATAACCACAAGGAATTATCAACATGTCCACCTTGAGTTTATTTTTCATATTCCACATTTGGCTCATTAAGCGAATTACCACAATACTACCCAAACTCATCCAAACATAGCAATTGATTAATATCTTGCTACCACATCCTTACTTAGAAAACATGTAACCATGGCATATCATTTAACATTACGTCAATCATGCATAGTGCAAGTAGTAAGAAAACGGGTTAAACCGTAGCACAACCGCTACATTTACTTGCCTTCCACGATGCGACGCGTTAGCCGGCAAAGCTGATACTCCTAAACCTGAGGCTTCACCTCCTAAACAAGTAAAATAATACCAATAAGGACATAATATACCCAGCGCTACTAATCGGCATTCTACATCGCTTACTTGACGACTCAAAACGAGTTTACAAAACTGAAACCGAAAAACAACGTTTCCTGCCATATACTGATTCTGGACAGCAGCACGATAAATGACATAACTCATGAACTGGAAGTCAAAAAGAGGTAAACCCAATTTCTGTAGATTCTTAACTGAATAACCTACAATACTCTAGTTGACACGATAAACCAATTCGGCCAAAATATTAGGCTAACTATTGTCTGAACTTTCAGTACAGAAACTGCCTACACAATCGAACAGCAAAACTAAAATGACCATAACTTTTAATAGGTAACTCCGAATTGATCGTTCTTTATCAATATGAAAATTTTATCGAATTACCTACAATAACCTAGTTGGGTGAACTTTCAGATTCTACCAAATTCCCTTTCATATTTTAGGAAATATCCAGACAGATTATTCTCGTCAGATTTCTGGCAGCAGATACTAAATCGACCATAACTTTTGACTCAGACCTCGGAATCGAGTGATATTCGCGGCAACTGAAAGATAATGACATAACCCACATAACTCTAGGAGATGGAATCTTAAAATTCAGCCTCTAACTACACAAAAATCCCCACGCAAGGTACTGGACAGAATCGAATCTTCTGCAGCCCAACAATTAACCAACAATTCTAATCGGTTTCGCATCTACTATGGATCAAACAGCGGGGAAGGCATCTCGTTACCCTTGTAGAACCGCTAGAATTTGCTGAACCAATCCCACACAAGATCTTCTTCTCCTTCTTCTCTTCCTCTCTTTCTCCTTCTTGCAAGGGCACCTAGACGAAGGGGAGTCGCGAGGAGCAGCACTGGGCAGAGGGGAGGCGCAAGGGAAAGGGGAGGAGTCGGCCAAGGAAGAGGAAGGGGCGGCTGCAAGTGGGAGGAGGAAAAAGGGAGGGGCGGCTAGGGTTTGGGAGGTGGCACCTCCCTTTGGCCGGCCACAAGAAGGCTTGATGGGCCAAGGCCCGTGCCCAATTGGATGAGAACAAGCGGAAAAGCCCTCTCTCAACTTGATTTGACGAATTCTGAAAATAAAATTCTTCCCCGATTAAATAATTCTCTACCGATTAATTTTAATTAATCCGATTCTTGACTTCTCACACTTCCGGAGTATTACAAGCTGAAACAAGCGACGCGGTTGGACTCGAGCCAGAGGTTGGGTCCGAGCCCGAGGAACAGTGACTTCATATTTTGATTTTCAAAAGGCTGAGAAGATTGGGGAATTTTTAGAGGCAGCTCCAAAGCTCCAAAAATTCCGAAATTTTTATGGTAGCTCCTATGGACAGAGATCAACCTTGTATAATTTTTCCAGGAGTTTTTATGCAATGAATTATTCCCAAGAAAATTCACAAGCTGCTGTCCCAAAGAGTTGACCAGAATTTCAAACTAGTTGACTTGCTAATTTGAAATAGCAAACAAAATCTAAAAATTATGAGATTTTGCAGAGAGGCGACTAGGAAGGTTAGGAAGATAGGAAAAATACTTCCAGAGGATGATCATGAGTTTTTGGCTTCTTTTTCTATTTGAGTTTACAATTTGGGTTGTATGTTTTCAATTGATTTCAAAATTTTAAAGACAATTGTTCAAACAAAAATTCCAGGAAAACAAAATATGCTCAAAAGTTTTAAATTATACTCATTTTCACATATCTGAAATACAGGGTTGAGATACAGATGTTACATATATTCATATGAGTATATGAGAGCATATGAGACTTGTGTAGTTCATAGATGCTCATATATCCTTGAATATATTTAACTTGTGTAGTTAATATATTCATATGAGTATATACAACTTGTGTAGCTTGTATACACTCACATTTGGTATATATAACTTGTGTAGTTCATATATACTTATATGTGAGTATATATATAACTTGTGTAGTTTATATATACTCATGTTTATCTATATTCAATTATTTGAGATTGTGTTGTGGGACTAATATGTGTGCTAAGATGTTTAAAGGCTTAGTCCCAGTTGATGGATGGCGACATGGTAAGGGAAATGCATGACAATAGAGAGATCATGATTAGTAGCTTGATAGCATGTTCTTGTGCCTTATGGATCAAGTTAGGATCATGCATGCATTTGAATTTGAGTTTTGGAAACTCTAAGTACTTTTGTCAGAAATCGAATGAACTGACGTGTTATGGGCGGTTCGACCGGATCTTGGTGCGGTATGACCGCACATTGGTCGTTCCGATTTCTAGTTGGCGGTTGCATAAAACCAGAACCGATGCATTTTGGCTCGGAGCTATCTTTGTTAATCGGTCGTACCACATTTGAGAGACGGTTGTACCGCGATGTGGTTGTACCGAATTTTGTATGGCGGTATGAATTTTCCAGAGAGCATGTCTTTTCGGCTTAGTTGGAAACCCTGCAATCGGTAGTACCGCTCCTTCGTGCGGTACTACCGGACCAAGCGGTAGTACCGGTCCAGGTTTTCAACAGCTTGTTTAGAGGCATATTACAGGTATATCTTGTTAATTAATGTTAATGACATTGTGGGACTAACATTTTCCATGAGTTGGATAAATAGGTTATGTTCGAGGGTGATGAAGAATTTGGATGGCATCATGAGTTGATCGTCATCAAGTCAAGGTTCAAGAAGATGATGCATCATGTGTTGATGCATATCAAGATCTCGAAGAAGAGATGATCATGAGTTGATCATCAAGTCAAGAGAAGACTCATCATATGTTGATTGAGGTCAAGTAAAGGATGCATCATGGGTTGATGCATCGGGATGAAGAGAGTCATCATGTGTTGATGAGCTTTCAAGTCAAGAACCCTAAGTTGAAGTGAGGATGTGCGTCATCAAGCTTCAAGAAGATGCTCAAGGCAAAGGTATGACTAGCCAGGGCTAAGAATGTATTCCTAGTATTTTATCGGTCTTGGTGTTTGGTTGGAAGACCGGATTGCTAGTATAGGTTGCCGTACTATTAAGAGGGGTCTTGTCTAGTAGCTTGAGTCTCATCATGTGTTAATAACTCAATCTCACTTGCTCTAGCTCACTCTAACATGTTGCCTATATTTGCGAATGTGTTTTTCAAATAGTTGAGGCTCATGGATAATCCTTGTAGCATGTGACTATACTTTGCAAATGTGTTTTGCAAATAGTTGAAGTCCATGTACCTACTCCTTGTGGCATGATCTAAGTTTGCAAATATGTTTTGCAAATTGTTGGGATTCATGTATCTTCCCTTGGCATGGTCTAAGATTGTTTGTTGCTATCATTTGAACTTAGACCATGGTAGTGGCTCTTTGAAGTTGTGCTTTTTGATTTGATAAAATGTGTTTGAGATCAAATCAAATAGGTGGGTTGTGTAGCCCACTGAATAAGCTTTCAATAGAGTCCAAGATCACTCAATTCCGACATCGGAGTCAAAAGTTATGACCTTTTTACCGAGTGTCGTCTATGCTGATTTTGAGCTGCGGTACGACCGCCATGTAAAGAGCGGTATGACCGTCCAGAACGGTTGTACCGGCCCTTGTGAGGGTGGTACGACCGCAAATGGCTGTAACGGCTAGTTTTTGGCTGTTTCGTCTCCCAACGGTTAGTTTTTTGTGTAGGAGCTATAAATACCCCCTTGGCCGGTTGAGAGGCAACTTTTGGCATCTTATTTCACTTACTTAAGCTAGTGTGAGCTTCTCCTCTAAATTGTGCATGTGTTGCACCTTGTGAGCAAGGAGAGAGGTCTCTAGTTGCATGTGTTGCATCTAGAGGTGGATTTTGTATCCACTTGAGCTTGTGCATTCGTTGCATGTGGTGAGAGTCAAGCAAGGGCTTGGCTTATTACTCTTAGTGTTTGCCGACACCTAGACGGCGTGGAGGCGTCGTGGTCCGGTGATCTTCTCAAGTGAAGCTTGTGAGAAGGCCCGGTGTTTGTGAGTGGCTTGGTGCTCGCCATCTCCGGAGTGGAGTAAGAGCAACCCTAGTGGAGCGAGGTGTTGATACCTCGGAGGAAGGCTTAATTTGTGGAGTCAGCCCAATTGGTTTGGGTTTCCCTCAACGTGGATTAGGGGAGACCGGCAAGTCTCCGACCACCACGGTAAAACATCAACGTGTCTTTGTGGTGTGATCTCTATTGCCTTACTATTGCATTTACATTCATTGTGTATGAATGCTTGCTTTACATTGTGCAATTTATATACCTTTTATTAAATTGCTTATTTATTGTGTGTGATTGCAATAATATCATTTACATTGCTTAAATTGAATTACTCACAAGTCCATGCTTGATTGATTATTATCAATAGACTTGTATTGTTGGTGCACTTAGTTGAGTCTAGTTGATTTAGGCTTTAATTGTGCAAAACCGTATTTGTATTAGCTTCCGCATTAAAAATCGGTTTTAGCGCATAGAAGTTTTAAAACGCCTATTCACCCCCTCTAGTCGGCCTCCTCGATCTTACAGACCCTAATTCACAAAACCCTAAAACACCTGATAACCATCCACAAGAAATCATGAAACCCTAATTTACGAAACCTAAAACCCTAATTTCCTTAAAGCCCTAATTTTCGAGACCTAAAACCTTAATTTTTTAGACAATTTCAGAACATATAAAATTCTAGAAACATTACACAAGAAAGTACATTATGTAAGGAGCATCCATAAAAAAATTATAATTTTTGGAGCTCATTTTCTATATTTAGAAATTCCTACAAATAGTAGCCTTAAAGGAATTTTTGACAAAAATCCAGAACATATAAATTTATGGAAAAATTACACAATTAAGTATGTTGTGTCAGGTGCCTCCAAAAAAGTTCATAATTGTTGGAGCTCATTTGCTATATTTAGAAATTCCTACAAACAATACTTTTCTGGAGGAGAGAGAATTCCGCGCCCCTAGGGGCCGTACGAGGGTAATTCCATGCCCTTAAGGGCCAAATGAGGGTATTTCCGTGCCCCAAGGGCATGGTGGAGGCATGTATAGCCCCTAGGAGCACGGTATAGGCAAGTCAGGTCCCCAAGGGCATGGACCAGCCACGTGGCGCGTTTCTGCTTGTCTGTAGTGCTATTTTTGTAGTTGATTCAGAGAGAGGGCTATTTTTGTTGATTCACACGCCAACAGTGCCAAATGCGCCAAAAACTTCATGAGGACAGCCCAATTCTCTATGCTCTCCATTTCTCATCCATATCATCTAGTGTCATACGTGATAAGATTTACAGACAGCTGATGTCATACTATTATAAATGCTCTTAATAACCAGGACATCATCTGCCCCGGTGCTTGGGCTCACCGATGGGGTGAAGGGTGCTTTTGGTTTCAAGAAAAATAGATTGATGAGAATATCAGGATTCCTCGTAATCCTAACCATAGGAATGAGATAGCAAGGAATATGACATTCCTATGTTTGGTACAGGTGATTAAGATTCCTAGAGCATTACTGGGAATATTAGATTAAGTTGTTTGGAGTGTAACATTGGAATCTATTATGGAGAGAAAATTTCCAACATAAATATTTTTTGCACCTTAGGCTCTCCTGTAGCATGCATATAAATACCAACCATTACTGCGGCAAGCTCGCCACCGACAATAGATTTGTAGCATGCCTGGCGATACATGTAGTATGTTATTCTGCCATGCATAGACATAGATTGGACTGAAATAACGTTCAGAAAACAACAAGCTAGAAATAACTTTCATAAAACTTCCAAGAAATAAATTTTAGTAAGAACAAATTCATGAAACCATAACTTGAAGCTTATTCATGGCCACTCGGGGCTTTCGACAGTACACTAAATAAAAAAATCCTAAATAGTTCCTCAACTTCAAACATAAATTGGATTATTGTACATCCAAGATTTATTAAATATAAAAAATCCCCTAATTCTAGTTTATTCCAAATATAAAGACTTACTTACGGTTCAACTTAAATCAAATGGTGCCATCAATGACCACATGAACATAAGATTGTCTATACCCCTCCAGAAGAGAGAAGAAGTAATTTGACTTGTTGATCTCTGAACAAATAACGGCACCAGCCCTCATGTGATCCTCGAATGGAATGGACTCAAATTTTTGCAATTCTTCAAAGACCTTTTGCTTTCTGGATGCATCATCTCGCATGAACTGAAAACAACTTGCTAATTTGGCAATATTATTATCGGTGATCTAGAACCGATCTTACGTATACATGATTGTTTGGGGGGTCTCCTAGAATTAGAGCCATGTAGAGAATGACACAGGGATTTTATACAGGTTCAGACCTTCTCTGGAGAGAATAATAACCCTATTCCTGTGTGGCTATATTAAATATGCCGATTACAATCAAAGGAAAGACTAATGCCTAATATCTTCTGCTCTAGATTGCCTCTCTCCTCTCTCATCTACTAACTTCAGCCTTTATATAGTGCATAAAGGGGTGGCAGTTTCTTCAAACCAAGAGGCGTCTCACCGTTTCATATAATGAACCGGTTGATGGAACTTGCTGTCAAAGAGACAACACCCCCACGTCGCCAGGTAGTTGTCGTTAGAGACAGAGAAAAAGACATGTGATTATTCTAGAGAACAACTGCGTATATTAACTGCTATGTGTATTGTACACGACGCATAAGACTCCCTAATTGACCAGGCCCACAGGTCAGCAAGCCTTATCAATTACAGGATTGTCGAAGCTAAGCTGGTCGTAGAAGATTCTATGACTACAGGGTGGTCGTAGAAAGACTTACGACCATGTGGTGATTGTAGAAAGGCATACGACCACATAGCTAGGTTTCTCCCTTATAAATATTAAGTGGTATACTTAAAATCAGTATAACAATATATTCATCTATAATAAGAATTATAGACAAATAGTAAATTGAGGATTATTATATCCTCGTCATCTAGCCCTCCAACTTCAAGTGAAAATGACTTACTTGGAAAAGAGGTCGTAGAATGGTGGTTCAAGTAAAACCTTTCTGACTAGTATTTCATTCGACCATAAATAAACTTGGTCAAAAAAGTAATTTCACTTGAGTTGTAAAGACATACTCATTTTTCTCGAACAGACAAATTTAAGAATCTAAATCGACTCTCACAGACCTATCTCTTAGAGTAGTTCCCGAAGAGGTGGTAACTGTTGAGTTCCCATGATCTCTAACTCAAGCGTGCGGCTATAAAAACTTACTGTAAGGGTGACTTTAGGGCTTTTACTTTCCCTATTTACATCAACTGTTCCTAAGCTCTTGCTTTCTCTGCCGCCAACCAAATCGCCCCCTTCTTCCAAACCTTCCCAAATCTAAATAATCCTCACTTGGAGAAAATGGTCGGAACCATTTCTAAGTGGGCGGTGTCGGAGATGGATACGATGAAGATGAAGGCTTTGGTCGCCGCCGAGAAGATCCCGAAGAGCTTTTATGTGAAGTGGATTGAAGCTGCTGGACAACATTGGCCTTTAGGCTAGGATGGCACCATTCGAGTGTTCCAAGCTTACTATGAATGTGGCCTTCGGTTGCTGTTGGATCAAGGATAACCGACTAGAGGGTGAATAGGAGGTTATAAAAATTCTTGTGCTTTAATTGACAATTTTAACAATTGAGATCTTTAAAGTAGAATTTCTAGCACAAGATTACAAGCAATGATCAATATTTGCTAAGGCAACTTAAGAATCTACCAATACTAGATACAATTCTAGCTAAGCAATTTTATACAAATAATTGCTAGAAAAGTAAATGCGAAATTAGTAAAGGCAAGAGATAAACCACAATAGAGACAAACGATGTTTTCCCGTGGTATTGAAGATTTGCCGGTCTTCACTAGTCCACGTTGAGGTAAGTCCAAACAAATTGGATAAGCTCTACGGATTAAGCCTTTGCACCTCGATTTCACTATGGATGCTCTTCCTCCACTTCGGAGATGGTGAGCTCCAAACTAATCACAACCGTTGCCGGGCCACTTCACACTTTTCTTGAAGAGATCAACACAGAAAAACTTCTCCAAGCTGTCTAGGTGCTGGCAAGCACCAAGAGTAATAAATTACAACGCTTGCTTGAAGATTATCAAGTACCAAAGTGATCAACTAATGATGCAATACACTTGAATGCTCTCAACTACCTCAAAATGTGAATTGAATGCAAATGAGTAGAAGAGAGTGCACCAAAGCCTTAAGAGTATTCAATAGGGCCAATGGTCCTCAACTGCAGGTGTGGTGTATTTATAGCCCCCAACCACAAAACTAGACGTTTGAACAAAGTCCTAAAAAATTCAGCATTTGCGGTAATAGCGCTGTACAAACCCGATACTACCACTCTCACGATCAACGGTCGAAACTGTTGATTTAATGCTCTGAACTAGCTGCTATGAAAAAAGGTGCAGTACTACTGCCAACTATAAATCGGTACTACCGCACATCGGTAATACTACTCGGCTAGAACGGAACTATCGATTTCCAAAGGATTTGAGAAACATGAAAAACACCTCTCTGAAAATAATGTACCGCCATATAAAACTCGGTCCTGCCGCAGTGCGGTAGTACCGCTCAAGAAAAACGGTCATACCATTATTTTGTATTCAAGAAAACTCCAAAAAACATCCTCTCTGGAAAATACATACCACCAACTAGATTTCGGTACTACCGACCTGCGGTAGTACTATTGGTGATATGCCCTAGAGGCAATCATAGAGATGATTGTATCACGTCTATGTTTATGAGTTATTGAATAAATGTTATTCTGTTCCTTGAATGAATTATTAGTTATAAAGATTAACAAGTATGTGACTTGTTGGTGAATCTCTTTTAACTTATATGATGTCGTTCTAAATGTATCTCTAGTTAGATATCACTAGTCGGGACACTAGTGACTTATCGACCAGCACAAGTATTGATTGATGACCATGTTTCACCGGTCATGGATATAGTGATATCGAATCGATAATGTGAACACATGTTAGAGAACATGGTGTTGGATTGACCCACCTTGAGACACTGTTGAGATTATTATGATCTCATGTGTCATCAGTTGGTTTTAAGTAATGATGATGTATAATCCTTAGACCTGAGATCAGCATGGTTTTCTACATGTGTAATAGTACACTTAGGGGTTGCCAAACCTACTCTGTAACTGAGTAGTTATAAAGGTAGATTTCAGGTATGCTATAAAATATGCGGAGGGATGTGACTAGTTGATATAGGATTTGCCCCTCCTAACATAACAGAAGAGATATCTCTAGGCCCCTCGATGTGGTCGGATAAAGAAAGTGCATGGTCATGCCACTGGTGGTCGAAAAGTTCGACCACATGAAGTTATCCGTTATTTGATCGAGAAAGAATTGAACAGTCCATGGAAGACATGACATCACCTGGAGTTCAACCAGATATCGTGAGGCAAAGGGAGAATGCATGAGCAGGTCATTCAATTCGATCATATACGGACTAGTTGTATAGAGATACGAGCTGGTCATAGACTAGTCGAACATGATCACTAACTGGTCATATAGAGATACGATCTAGTCGTAAGTGATAAAGACCTACTTGCATATGATATTGCATTAAGGTTTGTCTGATATAATTTGTGTGTATTCGAGAATCGTTATGTCCTGCTAGGAACCGCTACGACTCATGGTCAAAAACGTGTTTCTGAGTCACAACCAAATACACATGAACCTACAGGGTCACACACTTAACACGTTGGAACAAATGTGTTCGCATAGGATCCATCATAGGCATTATATAAGAGGATGCTTGAGGCTATTGGGAGATACGATAGACGTGAGAGACAACATGATTTGTTCCATCGAAACTCTAGCTACCATCTTCCGAGAGCTCTACCCCGCGAGTTGGTGCTAGAACACCGGCGCATGGTGGTCCTTCCCTAGACGTTTGGATACCGTAGAGGCGCTGCTGCGGTTGTTGTTGCGCTCGAGGACGATCCACAACTTCGCAAAGAACTCGATTGATTGCTGGAGGAGACGATCGGTGATGAGGACGTTGCACGATACACTACGACCATTACATTGATGCGCTCTACGTTGGATCAAGCTACTCCAACTCTTCTTCCGTTGCACCGCGCGTCTAGTGGTAACGATCTATGATCTTCTTGCTTGCATGGCTTTCTGGTTTTCATGGTAGAGTTTTTGAATTGCCAGCTAGTGTAACCTACCAGTATCCATTCAAGTACCACTTTTTAAATGCGGTCAAACCATTTTTAGGATTTCAAGAACCATTTCAAAAAACCAATTCTCTAAAAAATACGTACCGCCAACTAGGTATTGCCAACCTGTGGTAGTACCGCTTTTCAAATGCGGTCATACCGTTTCTAGAATCCACGAAAAGGCCTCAAAACATGCTATCTGAAAAATACGTAGCGCTATGTAGAATCCAATACTACTAACCTACGGTAGTACCGCTTATCAACTGCAGTCATACTGATTTCACCGAATAGTTTTCCAGAGGCAAAAACCAAAACAATTCTAAATGCAATGCATGTCACATGGTTGATCAAAATAGCACAAATTAAACTTTCAAACTACTAGCCATGATCTCGCTTTATATTACGGTTTCTAGCCTACAAATTTGGTCTTTTATCCAAACACCGAGACCGGTAAAAAACTACAAAAGGATCCTTAGGCTACATGATACCTTTGCCTTGAGCCATTTTGATCTTTTTATCATCTTTGCATTGCCATTTTCATGTCATCATTCAAACTCCTGGACTAAATCTTTAAACATCTTAGCACACATGCTAGTCCCATAATATATTGTTGACATTAATTACCAAAATCATTTTTAGGGGCCTAGATGCTTTCAATCTCCCATTTTTGGTAATTGATGACAACATAATTAATATGAATGGTTTGAAAGAATTTTGAATATACACTAAGTTGTATATTCTTGTTTTGACTCTTGAATGGAGCAAATAATTCTTGAAATTAGTTCAAAAGAGATGAAGAATTAGTTGAACTCAAAGTCAATCAATAAATAAACAAAACTCCCCTAAAGATGTGCTTATAGATACAAGAAATGTTTTTCATGCACATTTGTAATTTGTTGGAAATTTTAGCAAAGTTTCCTTTATTTATTGAAAACGAGGAACTTTTTAAAGCTCTCAAGCATAAGGAGAATAAACATGACAAACAAATGCTTGAACAAATAATCTTGATAACCATAGATAATACTAATAATGTATCATAGCATATGAGACACAAAGTATTATGAAGTTTAACTAAGCTATTACAAGCATACAAGTCCAAGTACTTCAAACATAATAAAGTCATTACATTACATAACCAAGTTCAAATATAGATCAAATATAGATATAATAGTATAAGATAGTAGTAGCCTTTGATCTTCTTGCTCCCCCTTAATCTTTTAAATCTGCTTTCCCAATTTCTTCCCCTTTGGCATCAAAAGCCAAAAGGAATCACTCAAATAGGGGGTTGATGCTTGGTTTGAACACTGTGTGAGCTGTGTCACTTTCAAGATAAAAATCAAACTTGTCCTTTATCAGCTTCATTATGTAAGGGGTATAAAAGATATTGTCCTCTGTATCACCTTTTGGAAGTCAATTTCTGTCAGAATAAAATCAATGATGTCAAACTTGGTACCCATTAGAATGTGCCAGATAATGTTCAAAGCTCTCCTATTAATACCATAATTGTTGCCTGCTCTAGGATAGAAGGTTTTTCTCATAATTTTGTTTATGATATTTGGTAAAGGAAGAAGTCTAGAAGCTTTTCCAATCTCAAAAGGTTGAGGAGGCTCATAAAGCTCACTTATATCTGCCAAATCCCAGGATTCTCCGAGATGCAGCTTCATGGCCACTGAACCACTTCTCAGTGTAGGGATGTGCCATGATTCACGACAATCTTCCTTTGAAGCACTTAGTTGTAGAGATGCAGTCATCCATGTGAGAGAGTCATTCTCAGGAGAAATGTTAACGTGGTGTAAAATTGTCGAATCAACTCTTCATTGTAGTCACACTTTAAGGTCACAAGACTATCCAATTTGACTATGTAGAAGTAGTGCAATCCATTGAAGTAAGGATTCTAAGTTAGATGATCCCAAGTCACAAATTGGTGATGAGCAAAGTTCTTATGGTCATAAATGTGATAGATGATGTCTTCTTGGAACTTTGTATGAAAGTGAGGACCAACTGCATTTCTTGGTAAGAGAAACTTATTTGTATATCTCATTGTAGTATATTTTTCTCCTTTGATCTTCCTTGGATCAGCAACAAAGGATGGGGTGTTGTTTGGTATGTAATCTTCATCACTAGTATCATTGTCATTTGATTATTCTTCAAAATCAACTTCTAATAAATATTGAACCTTTTCATTTCCTTTGGAGGAAGAGGGACTAGCATTGTGAGGCATGGTTGCTAAGATAAGAAATAGCGAATAGAACAAGGTTAGATAGAATTTGTGCAACAAAGCATGATAGAATCAATTTGTTTCTGTATGAGCGGTAGTACCGCAAGAGACATCTGGTATTACCGGCTGGCGATAGTATCGTAGTCTACGGGCGGTAATACCGCTTTGACAGAACCACTTAAGGCATTCATTTGATTTTGCATCTAACGGGTATTTGGCATGAATTGAATCATGTAATGGACTTCATATGTCACCAAATACTAGATTTAAACAATTTGCCTAAAAGAAATTAACTAAATCATGCACATTTTCTCAAACCCTAGAAGGGAGATAAATGCCAAAAGGAGAATAAGGAGAGGATTCCAGGGGCATTTACCTTGAGGAATGGATGAGATGTGATTGCTAGGTTCAATCCCAATCAAAGTTTCAACAAAAAAACCCACAAAACCGAAAGATTTGAGTGGAAGGTTTGTGGAGAAGAAAAGAGAAGAGAGAGGAAAAACTCGGTGGTTTTTGAGGAATGGAGAGCAGTTGTGCTGCACGAGTGAAGGGGGTAGAGGATAAAGTCTCGATTGCAACCATTTTTGGAACCGTCAGCCAGATGCGGTAGTACCGCAATGAAGTCGCAGTATTACCGGCGATAAACCGTGGTATTACTATTTTTCCTGAAATTTTTCAGAGCTGAACATGGATGCAAATGATCCTTGATTATAACGTCCAAATAAATATTTTAAGGATTATTATGCAAGAGATAGATAATAAAAGCTCCAACTTCACATAATTTTTATCACAATATAAAATTTTGAGAATGATTTTCATAAATACTTCAAGAAATCCAAATGAGAGCAAATGACATGAGGCATTAGTTTCAAGCAACATTTGAATGATCTATGACATTTAGCTCATTCATCAACTTGCAAAAGCGACTCTCATGTAATGGTTTGGTGAAAATATCGGCTAATTTATCCTCGGTCCTTATGTGTCTAATTTTTATGTCTCCTTTGCTCACATGATCTCTCAAGAAATAGTGGCAAATATTTATATGCTTGGTTCTTGAGTGTTGGATCGGGTTATTTGTAATCTTCACAACACTATCATTATCAAACAAGAGAGGCATATTTTCAAATTTGATTACGTAATCCATCAATGTTTTCCTCATCCAAAGCAATCGAGCACAACAACTACCCGCGGAAACATATTCGCCTTCGGCGATGGATAGGGCTATAGAATTTTGTTTCTTGGATGACCATGACACTAAAGATATTCCTAAGAATTGACAACTACCCGAGATGTTTTTCTATCCACTTTGCAACCTACATAATCGGAATCCGAATATCCAATTAAATCAAAATTTGCACCTTTGGGATACCATAAGCTAATGCTTGAGGAATGCTTTAAATATTTAAGAACTCTTTTCACGGCCACCAAATGACACTCTTTTGGTGATGCTTGAAATCTTGCACACATGCAAACACTGAGCATAATATCAGGCCTAGATTCGGTAAGATATAGCAAACTACCAATCATGAATCTATAAAGCTTTAATTCTATCGGTTTACCTCCCTCATTAAGGTTGAGATGACCGTTGGTTGCCATGGGAATCTTGATGGGCTTTGCGTCTTCCATGCCAAACCTTTTGATCAAATCCTTCGCATACTCTGTTTGGCTTACGAAAGTCCCATCTTTGAGTTGCTTGATTTGAAGTCTAAGAAAATAGCTAAGTTCCCCGATCATGGATATATTCAAATTTCTTAGACATCATATCGCCAAATTCTTTGCAAACCTCTTGGTTAGTAGACCAGAAAATGATATCATCAACATATATTTGGCATACAAAGTAATCATCATTTAAAACTTTTGTAAACAAGGTTGAGTCACTTTTTTTAATTTTGAATCCTTTTGAAACTAAAAAATCTCTAAGGCGTTCATACAAAAGCTCTGGGAGCTTGTTTAAGACCATAAAGCGTCTTGGAGAGTTTATACACATGAATTAGATTCTTAGGATCTTCGAAACCGAGTGGTTGTTCAACAAATACAAGTTTGGATTTTTTTTCCATTTAGAAAAGCACTTTTAATGTCTATTTGAAATAATTTAATGTCAAAGCATGATGAAAAAGCAAGTAATATCTTAATTGATTCAAGTCTAGCTACGGGAGCGAAAGTTCCACCGAAATCCAAACCAACCTTCGACCTGTGAGTATCCTTGAGCAACTAGTCTTTCCTTGTTTCTCACCACCATTCCACTTTCATCTTGCATGTTACTAAAGACCCATTTTGTACCAATTATGTTGTGTTCCACGAGTCTATCTACCAATGTCCAAACTTCATTTCGGATGAAGTTATTGAGTTCTTCATGTATTGCATTCACCCAATCCGGATCATCAAGTGCTTCATCTGTATGCGTTGGCTCAAGAGAAGAGACAAAAGAGTAATGTTCATAAAAGAAACAACACGAGATCGAGTTTGAACACCCTTACTCACATCACCCAATATTTGATCTATTGGATGACCTTTGGCAATTGCATTATGAATCCTTGGTGGTAGGTTTGATGGTTGTTCATCTACCATGTTGTCATCTTCATCAATTTAAAGTTAACTTGTTGGGGAAGAGGTTGGCGGTTCAACTTAAGTGGAGGATGATGGTTCATTTAAATCTACCTTTGGATTGATGTTACCAATTTGCATATTCTTCATTGCTTGTCTCAAGACTTCATTACCTACATCATCCAAATTCTCTTGCTCTTCTTGAGAGCCGTTAGTTTCATGAAATTGAATATCATATGTTTCTTCAACTAAACCATAATTTTTGTTGAAGATATGATAAGATTTTCTATTTGACGAATATCCAAGAAGGAAACCAACATCACATTGACATGCAAATTTTGAAATATGAACACCTTTTCTTAAAATATAGCATTTGCAACTAAAGACACAAAAATATGAGATGTTCGATTTTCTTACAACAAGAAGTTCGTAAGAAGTCTTTTTCAAAAGACGATACAAATAAAAACGATTTATGGCATGATAAGCAGAATTGATTGCTTCCGCCCAAAAGCTATCGGAAGTATTATACTCATCAAACATTGTCCTAGCCATTTCAATTAGTGTTTGATTTTTCCTTTCTACAACCCCATTTTGCTCAGGAGTGTAGGTTCTGGAAAGTTCATGCTTTATACTAAGTTCATGTAACAGCCCAAATCTGGGTTTGTGTTTCAAATGTAAGAAAATGTGTGGAAATTAAAAACTTTTCTTGCATCTTGAAGTTTTTGAGTTTTTCTGCAATTCTTGTAAAGGAATTGTGGGAAATCAAAAACCCAAACCTCCAAATTGACTAAAGTCATGACCTTTCTTTTCCAACCCTTGTCTAATCTTGTGATCATCCTCTGGAGATATTTTTCCTAAGTTCTAGGGTTAATGTGTGAGCTCTCTGAAAAATTTCACAATTTTTAGGAATTATTTGAATATTTTAAGAGGTTAGTCAAACCCTAGCTCAGCACCTTGCAGAATTTTTAGAGAAAATTTTTTGCATAAAAACCTCTGAAAATTTTATACAAGGTCCATCTCAAAGTCAGCAAGCTACTGTAAAAATTTCAGAAATTTTGGAGTTGGTTTGCTACCTCTAAATATCCCTCAAAGTTTCAGCCTCAAAATCAAACCCTAGTCAACTCTTAGGTTGGGTTTAAGTCTAACCTGAGCCCAAACCCCTTTTTCTGGTTGAACCCAACCATCTTAGCGCCGTCCCGAGCTCCCCTTCAACGCATGTTGGATTCCAGCTGTTGGATCTCCATCGGGCCGTCCCCTTTTGATTGGACCTCCCCTTGGACCACCCTTTGCAACTTTGCAAAGACCATCCTTGGTCGTCCTCAAAGACCTCTTCAGAGACCACCTTCGGTGTTTTGCAAAGACCACCCCGTTGGTCTTTTGCAAAGACAACCCTCCGGACCACCTCCCAGACCACCCTTGGCGACCACCTTGTTAGCGCCTAGGAGGTCGTGGGCCGCCCATTTTCAGATCGGTGTTTCAGATCTCATTGAACGGTTGGACCTCCGAACGATTCTTTAAATCTGGGCCCTCCGTTTCAAATCCAACCATCTAGAACTCCCCAATTCGATCTCAACACTCAACCTAACCATTGTGTTCTTTTGACCAGACCTCCTCGGGTCCTTTCACTGACTGGTGGGACCTCTCTGAGCCTGGCCATCATCGTTTTCACGCGCATAAGTGTGTGCCAGAGCCATGGCAGTAGGGAGCAGTGCCTTGTCATTTCATGCCTTTGTCAACGGCTCTTTGCTGCCAACCTCAAATGCACGTCAGTACCTTTGCCCTAAAAGTCCTCCTTCCACCTGCCTCCATCTTTTCAAGCGCACCCTTGGCAAGAACTTTTGACTCGGGTAACACTTGCTCTCTCAGCTTTAAAGGTCACAGAGCTCCTTCCTTAGCTCTCTTTCAACACCACTTTGCAGCCCTAGTTTCCCTCTCCGTCGCTTGAGCTCAAACACCCGAGAGCACCCTCTTTGCCATTGCTAGACCTTAGAGCTCTCCGAGGACATCCGGGCTCCAGTGGTTCAAATTGCAATTTTGGCGTGTCAACTTGTTCACCTGGTCACCTTAAGCATTCCTTGACTTGTTTTGTTTGACCTTCACAGAGATTGTCAAACTCGGGGACTTGCTCTTTGTCGGCCAAACTCACTCCTTTCTTCCTCAGTGCCGGTAAGTAGCCTAACCTTTCAAATAATGTGCTCATGAACCTTTTATGGGCTTTGTTGAAGTTATCTTAACCCTAGGTCACTTCTTTTTTTCTTCAGACCTCCCTATTTCCATCATCTTCCCCAACTCCGGCAAGATATTTGGTCGCCGGAACTTCTCCGGCTGTTTTCTTGCCATCACCGTCCTCAGGTAACTCCTTTTAAGTCCTTAGATGCTTGGGCACTTGTTTTTTAGAACAATGCGGAGCTCATTTTGCTTTTCGGGTTTTGCCGCATTTGTTGTCATTGTCTCTCTCCGGCTCGCCGGTGTTCAGGGCCGTCGTCGCTGTCGAGAGTAGGCCCGGTGGGTGCACGATGCTATTGTGAACCCATTGGTGCCCTTGGTTCACGCCGGCGTGGTCCACATCGCCGGTGATGAGCTTTTCTTTGCGCTCGGGCTTTTTGTCGTGCCTTACTCGGACAAACCCTGTAGCCTAATGATTAGCATTTAATTTGTCCTAGTCTAATCATTACCGTTAAATACAGTTCTTGTCGGTAAAGCATACGTGTCGTTAAGTTCGGGACCTCTTAGATTAAATCTGAGCCGTTGAAGACCTCTTTAGATCTAATCTGGGCCGTTAGGACCACCCTCTGTGTTTCCTTAAAAGACCTCCCTCAATAGACCTCCACCCTTTGGACCTCCTCTAGTGTCGATCTTGACCGTTAAGACCTTCTTCTGGGAGATCTTAGCCGTCAGAACCTCCCTCTCACGACCTCTCTGTTTTCATTTTGAAAAGACCACCTCATGGCCTTTTTGCAAAAACAACCCTAAGACCTCCCTTAGGGTCCTCCTTGCAAAAGACCTCCCCTTAGTCTTTTGTAAAGAAAACCTCAGGACCTCCTCCTCGCGAAGATCTAAAACTTTAAGACCACCCGGGTAGATCTTGACCGTTGAAGACCTCACCATGGAGATCTGAGCCGTTCAAGACCTCCCCTCTGTTAGACGTCATCCTTAAGGACCTCCTCGAGCAAATCTCGACCGTTTAGGACCTCCCCGTGAGATCCTGGCCGTCCAGGACCTCTTCTCGATTAGATTGTATCGCCTAGAACCTCCCTCGATGAAATCTTAGCCGTTCAGGACCTCTCCCTTGGAGATCTTGACCGTCTAGGACCTCCCCTTGTCAATCTAACCTTTAGGACCTCCCGTGCTGGCGTGGACTGTTAGGTCTAGATCTAACGGGCTAGACCTCAGCGCGGTTGGAGCTCTATCGTTCCGATCCTCTTTTGTCGTTCATCTCTAGATCTACGGCTCAGATCTCGTGAACATTCGGACCTCCGAATATGATCTTGATCTAAGCCGTTCCTTCTCACATCCATGGCCCAGAATTGGTGAGGCATTCGGGAAGTCCGAATGACCCATCTCTCGTGGGCCGTTGGATCTAAATCCATCAATGGACGCCTTGTGAGTGCGCACACACGTGCGCTGTGCTCAGTGCGCGTGGGCCACTGGATTCCGCATCAACGGCCCACGTTGTTTCATGTCTTTTCTTTTGAGTTGGTTTTGTTTAATTCTGGTAAGTCCTTATTTGTCAACTGAAAATTGTATTAAACTTTAAAAACTCATAACTAATTCATTTTAATTCCTTTTTAGATAAATCCAACTGTGTTAAATTCTTGTTTAACTAAAGTTTAATCTAAAAATACAATTAGACATTGTTCTGTGCCAGAAAATTTTGTAAATAATATTAACTTGTTTTAGGCATTATTTGATATTCCAGAAATCCAATTAAAACTTGTAAAATGCATAACTTTTTCTGTATAACTCCAAACTGGGCAAACTCAAGTTTGTAAAATCCCTTTGTTAGTATACTTTAAAATGGAATAGGTTTTATTCATGTCTTTGCCCTGAAAAATGATATACTCTAGTTTCATAACTTAGAAAAATCATAATAAATTCATTTCAACTCCATATGTAGTAAACTCAATTTTGCTAACCTTAGAATGTCAATATCTACCTACCATAAAGATTTCAGGTTCTAGAATGTTCTGGAAATTTGTGCCATGAACAGTATCCGAAATTAATTTAATTTGAATTTTCAGGTTGAAAGAAATTGTTTAGGCCATATCTTTTGCATACTTAATCCAAATGAAATGATTCTTGTTGCTAAATTTGTCTAAAACCATGTTCTTGCTGCTGTGTAAATTTCATGGATTTTGGAGCACTCTGGTTTTTGAGTTTCTTTCGGTGTTCGTCGTTTTTATTGGATTTCCTCGTTCTTTCGATAGGTTCCGACGATTGTGTTGATTGCGTGAGTGATCCTCTGCAGCAATAAAGTGATCTTCAACAAGGCAAGCAGATGTAGCATTATTTGATCATATTGCTTCTATTACTTTTAAAGTCTAATATCTTGTTTGCAAAAACTAATTATGCATTCTTTTGTGTCAAAGTTAATTTTGTCGTATAGAGGTAGTTAATCCTAATGCATAGTTTTCCTGAAATCGTTCACCCCTGCCACAAACCTAGGGTATTATCCTCACTGGTGAATTAGAGCCCGGTGAATGATTTATGGTCTTTTTATTGTCTTTACGATATGATGCTTAGCAATGCTTAGTTACCGATAGAATTGGGCGGTTATCGACTTAGTCGATGACCTTGATCACACAAAACCATATTATTGCTTATGTTCAACATCTTGTGCCCTGTTTATTTGTGAAAACTAAAATTGAAAACAAAATGATTTGGACTTGGGCACAATGGTATGATGGTGTGCTTTTGGGTGTGACTGGAATGGTGCTCGGGTCATTAAGGACCGAGTTACTTGCGCCATTGATCCAAGTAATTTTGCGTGCTAACCACACTAGAGGGATATGGGACCTCTCTTGACTCAGTACTTTGGGGGTGTTAATTAATGAGTCGCGTGGTGGGTTGTATATTTAACTATATACAACATGGACAAGTTTGTAGGGAGGGGAGCACCGCAATGGCTGCATCCTACTCTATGTATGGGTCCTTAGTGGGAGCCGCGAGGGTGTTCCACTAAGGGTTAACCCCCATACGTGCGGCTCTTGATTAGCTCAATCCATTGGAAAGCGTCTCATAGGACTTAGCCGTGCCGGCATACCCAAGGAAGTGTGCTTAATAGCTTGGCAAAAAGGCGGTCTAAAGTGTGGGTACATTGGTACACCCCTGCAGGGTTTAAACTATTTGAATAGCCTCGTCCTAGGTTATGGACACGCTTGGTTATTTCCCGCAAGAACTAGACTACAACTTTTTCATTAAAACTTGATGTGGGTGGTACGAATGGGTAATTTATGCTATGGTTGTGAATGACTATTGGGTTAGTCATCTACAGGATGTCTTTATGTTATTACTTATAGTCTCGCTATTATTTATGCAAATAAAATTCAAATTGTTAAAACTGCCTTGAAACTATTACTTATTGCAAATAAAACTTGCTTTATGCTGAAAATAAACCTTTAAGCCTTCTCCTTTGATTAAAGCATGCATGTAGTAGTATCTAGGTTTGTTACTCGTAAGTCTTGCGAGTATATTTTTGTACTCATTTGCTTTGCTTAATTGTTGCAGAGGAAGTGGATCCCCAAGGGATCGACTTTGGTGAGTTTTGTTGCGGTGTGGACAACTAGCTTGGCGGCCCGGTCGGATTGCCTTGTGGGTGTGTGGCAAACCGGTTGGCTTTTGTTTATAGCCATCTTATTGCATTTTGCTTCCACTGTTGTTTAACTCTTTTTAGCCTGTTCTTGGCTGGTTGGCTTCTCTTTTGTAATAACTATTATGTATATCTTTTGCTTGTAAAGTTTAAGCTTTGGATATGTGTGTTGTATGGAATTGATGCAATGTTTTGTAAAAGGATGTGTATACTGTAATTCTGGGAAGTATACATTTTCCGAGGCACGGTGTATTTTGTTGGTGATGCTAGAGTCAGTGGATGACTAAGCATTACAAGCTAAATAGACCGGGGTCTCACAGTTCATCACAAAAATCTTCAACTTTAGTGTTCTTGAACTTGGTACCATTATCACTACGAATTTTCTTAATTTTGAAATTAAATTCATTTTGAGCCCTTTTGCTAAACTTTTAAAAATACCGGAAGTTTTGGCTTTATCATCTAGAAAGAAGACCATGTAAATCTTGAGTAATCATCCACAATGACTAAACAATAGCTATTACCCCCGATACTCTTGTAAGTTGTTGGCCCAAACAAATTTATATGTAAGAGCTCTAATGGCCTAGAAGTTGACATGATACTTTTGGAAGGATGAGAATTTGCAACTTACTTTCCGACTTGACAAGCACTACAAAGTCTATTCTTCTCAAACTTCACATCTTTTAAGCAAACTACTAAGTCATGTTTTAAAATCTTTTTAAGTTGAATTATTCCAACATGAGTTAGCCTTGTATGCCAAAGCCAACCCAAAGAGGTCTTTGCAATTAAACATATTTTCAAGCATGAATCATTTGAGGAAAAATTAACCAAGTAAAAATTTCCAAATCTAAAACCTTTGAAAGCTAAAGAATTATCTTTTTTATTTAAAATAGAAATACTTTCTTGAGACAATGCACATGTTAGACCAAGATCACATATTTGAGCAACGGATAGCAAATTGAATTTTAGTGATTCAACTAAAGATACAATAGAAATGGAAAGATCATTTGAGATAACAATTTTACTCAATCCTATTACCTTTCCTTTGCTATTGTCATCGAAAGTGATCTTGTCATTTTCTTTTCTATTCTCGAATGTGGTGAACATTTTTCTATCACCGGTCATGTTTTGGGCCATTTTGTACAAGCACCTCGTCGGTCGTACGCTGGCGGATGCTGTGGAAGGGCATTGTGCTAACAGTGTCCTCCCTCCTCCGACGGAGGTTATGCTGGAGCATGTGATGGCCACCTTCCGCCGTCTAGACATCCTCCTCTCCCATGTCTTTTGGGTGGTTTCCCTCTTCCGGCGAGCTAAGATTGCCATCAACGTAGTCCTCGAGGATGACGTTGTTGAAGGGATACGGGTAGGCTACGCTAACAGCAAATCAAAATTTCTATCACGTAAACCAGGAAGCTAAGCAAGTAGATGATCACAGATCATTACCACCAGACGTGCAATGTATCAGAAGAAGAGTCGGAGTAGCCTGGTCCAACGAAGAGCATGTCGATGTAGTGGTCGTAGTCAATCGTCCAGCACCCTCGCGAGTCGATCGTCTCCTCCAACAACCTTTGAAGTTCCTTGTGAAGATCGTTGATCGTGCTCAAGCGCAACACCAACCGCAGTAGTGCTTTTACGGTATCCACACGTAAAGGGAAGGAACAACCGGACACCAGTGTGCTAGCACCAAGTCGCACGGCAGGGCTCTCTCGGGAAGATGGCGGCTAGGGTTTCGGTGGAGTAACTCACGTCTCTCGCATATCCCTAATAGCCTCAAGCATCTCCTTATATAGTGCCCGTGACGGATCCTATCCGAACATGTTCTGTTCCAACCCGTTAAGTGTGTGACCTGTTAGGTTTATGTGTAATCAGTTGTGACTCAGAAACCCTTTTTCGACCACGGGTCGTAGCGGTCCCTAGCAGGACATAACGATTCCTGAATACACACAAATTATATCAAACGAACCTTAATGCAACATGATCTACAACCAGGTCCTCATCACTTACGACGAGCTCGTATCTCGTCACGACCAGTCCGTATTTAAGTATGACCAGTTCATATCTCCTTATGACCAGTTAGTACTTAAGTACGACCAGTTCATATTTAGTCTTGACCATTCGCAACTCCTTACAAACAGGTTTCGACCACTCTGTGATTACGTTCGACCAGTCTACGACTAGCTCGTATCTCCATACGACTAGTCTGTAACTGATCGAACTAAGGGACCTACTCGTGTATTCTCCCTTTGCCTTATGATATTTGGTTTGAACTCCAGGTGAGATGTTGTATCATCCATGAACTGTTCGATACTTTCTCGATCGAGTGTCGGATAACCTTATGTGGTCGAACACTTCGACCACTAGTGGCATGGCCATGCACTTTCTTTATCCTACCACTTCGAGGGGCCCAAAGATATCTCTCTAGTTATGTTAGGAGGGGCAAATCTCATATCTGCCCAGTCACATCCCTTTGCATGTTTCATAGCATACCCGAAAGCTACCTTTATAACTACCCAGTTACGGGTAGCATTTGGCAACTCCTAAGAGTGCTATTACACATGTAGGAAACCATGTTGATCTCAGGTCTAAGGATTATACATCATCATTGCTTAAGACCAACTAATGACACATAGAATCATAACAATTTCAGTAGTGTCTCAAGGTGGGTCTATCCAACCCCATGTTTTCTAACATGCATTCACATTATTGATTTGATATCCCTATATCCATGACCAATGAAATATGGTCATCAATCAATACATGTACTGGTCGTATAGTCACTAGTGTTCTGACTAGGGATACCATTTAGAATGCCATCATATAAGTTAAAGAGCTTCACCAACAAGTCACATACTTGTTAATCTTCTATAACCAATGATTCATTCAAGTAACATAATAACATTTATTTAATAACTCATAAACATAGACGTGATACAATCATCTCTATGATTGCCTCTAGGGCATATCACCAATAGTTGCACATCTCCAGTAGGCTTGCCGTCACTAGGACTACTTAATTGAAATGGCGGGCGACCAAGTCGACCTTGTCGAGATCCCTCAAGCAAGGGAAGAGGGCCTATGGGCTCAATTCTTCTTCTTTCAGCAGTTGGAGGGTCTTCGGGAGACACTCGAACGAACGTGTCAACGGGTAGACGTGTTTTGGGGAACCTACGCTGACCTTGAACCCTCCGATGCCTACCACGTTGCCTACGCTAGAAATAAGTTGATCTTTTTTATTTCTACTTTTTTAATAAAATATTTTATAAGAAATGATTGGCCACGCTGTTTGGCCATATGTAAATACAAAAAATAATTAAAAAAATCCAGTTTGGAGTTCAAGCTATTGTCTATGTTGAACATGTTTACTGAATAACGTGTTTATCTTACTATATTCTATGTGAAAAAAGGTCATACATATTAACTCCTGAGGCTAGCCGAAAAACATAATATTTTTGCCGAATAACATAATATTTTGTAGCTATAGAAGGAACTATCACAGGCAATTTAGTGGAACAAACCGTCTGTGATATGTATCACAGATGATTATAAAATACAATAGTCTGTGATACATCAGATATCATAGATAGTTTCATCTACAAATCGTCTATGATACATCAGCTATCACAGACGGCTATTTGTTGGAACCATCTATGATGTGTAGTTATCATAGACGGTGAAAATGAGTATAATCTACTTTAGAATTTCTGAAATTTTTATGAAAATTCCTAGAAAAATTACACAAGGTTGTTCTCTGTCCCAGGAAGTTCTCATAAAAATTTCAGAATTTTTGGAGCTACCTCTAAAAATTCCCCAAACCTTCTCAGCCTTTTGAAAATCAAATCTGTAATCACTGTTCCTCGGGCTCGGACCTAACCTCTGGCTCGAGTCTGACCACGCCGCTTGGCTCAACCGCACCGCCTAGCTGCACCGCCCGAGCCCGATCGTTGTCCGCCGTCCGATGTGAATCGCACGGTCCACACACGCTCATCTAATCGACCTGTCCGAATGCACCCATGGATCTCGACCGTCCATTTTAGATCGAACGATCGACCTCTTCTTGATCGAGTTAGACCAAATCTTTGAACCGCATCTGACCCCGACTCGTGCCGCTTTGTCACCGTCGCTGACGAGTGGGTCCCCCTTGTCAGTGTCGTCCTCGTCTTCTCCGCGTCTCACCGGAGTTCGCTGGCGATCGTGCATGCATGCCACGCAGCTCATCGCTGCCACCTCGTGGACGCGTGTCCGGTCGTGGCATGTCGCCGGGTCTTCATCATCTCACCGCACCCACCCATTCCTCGTTTCCTTCACTCTATCGCTCTCTCCGCCCATTTCTTGGTTTCGGCCGGAGAAGAAGCCGAGAGCAGCGCCGCCGTGTTGGTGCCGCCCTTGAGCTCGTGATCGCACCATCGTGATCCACGCTCGTCGCCGCCTCCATTTTGCCCAGCCAGGGTCCTTGGCGTCTAGTGAATCGCCAGGGGTGGTGTCGTCGTCTCCGCCTCCGGTGATCTCGGTCCCGCGAGCTTCCTGGCGTTCTAGTGAGTATCATGCCTCGGCGTTTGGTCCCTTAGGATCGCTTTGCTCCACTGAATCTAACGGTAGTCTTGTTTTGCTCTTTGGTGAATCACCGAGGAAGCGCGACCGGTTCTTCTCTGAGCTCGGTGTTTCGCCGCCACGGTGATTCCAACCGTCTCAGACCTCCTTCGTCGGCGTTATCTTGGGCATATTGCTCCTGGAGCCGAGGCGGAGCTAGGGCGCACCTTCCCGAAGCCTCTCGTCGCCCGTAGCGTCTTCTCCGCGTGAGTCGTGACTTCTTCTCCGCCTCCGTTCGCGCCGACCGCCGCGCGGCATCCTCGAGTCCCGTGTCGCCGTCATCGAGTTCGTGAGGTCTTAGCGAACTGAAGGTATAACCCACTCGTCCAGAGACCCTCTGGTTCGCTAGATCCACTGTGTGGCCGCGCCGCCGTCTTCGTGACCGCCGGTGAGCCGCCGGTATGGTTGGCGCTAAGCACATCCTTTAGCACTAATTTCTTTCTTAGCCGTATCACTGTCATGTGGACCCCTTCTGGGTTAAGTATGGTTAGAAGTGTTAATCCAGCCGTTTTAATCTTCTGAGTCCATGACATGTGGGTCCTCTCGGCTGGTTAGGGTCTTGCGTAAAGTAGCAAAATACGTTTCTGTTGATCGCAGGCGTATTTTCCCTATGTTGTTTAGGTTCGGTACGCTTGGTGAATGAGAAGGCGTATTCTCCAAATCCGCCTTCAACGTCACTCGCGGCCGAGGTTGAGTCAAAGTTGACTCAGTCAGCGCCCTCACTTGGCCCCATCGGTCAGTGACCGTGGCTCGCTAAGCGTCGGTAGAAAAAGGTTTCAATGGTTTTAGAATTTCCGAATTGATTTTCTTTTACGCTGTTAATTCAATTAAACTTAGAAAATTCATAACTAGTTCAATTTTTGTCCAAATCAAATGAAACCAATTTTGTAAATTTTCATTTTTAGTGTACTTTTTACCAGAATAGGTTTTAGGTTCGGCTCTGTTATAAAATTTTGACAAATAATTAAATGGTGTTTTTATGTGTATTTAGCTTAGAAAATTCCTAGAAAATTCTTCATAACTCCAAATTCTTCAACAGAGAAATAAACTCCGGTTTCAACCTACAAAAGGTGTTAAACTCAAATTACAAGGTGAATTAAGCATCTAGGATGGATAAGCAAGGTGTGAGAGTAAGAAACTCCACTGGAACGGCAAACGGAAGATGAAGAGCTTCTCTGGTCAACAATGGCAGTGAGCCAAAAGCTAGGGTTTATATAGTGGTTGAACCAATGGAGCAATCGGGAACTCTCTAGAGCTGATGTGGTGGCATTTCAGTGCTAGATGTCAAGGTATTATTTGCCAAAATCGCGGTGCGATACTCCTCTCCGGCAACAAAGATCGGCGGCGATACACAGTTGCGAGGAAGAAGAGAGAGGGGTCACTGACAAACGGGCCTCGCTGTCAGCCGCAGCAAGCACACGCCCATGAAGCTCAAAAGAATATCAACCGTCCGATTAGAAATAGGCGGTTGCGATGGAAATAGGTGTTAGGAGAATCTAACCGATATCTTTTAATATGGACCGTACGATCTTAAACAAACGGTTGAGATTTAATGGAGCCTTAGGAAGTCCGAAGGTTACATTCAAAGAGGGGCGTTGGATTTAAATCCAACGGTTGATCGAAAAAGGCGCGCGCCACTTTAAATAAGGTGACGTGGCACCGTTAGATTTGTTTTTCAACGGTTGAGATTGATGGGAGGTTCGGCGGTCCGATGGTCCCATCTTTATAAACCCTACGATCAAGATCCAACGGGCCTATGAAGATCGGACCCTAAATACACGCGGTCAAAAGGGTACCGTAGGATTTAAATCCGACGATCAACAGTAAATGCGCCTTTGAGCTAAAAAACGGAAAGGGCGGCACGGTTGGATTAGAGATCAACGGTGGATATTGAAGGGGAGTTCGATGCTCCGAACGGCCCAATCATCCTCGATCGTCCGATTTAAATCCAATGGCTTAGATTCAATGGGGCGTTCGGGTGCCCGAACGGCCCACTAGATCTAGCCCGCTCAATGAGAATCCAATGGCTCGCGTTTATTTTGACCTTTACCATAAGAAAATGGTCTACCCAAAAAGTGAGCGCCGCACGATCAAGATCCTACGGCCAGGATTGAATGAGCTCTACCGGATGGCCCGAACGACCCAATGAATCCGACCCATTTGATTGGAAATCAACGGTGACGAGCTGGAGGTGCGTTGGGATTTTGAACTAGAGCTGGATGCCATTGGATGAAGATCCAACGATGGAAATCGCACGGAACACGTGGATAGCCCGCGCGGCTTTGCGAATCTCGGCCGTTCATCAAAGAATCGACAGCTTACGTTCGCTGGAGGCTTGGGCACGCGCCCGAACGTGTTGGGTGCGACCGATTTAGACCTAAAGCAATTGGCTCGGTCGCTACAGTGCAAACCGGCTAGGTTTAGGCCGAGAGAGTTGACCAACTCAATTTAAAGCTCCAAAAGTTTGACTGGGCTTTAAAAATAGTAAATGAATTTGTAAAATTCTGAAATTTTGCCAAAATGCTACTGGGATCATATATGTCCCAAATAAAATTTAAAATCCACTGTTTCACTTTTTAAAATTCATAAATAACTACCTTAACCCGAATAGGTTTATTTAAAGGCAAATATTTTTCTCCAAGTCAACATAATTTCTAAAAATTCAACAAAAATTATTTTTGGCCAAGATAAAATACTTCCCAGTCATAATACAAGCACTGACTTGTATTTCCTTTGAAACTTCAAATAGGTTTTGGATTTTGGCTAGAAAAGGGAGGTTTTAATTTGTAACATAATGCCCAATTTGTAAAAATGAACAGTGATGCTATGAACAGCATCTCATTATTGTTATGAACAGTATCTTATTACTGTTCATAAAGCATTTTATTACTGTTCATAAAACTGGGGCTGTTACATTACCCACACGAGATAATATGCTTTTAATGTCGGCCAAAGTACGCTTCCGAAGGCGTGTGACTAAGCAATTATTATGAGGCCATTACAATGCAATGCCTTAATGTTTTTATGCCCGCTAATGTTTCGCTACCATTGGACTAACCATCCTCCGGGAGCCCCCTCTTGCGCCAGGTGGTACTAATGTCTAACCGACGCCCACACATACAACATGGCACAAATAACACTAAGACGTCACAAATTATTTAGCCAAATCTGTCCCATTCCAGACATGTGGTGGTATGGTAAGGCGTAGCAAAATACACTCAAAGACCGGTTCTTAACTGACTTGGGCGACTTCCAATTAAACCCCTAGGCCTTATTCTTAACCAGATTAAGCCTGTGCATAAACCTGCACCCACCATTCAGTCCATTCGCCCAAGTCCAAACCCATTTTTGATTTTATTTAGAGTAAAACCCTCTTTATAAACCTTTTGTGGTAAAACAATACCACAAAACCAAATTTAAATCAAGTTGTGAAAGATTTGGCTAAACCTTCCCAAATTCATGAATGTGATCTAAGCATGGCTAAGCATATGATTAGTTTTAGTAGTATTTTACCTAAGGGTGACAAGGCATTCGTATTCAATAATCAATTTGGCCATACAATGGAGATTGGAATAACTATATACAAAAACAGGGCATTCAAACCATTATATAAACATATGCATGCAATAGTAATTTGACAACAGAAATTAAATACTTTAAAATACTAGGAACAATATGATCAATGGTGTAACTTGCCTTCGTTGAAGTCTTGAAACTCTAAATCGTCAGAAGGATCTAACTCTCCGGAGTCGTCGAGGTCTATACGCAAAAATACGGCAAATTAACTTCAAATTCAAATAAATTCAAAAAGACAATTCAAAATAACTCCAAATTGAAATATTTTGGTTTAGATAGCTAGATTATAATTTTATAAAAATTTTGCAACTTGGACCACCCAATTTGGAGTTCATATGCAAAAGATATGAATTTTTGAAGTTTAAACCTAAATCTGTAATTTAAATGAATTTCCCGAATTATTTTTCTAAAGGAAAGTCTATTTACTGCGCAATGCTGAAGTCAGCGAGGGAATTTCCTTTTTCTCAGCTGAATTCTTTTCTAAATAAAATCATTTGAGGCACTGACAAGTGGGCCCAATGGTCAATGGACTGAGTCCATGACCGGTCAAAGGTTCACGGTGAACCCGGCTTATGAAATAGTGTACTCATGCGGTGTGCTGGCGCGTGTGCCACGTGGGCGTCCACGTGGGTGGTGACTAAGCTCCGAGGCTAGTGTGGCGCGTGCGTGGCGGTGACGTGGCTACGACGTGGCTCGGTCCACGTCAGCCCGTGACCAGCGGCGATCTGATGGGCTGCTCGCCGGCGTTCTACACCGCGGCGAGCCCTACTGGTGTGCGCAAAATGACGAGAAGAGTAGTGCGATCACGTGGGTTACCAAAACGACGGCGGAGCGTGGCCGGATGGTCGTCGGCGGCGAGGATTGGCGGCGATGAGCTTCGGTCGTCGACGAAGTCGATGTTGCGGGGCTCCTCCGGCGAAGTGGTTGGTCGCGCGGGCTTCATGACGGTGAGGCGATGCTGATGGTGTGGTCGGAGTGGCTGGAACGTCGACGACGGCGCTAGAAATGGAGAAGAAGCGAAGTTTCACCGTCGATGAAAACCTCGAATCTAGGGCGCTAGGAGCGAGTAGGGAGACGGTGGTTCGCGGCGCTGAGATGCAGTGAGGGAGGCGGTCCTAGTGCCCCCTTTTATAGGGCGAGGGCATGGCCGGAGCTTCGTAGGGCGCAATAAGGTCCGTGCGGTTACGACGGCGAGACTTAGGGATTTAGGGCGCCGGGATGGAAAGTGAAGGCCATGTCGGAGGCGGAGGGGATCCCGAGCATAAATGCGTGTGACGATTAGGGAGATGCGGCCAGATTTGCCCAGTTTTGGAAAGGTTTTGAAATCCGGCAATGGCGGACGCATCGCGAGGAAAAGGAAAGCGACGAGGAAGAAGATGGAAAGGAGAACGATGACGCAGATCCGTCGGATTTTGATCGAACGGTGGACAAAGTGGGAGCGAATCGGTAAGTGTGGGTTGGGCGCAGCCGTTGGATTCATGTCAGACGGTCCCAATTGAGTGGGATGTTCGGGCCGCCCGGACGTTCCATTGAATTCTGGGCGTTGGATTTAGATCAAACGGCACACGATCGGGGGATGCGTTCGGTTGCCTGAACGTGTCATTGAATTCTGGCCGTTGGATTTCCATCCAACGGCCGAGATGCGGGCTAAACGCGCGGAAGGAGCGGGCCGAACGGGCCGTGCGCGCGTGAAAAATGGACTGGGCTGAGTGGGTTTCGGCCCAAACACTATTTGGGGATTTTCTTTTGATTTCTTAATTAATTCAATGCTGAAAATTCATTTAGGCTTTAGAATATAGCAAATTAAGTCCAAAAATTTTGAGAAAATTCACAGAAATTCTCTGGAGTATTTAGGACTTGAATAAAATATTTCCAACTATTATTTGGTAATATATTTTGCAAATAAATTTGTTTAGCTTCAAATTAATTAAGTAAAAGCTTTTAAAAATTTCAGAAAAATCCACAAAAATAATTAAACTTTATTTTCAACTAAAATTTGAAATTTGGCCTGTTACATCTCCCCTTTAACACTACCTTGCTGCTCCGGTGCTCCTGGTTCATCCTTGTCCAAAGGTAACCGATGCTGAGTTGCCAACCCAGGCGCCCCTTGCCCTCACTCTTGCTATCAATAATCTATCATGCCCCTTCCCCTTCAACACCACCCTGCTGCTCATGTCGATTGTGTCTGTGATTCATATTGTATTTATTTTGATAATGCAACTAGAATATATTGCAATGTGGTGTGGTGGGCTTGAGATGAATGCTATGTGATGATAGTACTCTTGTACTGAAATTGATTTGATAATCGGGTTTGAACTTGAGCTCGAATTGGAATGTTTACTACTGTTGATTGATCTTTAGCATTTAGTCTGTTACTTTTGGTTGGTTAATTAGTTGAATCTCTAGGCCGAAAGTATTATCTGTTGTCTTTTTGTTTAAAGATCATATCAGCAGATAAGTAAAGTACTATTTTAGAGCTCAAAGTTTGAATTAATATTGTCAAATTCAATTAATGAAGAGTATAGATTAAAGTAGCGAGAAGGCCAAGATTAAATCTTGTGCAACTATACATTTGAGAGCAATATCAAAATGTTAAATCTTAGCTCTATGTTGATTTCGTTTGTTCACATGATGTTTGTGTTGAGTACATTATTCCTTTTAAATGACTTGGAGGATTTACATGTTTATATATCAATTATGTCATTATATTGGTCCTAATGTTTTCCCTACATATCCTAATTATTTATTAATTGGTGTGTATACACATACACATAGATAAGTAAAAGCTTTTAAAAATTTCAGAAAAATCTACAAAAATAATTAAACTTTATTTTCAACTGAAATTTGAAATTTGGGCTGTTACAAACCTACCCCCCTTAAAGGGAATCTCGACCCCGAGATTCAGACTTGGTTAGCAAAAAGATCAGGGTAGTTGGTCTTGAATTCTTCTTCCTTCTCCCATGTGGCTTCACTTTTGGATGGTGACTCCACTGCACCTTGTATGATCTGATGATTCTGCTTCTGGTAACACGTTCTGCGACATCCAGAATTTTAATTGGTCGCTCTACATAGGTGAGATCTTCTTGAAGGTCACAGCTCTCCAGGAGGGTGTGGTCTTCCGGCACTCGAAGGCATTTCTTTAACTGCGACACGTGGAAGACATTATGTACTGCTGACAAGGCTGCTGGCAGCTCTAATTGATAAGCTACTTCTCCACGTCTTGCCAAGATCTTGTATGGCCCGATATATCTGGGTGTGAGTTTTCCTTTCGTCTGGAATCTTCTTACTCCTCTGAGTGGAGTAACTCTGAGATAGACAAAATCTCCTACCTCAAAGTTTAATTCCCTCCGACGGTTATCAGCATAACTCTTTTGTCGGGATTGAGCTACTTTCAGATGTTCCTGTATAGCCTTTACTTTACTTTCAGCTTCTTTGATCAACTCAGGTCCAAAGAGCTGATGTTCTCCTACCTGATCCAAAAGGAGAGGGGTTCGACATTTCCTACCATACAAAGCTTCAAATGGAGCCATCTGCAGACTAGCTTGGTAGCTATTATTGTACGAGAACTCTGCATATGGCAGATCCTTGTCCCAACCTTTTCCGAAATCTACGGCACAGGCTCGAAGCATATCTTCAAGGACTTGGTTGGTGCGTTCTGTCTGACCATCGGTCTGGGGATGGTAGGCTATACTGAAGTTGAGTCGGGTTCCTAAGGCTTTATGCAGGCTTTTCCAGAACCGAGAAGTGAACTGAGAACCTCTGTCGGACACAATCTTCTTGGGTACGTCGTGTAGGCAGACGATCCTGGCCATGTACAACTCTGCTAACTTGCTGCTCTGGTACGTGGTCTTGACAGGAATAAAGTGAGCTACTTTTGTCAACCGGTCAATTACCACCCAGATGGAGTCATATGCCGATTGGGTCCTAGGGAGTCCGGTGATGAAATCCATACCAACTTCTTCCCACTTCCACTCGGGAATTGGTAATGGTTGCAACAGACCAGCGGGTCTTTGGTGCTCTGCCTTGACTCTTTGACAGACATCACAACGAGCGACGAAATCAGCAATTTCGCACTTCATACTGACCCGCCAATATTTTTCTTTTAGATCCTGGTACATTTTGGTGCTCCCAGGATGAATGGAGCACGGCGATTCGTGAGCTTCTTTCAGAATCGACTTTTTTTATCTCCTGCTGATTGGGTACACAGATGCAGTCTTCAAACCACACTGTTCCTTGCTCATCCTCAAAAAAACCTGGGGCTTTGCCTCTTCTCAAATTCTTCTTGATTTCTTGGATGTCTTCATCTTCTAATTGCTTTGTTCTGATCTGACCCTAAAGAGTCGGTTGAACTTCCAGAGCGTTCACACAACCGTGGTTGACAATCTCCAGGTTCAGTGCTTCAGTTCTTCATATAATTCTGGCTGATTCTTCTGCACTAATATGGTGTTGCAATATGCCTTCCTACTCAGGGCATCTGCTACCACATTGGCTTTGCCCAGATGATAATGGATACCGAGGTCGTAATCCTTTATCAACTCCAACCATCTCCTCTGTCGGAGATTGAGTTTGGACTGCGTGAATATGTATTTCAGGCTTTTATGATCCGTGAAAATCTCACAGAGGTTACCAATGAGATAATGCCGCCAGATCTTCAGAGCGTGCACAATTGCTGCTAACTCAAGATCATGAGTCGGATAATTCCCTTCGTGCGGCCTCAACTGCTGGGACGCATAAGCTACGACCTTGCCTTCCTGCATCAGTACACATCCGAGGCCTTGTCGGGATGCATCACAAAAGATCTCAAAGTCCTTGCGGATGTCCGGTAGAATTAACACCGGTGCTGAGACTAGTCTCTTTTTCAGCTCCTGGAAACTCTCTTCACAGGCGTTTGACTATTCAAACTTCTTTTCTTTCTTCAAAAGTTGAGTCATGGGTCTTGCAAGTTTAGAGAAACCTTCGATGAACCTGCGGTAATAACCCGCTAGTCCAAGGAAGCTTCTCACCTCGGTGACTGATCTGGGTTGTTTCCAGTCCATTACTGCCTCAACCTTGGCGGGATCTACTGTAATTCCTCCTGCTGACACAATATGTCCAAGGAATGCCACTTGACTTAACCAGAATTCACTCTTGCTGAATTTGGCATAAAGCTGATGCTCCCTGAGTTTGTCCAGGATCATTCTGAGGTGCTTTTCGTGTTCTTCTTCATCCTTTGAGTAGATGAGAATGTCATCAATGAAAACAACCACAAACTTATCCAAGAATTCCATAAACACTTTGTTCATCATATTCATGAAATAAGTAGGGGCGTTCATCAAACCGAAGGATATTACTGTAAACTCGTACAGTCCATATCTGGTGGTGAAAGCGGTCTTCGTAATATCTTCCGGTCTAATCTTCAGTTGGTGATAGCCGGATCTCAGATCAATCTTCGAGAAGACACTTGCTCCCTTCAGCTGGTCAAACAGATCATCAATCCTGGGTAATGGGTATTTGTTCTTGATTGTCACCTCGTTGAGTGATTTGTAATCAACGCACATTCTCATACTATTGTCTTTCTTCTTGACAAATAGTACTGGGGCTCCCCAAGGTGAAGAGTTGGGTCGAATGTACCTTTTGCTTCGCAATTCTTCAATTTGCTTCTTCAGCTCTGCTAATTCGTTGGCTGGCATTCTGTAGGGCCGCTTCGAGATTGGAGCTGTCCCGGGGACTAGATCGATTAGGAACATTATGTCCCTATCCGGTGGCATGCCGGGTAGATCATCCGGAAAGACATCGGGGTATTCCCGTGCCACGGGTATGTCTTCTAGTTTCACTTCCTTCAAACTGGTGAGGATGGAACTTCCTCCGGTGCGGGTCTTGGGCTTGAATTCTACTGACATTCCCTCCTCATTGGTGAGGGTGATAGACCTATTGGCACAGTCTATTTGTCCATGGTTTTTGGCCAGCCAGTCCATTCCGATAATTACATCCAAACCTTGGGAATGCAAGACTATTAAGTCTACTAGAAAAGATACTCCGGATATCTCAAGGGTAAGATTTGGGCATAGAGAACTGGTTCTCATTTTCGAGCCCAGGGAATGGATTATCATGGGAGTAGCTAAGGAGGATATAGGTAACCCATATTTTCCACAAACTTATTTGACACGAAAGAATGTGAAGCACCAGAATCAAATAGGACAGATGCTGGTATTGAATTAACAAGGAACGTACCGAGGACCACATCTGGTGCTGCCTGAGCTTCCTCTACGGTAACATGGTTCACCCGACCCTTGGTGAACTGGCCTGCTGGCCTTGTGGTGCCGCCGGTGGCTGGAACTCCTGAGCTTGGCCTGGCTGGAGTCACACCTTGCTGCTTCTTCGGGCATTTGTTGGCATAATGCCCCGTCTCGTTACAGTGGAAGCAAGTAACTCCTGAAGCCGAGGAAGTGGAATGCTTTTGCTGAAACTGCCCTCCAGATGAGTTGTTGCGGAAGCTAGAGGTGTTGGAGCACTGTGGCGGTGCTGGGTTTCTGGACGTGGAAGATTTAAATTTCCCACGTTGCGGAGGCTGTGGTGCGGTGAAGCGGGGCTTGGGCAGACCTCCTGCGTTGAACCTCTGGGCGGCCATCCTCCGCTTGCGGTTCTCCATCTCCAGATGCTTGGCCTCCTGACGGATCACCTTGTCCACCAACTGCTGGAAGTCGGTGAAATTCTGAGAGATCAGTTGGACAGAGATATCATCGTTTAGTCCTTCCAGAAACCGCTCCTGTCGATCCTCATCTCTGGCTACATCGGCTGAGGCGTAGCGGGCTAGTTGGTTGAACCGGTGCAAATATTCATTCACCGTGCGGTTGCCCTGATGGAGTGCATAGAACTCCTTCTTCTTCAGCGTCATCATTCCCGCCAGGATATGTTCATGGCGGCAGGCTCGCACAAAGTCAGCCCATGTAATGGATTGAGCATCATTATGGGAGATACAATAGTTATTCCACCATTCAGCTGCGGGACCATTAAGCTGGTGAGAGGCGAACAAGACTCTTTCACGGTCGGTGCACTGGGTGATGTCCAGCTTCTTCCCAATGGCCTGAAGCCAATCATCAGCGTCCATTGGTTCCACACTGCTCGAAAAAGTCGGCGGACGCATCCTCATGAACTCAAACATGGTCATCCTTTGGTTGTGCAGGGGTGGAGCCTGAGCTGCTACTGCTGCGGTGGCGGCTTGAGCATTCTTAGCATTGTGCAGGGATTGGACGAGAAGGTCGATCAGATGAGTTTGATTCTCCATCATCTGGCGCCAGTGGTGGTGGTTGCGGAACGTGATTATCCTGATAATCCGCCTGATCATTCCCTTGGCCGCAGCAGCGCCGCATTGCACATCTGCGGGTATTCACCATCTCTTTGGATCCTCCAAGGATTTAGAAAGATAGCAAAAAATTCTAAGGGGGATAAATCTAAAATAGCCCAAGAACCAATAAACACACAACAAAGAACCAACTTTTCAAAATAGTTCTTTTATTCATTTATTTTATTAATTGATTATGGCTATCACAAGGGTAATTGATAGCTCATAATTCGTGACTAAAGTACGGACTAAAAGAAAACAGCTACGGGGTACTGGGAGTGTAGTCTATCTCGTTAGAGCTGGCCTCGCCAGCCTTGTAGCTAGCCAATCTTCTTCTACTGCTTTCAGCCTTGCTTCCGCATACTCCAAGCTATCCTCGATGGTACGCAAGTCCTCCAAGGTGTTTCCGTAGGCATAGTCCAATGCCTTCGTCAAGTCCACCTGGTGCGTCAGCTCGGGGGAATCCTCTTCTTTGGCGGAGCGGAAGGTACTGTCGAGTCTGGTCGGAAGATGCCCGCGCCCGCTCAAACAATTAAGTTTCTCTAACTCTCCCTCCTCCCCCCGAGCCTGTCGCTGCCGTCCTTGACGTCACATCCTCCTCGAGCCCGACGCGCCTCCTCCCCGAGCATGAGCCGCCGCCTTCCCAAACCCGGCACCCGTCCTCGCCCAAGCACGGCGCGCCTCCTCCCTGAGCCCGCCTCCTCCCCTCCTGCGAGCACGCGTCGCCTCCTCCTCTCCCAAGCCCGACGCTTCTCCTGTCGAACCCGGGAACGAAGGATCCCGAATTCTCTGTGTTCATACACTAGTCCAGGATTTCTAGTGTACACAGTTAAACAAAAGTGATAGCACAATCATATCACGCACTTTATTAATAATAACTCAGAGTTTATTACAAAAGGGGCCTGAGGCCAAATATATAAATAACACAGTGGAAAGCAAAATAGTAGTAGACCACACGACTTGCCATAGGCAATCGTCTGGGGGCGTAGCCTAGTCGTCAAGATCCTCACCATCCTGATAGAGGTCTTCTCCTGAATAAATATTATTCAGCAAGAGTAAGCACAAGTTCCGTGCTTGCAAGTTACACCCAATATTGAAAGATAATGCATGCATAAGGTAAACAAAGGATAATGGTAGGGTTATTTTGCATAAACAGCATTTTCAGGTTAAATACCAATAATAATTTCTAAGGCCAGTTTTTATATTATAACTCAAATCAGTGTTTAAAAATAACAATTAATAGCGGATAACCTCCATTGATTGAATGGTGAAGGATACCCTAAAACATTTGATGAAATCATTTTATAAACCAAAAACAAATCTAACTTAGAGTGGCTTTGCAAGCATATCCATGACCGCGGACGCGACTATTCGAATAGTTTCTACTCTGCAGAGTTTGTACAGCTTTACCCACACGAGATAATATGCTTTTAATGTCGGCCAAAGCACGCTTCCGAAGGCGTGTGACTAAGCAATTATCGTGAGGCCGTTGCAATGCAATGCCTTAATGTTTTTATGCCCGCTAAGGTTTCGCTACCATGGGACTAACCATCCTTCGGGAGGCCCCTTTTGCGCTAGGTGGAACTAATGTCTAACCGACGCCCACACATACAACATGGCACAAATAACACTAAGACGCCACAAATTATTTAGCCAAATCTGTCTCATTCCAGACATGTGGTGGTACGGTAAGGCGTAGCAAAATACGCTCAAAGATCGGTCCTTAACTGACTTGGGCGACTTCCAATTAAATCCCTGGGCCTTAATCTTGACCAGATTAAGCCGTGCATAAACCTGCACCCACCATTCAGTCCATTCGCCCAAGTCCAAACCCATTTTTTATTTTATTTAGAGTAAAACCCTCTTTATAAACCTTTTGTGGTAAAACAATACCACAAAACCAAATTTAAATCAAGTTGTGAAAGATTTGGCTAAACCTTCCCAAATTCATGAATGTGATCTAAGCATGGCTAAGCAGATGATTAGTTTTAGTAGTATTTTACCTAAAGGTGACAAGGCATTCATATTCAATAATCAATTTGGCCATACAATGGAGATTGGAATAACTATATACAAAAATAGGGCATTCAAACCATTATATAAACATATGCATGCAATAGTAATTTGACAACAAAAATTAAATACTTTAAAATACTGGGAACAATATGATCAATGGTGTAACTTGCCTTCGTTGAAGTCTTGAAACTCTAAATCGTCAGAAGGATCTAACTCTCCGGAGTCGTCGAGGTCTATACGCGAAAATACGACAAATTAACTTCAAATTCAAATAAATTCAAAAAGACAATTCAAAATAACTCCAAGTTGAAATATTTTGGTTTAGATAGCTAGATTATAATTTTATAAAAATTTTGCAACTTGGACCACCCAATTTGGAGTTCATATGCAAAAGATATGAATTTTTGAAGTTTAAACCTAAATCTGTAATTTAAATGAATTTCCCGAATTATTTTTCTAAAGGAAAGTCTATTTACTGCGCAATGCTGAAGTCAGCGAGGGAATTTCCTTTTTCTTGGCCGAATTCTTTTCTAAATAAAATCATTTGAGTCACTCACAAGTGAGCCCAATGGTCAATGGACTGAGTCCATGACCAGTCAAAGGTTCACGGTGAACCCGGCTTATGAAATAGTGTACTGATGCGGTGTGCTGGCGCGTATGCCACGTGAGCGTCCACGTGGGTGGTGACTCAGCTCCAAGGCTAGTGTGGCGCGTGCGTGGCAGTGATGTGGCTACGACGTGGCTCGGCCCACGTCAGCCCGTGACCAGCGGCGCTCTGATGGGCGGCTCACCGGCGTTCTACGCCGCGACGAACCCTACTGGTGTGCGCAAAATGACGAGCAGAGTAGTGCGATCATGTGGGTTACCAAAACGACGGCGGGGCGTGGCCGGATGGTCGTCGGCGGCGAGGATTGGCGGCGATGAGCTTCGGTCATCGACGAAGTCGATGTTGCAGGGCTCCTCTGGCGAAGTGGGTGGTCGCGCGGGCTTCATGACGGTGAGGCGATGCTGATGGTGAGGTCGAAGTGGCCGGAGCATCGACGACGTTGCCGAAACAGAGAAGAAGCGAAGTTTCACCGCCGGCGAAAACCTCGAATCTAGAGTGCTAGGAGCCAGGAGGGAGACGGTGTTTGGCGGCGCTGAGATGCGGTGAGGGAGGCGGTCCTGGTGCCCCTTTTATAGGGTGAGGGCGTGGCCGGAGCTTCGTATGGCGCAAGAAGGTCTGTGCGGTAATGGCGGGAGACTTAGGGATTTTAGGGCGCCGGGATGGAAAGTGAAGGCCGTGTCGGAGGCGGAGGGGATCCCGGGCATAAATGTGCGCGACGATTAGGGAGATGCGGCAAGATTTGCCCGATTTTGGAATGGATTTGAAACTCGGCAATGGCGGACGCGTCGCGAGGAAAAGGAAAGCGGCGAGGAAGAAGATGGAAAGGAGAACGATGACGCAGGTGCGCCAGATTTTGATCAAACGGTGGACAAAGTGGGAGCGAATCGGGTAAGTGTGGGTTGGGCGCAGCCGTTGGATTCAAGTCAGACGGTCCCAATTGAGTGGGATGTTCGGGCCGCCCGGACGTTCCATTGAATTCTGGCCGTTGGATTTAGATCTAACGGCGCAAGATTGGGGGATGCGTTCGGTTGCCCGAACGTGTCATTGAATTCTGGCCATTGGATTTCCATCCAACGGCTGAGATGCGGGCGGGGGTTAAATGCGCGGAAGGAGTGGGCCGAACGGGCCGCGCGCGCGAAAAATGGACTGGGCCGAGTGGGTTTCGGCCCAAACTCTATTTGGGGATTTTCTTTTGATTTCTTAATTAATTCAATGCTGAAAATTCATTTAGGCTTTAGAATATAGCAAATTAAGTCCAAAATTTTTGAGAAAATTCACAGAAATTCTCTGGAGTATTTAGGACTTGAATAAAATATTTTCAACTATTATTTGGTAATATCTTTTGTAAATAAATTTGTTTAGATTCAAATTAATTAAGTAAAAGCTTTTAAAAATTTCAGAAAAATTCACAAAAATAATTAAACTTTATTTTCAACTAAAATTTGAAATTTGGGTTGTTACATCTCCCCTTCAACACTACCTTGCTGCTCCGGTGCTCCTGGCTCATCCTTGTCCTCGACGCCCAAAGGTAACCGATACTGAGTTGCCAACCCAGACGCCCCTTCCCCTCACTCTTGCTATCAATAATCTATCATGCCACTTCCCCTTCGACACCACCCTACTGCTCATGTCGATTGTGTTAGTGATTCATATTGTATTTATTTTGATAATGCTACTAGAATATATTGCAATGTGGTGTGGTGGGCTTGAGATGAATGCTATGTGATGATTGTAGTCTTGTACTGAAATTGTTTTGATAATCGGATTTGAACTTGAGATCTAATTGGAATGTTTACTACTGTTGATTGATCTTTAGCATTTAGTCTGTTACTTTTGGTTGGTTAATTGGTTGAATCTCTAGGCCGAAAGTATTATCTGTTGTCTTTTGTTTAAAGATCATATCAGCAGATAAGTAAAGTACTATTTTAGAGCTCAAAGTTTGAATTAATATTGTCAAATTCAATTAAGGAAGAGTATAGATTAAAGTAACGAGAAGGCCAAGATTAAATCTTGTGCAACTCTACATTTGAGAGCAATATCAAAATGTTAAATCTTAGCTCTATGCTGATTTTGTTTGTTCACATGATGTTTGTGTTGAGTACATTATTCCTTTTAAATGACTTGGAGGATTTACTTGTTTATATATCAATTATGTCATTATATTGGTCCTAATTTCTTCCCTACATATCCTAATTATTTATTAATTGGTGTGTATACACATACACATAGATAATCTTATGATAATATGTTCATGCATGTCAGAACTTCTATTTCTTGTGAAGATGTCGTCTGCTCATTCTTCGTCATCGTCGCCTTATGCGCTGATGTGCCGTTCTCTAAAAATCCAAGACTGATAGAAGAAGAGAAATATCGAAAAGACCTAGGGCCGATTTACCATCACGAAGGTCGATACGTTTGGGACCCCCCTCAAATCCTCGCCGAGCAGCGTCCGCATTCCGGAGAACGGTCGAAATAGTTGCACAAGAAAGGGTCAAGATCGCCCATGATTCGTGGAAGGAGTTGACCAAAGCTCAGAAAGGTGAGCTGGTGATGGATATTTTCTGATCGTTCAAAATACCATAACAACACCAGGTCTCTGTGTGACGACACACGTTGCTAGCGTCGTGCAAAGCGTGGAAGAACTTCAAGAACACGCTTATCAAGCAATATGTGGAGAAGTATCCGTTCGTGGAAGAGTACTGGCAAGATTTTGTGGCGAAGAAGAAGACAAATGATTTTAGAAGTGAAAGTGCGGCACACAAGGCTCTCTAGGCAAAAACACGCACTTCATTGCACTCGACCGCTGGATATGCGGGTAAAATCTCACAATGGAGGGAGCAAGACGAGCAGGCAATCCGTTGGGAGGCCTCCCCGCCATTTGCTGGGATCCCTGATGAGCGCGCTCGAAACTGGATAACAGTGAGGTCATCTACCGTGTCTTCAAGGGCCATCTCCTTTCCAAACCCAGCAGATGAGGAAGTGTCCCAGCACCTAGAAAGATATCAAACTACCTAGTTTGTAATTACTCCATAACTTCATAGGAAGTAAAATAACATATCAGGCTATTACAAGAAGCGCTGAGTGCATAATCTTCAAAGGCTTATTCCAAGCAATCAGGGAGAGAGATATACTCTCCGCGGCCCTGGGAAACAATGAGCACCCGGGTCACACGAGAGGCCTTGGTCTTTATGTTCCATGGAAATAGGGATTCTCAGAGGACTCCGAAGCATACCGGAGTAGGAAGAAAGCCAAAGCCAAGCGTGATGCACGGCTATGAGAGGATATTCGTGAATCCCTCATAGAGGAGATCACTGATGCTGTCATAGATGATATCACTACTACCGTCAGATATGAGATGCGACGGCAGATGGAGAGCATTGAGGAAAGGTTTAGGGAAAATCAGTTGCAAGCCCCCCCCCAACCGTCGGAGTAGCTATGCGTCCAACCCTAACTTAGAAAGCGATGATAGATTTCCTATTGATGACATCCTAGTAATAATTATTATCTCTGGAATGCTCGATCCATTGATAGGCCTGTTGGAGTAGCTAATTTTGTATCGTTATGTAGGTGGCTACGAAGTGCAAGCTCCAAGTGAGATGTACCTCCGTTGCCCTGGACGCTACTTGGGGCCAGGCGTATCCATCCAGTGCCAGGGCCTTGCTGCACAGTGTAAATCTAGAGTTGGGTTTCGCAAAAGTGAATGTGGACGGAGTTCGTGCCAATTTCCAGGTCGTCCTGCTGCAGATGCCCCTAAACGACGAGGTCGTGAAACTAGGGCAAGCCATTGGAACATTCATCTAGTGGCCCAAGAGGGACATCTGCCTAGAGCTAGCTACACCGGTGTCAACTTCACAGGAAGGCCCTGCAATGGTGCCAAGTCCACGGGAGCTGCCAGCACCAAAGTTACCTGCACTAGTGCTACCTGCATCAGAGTTACCTACACCGATGATGTAAGGGTACGTGCATCAAATGCATCTACAGCTCATCCTCGGTCGATTCTCGTGAAGTCGACCTCTAAAAAGCGAGGTGACAAGGGCAATTCAAAGAAGCCCGATGATATCCACTTCTTGCCCGATGATATCCCCTTCTTGCCGTTGGCCCAGAAATTCATACAAGGTTGGTCGAGACGGTAAAGGACCTCGAAATCCTAGGATTGGCTTGTACGAGATTGTATAAATGGTACATGGAACAGGCCAACAAGACAGATGAACAATGGTGCACAGGTATCAACGTCAAGTTCGGGCCACATCATCTTCACCATGATGTTCAAGACTGTGCCTTCACCATGACCATCAAGGACTTGCTCTTCCTCTTCAACCTCGACGCACTCGACGCCTCACTCATGTGATGCTAGAAAATGTAAGTGTGTACAATCACAGTCAATGTTTGTGTCACTACAACAAAAATGCTAATACTGGATGCCTAATCATAGATGGTTCATCGAAACCGTCTGTATTAAACACAATCACAGACGGTTTTGATTTACCGACCATCTGTGTTACTTTCCGCGCTAAAAACTGTCTATGAAGAGGTAATATGACAGACGGTTCATGTTTTAAACCGTTTGTGAATTTTCACAGATAGTTCTGACAAAAAACCGTTTGTGATATTACCTTCACAGACGGTTTTCAAAAATAACTGTATGTGATATTACTACATATCTCAGACGGTTTTTGTTGAAAACCATATGTGAGAATTAACCCATCACAGACGGTGTAGTGTAGCTCCCCAACAGAGTCTTCTTGATCTCCATCTCTGGCACTACGGTAACTGTGAGAGATCTCCAAGCCCGGTGAGTCCATCGTCACTCCATGCCCGGTTTGAGTATCGCCTTACCTTACTGAGCCCGCTCATGTGGTCCATTTCAGCTATTGTCGCCCATGCCGAGCTATCACCGTGGACCTCTCTGTCACCGCCGCCGTCATCGACGCCAACTCTTCTCCGGTGAGTCCTCGACCCCACCAAGGTCGATTTCCCCACCTATATGTCCCCTAAAGCTGTGCATGTGCTTGGTTTTAGTTTATTTCCACTGAGAAGACCTGTCACCGAGGAGCTTGTCGCCGTCGCCTCTATTCACCAACGACCAGCCGCTTTGGACCTTCCTTGACTTTGACTAGCCACCATGGACCTTCCCCGACTTCATTGACACCTTCCTCGTGATCGAGGTGAACTACTGGAGCATAAGCATGAAGGATCGTGGAAAGGCTACGATAGCACAAACAAAAATTCTATCGCGCAACCAAGGAACCTCCGCTAGTAATAGATCACTAGATTACCACTAGTCGCGCCGACTCGTAGCGGAAGTAGAGTCGATGTAGCGAGTTGAAGCAGTCGTAGTCGTACTTGCCACGTGCCTTCTCCTCCTACTTCGATGAACATTGCTAGCCGCGGATCGTCCTAGTGCTAATGCTTCGAAACAACACCTCCAAGGTATCCACACGTACGGGGGCAGGGACACCACGCGCAGGAGTGCTAGCGCCGGCGATGTGGTTGAGGATTGCGTGGCTATTAGGATTTTGGGAATTCCTTCTCCAAGGATTGATTACTTCACCCCATGCCACCACCCCTCTATATATATGCATCCATAATGGGTCCCGATCTTGAGGCCCATTAGGAACTCGCGGCTTATAAGAATTTGGATCACCATCCAAATCAAATCCTAACCCTTTAAGTGTGTGACCCTATAGGTTCGTGCGTAATTGGTTGTGACTCAGAAACTCTTTCCTGATGACGAGTTGTCAGCGGTACCTAGCAGCACATAACGATTCCCGAACACACACAGAATATATCGGACGAACCTAAATACAATATGATCTACGACTAGGTCCTAATCACTTATGACCAGCTCGTACTTAGTCACGACTAGTCCACAATTAGTCACAACCAGTTGTTCGTAACTCCTTACGATCAGTTAGTACCAAACTACGACTAGTTTGTACCTCCTTACGACCAGTTGGTGATTATGTTCGAGTAGTCTACGACTAGTTCGCATCTCCATACGACTTCGACCAGTCACGACTTCGGGAATTGAATGACCTGCTTGTGTACTCTCCCTTTGTCTCACGACATCTGGTTGAACTCCAGGTGAGATAATATGTCATCCATGGACTGTTCAATACTTTCTCGATCAAGTGTCGAATAACTTCATGTGGTCGACACTTCGACCACTAGTGGTATGGCCATGCACTTTCTTTATTCGACCACAACGAGGGGCCCAAAGACATCTCTTGTTATGTTAGGAGAGGCAAATCCCATATCCGACTAGTCACATTCCTCCGCATGTTTCATAGCATACCCGAAAGCTACCTTTATGACTACCTAGTTACGGAGTAGCGTTTGGCAACCCCTAAGAGTGCCATTACACATGTAGGAAACCATGCTGATCTCAGGTCTAAGGGTTATACATCATCATTGCTTGAGACCAACTAATGACATATAAAATCATAACAATCTCAATAGTGTCTCAAGGTGGGTCTTATCCAACACCATGTTCTCTAACATGTGTCCATATTATTGATTTGATATCTCCATATCTATGACATGTGAAACATGGTCATCAACCAATACATATGCTAGTCTATTCATATGTGTCCTCATATGTTTTCGACCAGGGAACGTTTAAGAATAATTATCGCAGAAATACAGAGTTTCACAATCAAGCCACATACTTGATGATAAATATTAACGATATAATTCTAGGAACAAGATAACACATTATCCAATGTTATGAACATAATGTAATATAATAATCTCTATGATTACCTCTAAGGCGTATTTCCAACAAAGCATCCTTTAATTTGAGTAGTTTCAAGCGTTTACACCGAAATCGCAAGTGATGCCCATGGCGCTGCCACGGGACATCACCGTCGGCTCGCCTCAGGCGACCTTAGGGCCCCGAGCCATGACTATTAGCAATGCGATGTCACCTCGAGTCCAATTTGAGCTTCAAATCCTCATTATTTTTAATCATTTAGTTAATAAACTAATGAGTCTATGACATGTGAGTCCGCCATAGATTTTATAAATAAAATCATGAAATAAAAAATCAGTCACTGACAAGTAGGGCCCACATGTAAGTTAATAAAATCTGGAAAATGTAAAAATGAGAAAATCCACCTTTATTTCATAGAAAAATACGTTTTCTCTATTGGAAAGCGTAAGCCTCAAAAAATACGCTTTCGAAGTTACCCTTTTATTTATTTTTAGGGTTTTCAATACAAACCGTGTGATGGACCGAAGCTGGATGTATACTGAGAACCGTGTGAGTGAAGAGTACATTAATGGCGTGTTTGCTTTTACAAGAGCTGCCGAGGAGGATTTGTTGAATAAGGGGGCGAAATGTAATACTCCGGAAGTGTGAGAAGCCTTTAGTCGGGATAATTAAATTTAATCGGTAGAGATTATTTTAATCGGGGAAAAGTTTATTTCAGAAATCATCAAAAACAAGAAAAGAGAGGGGCTTTTCCGCTTTTTCACACCCACTTGGGCCTGGGCCTTGGCCCATTTGGCTTTGTAGTGGCCGGCCAAAGGGGGGGAGGTGCCACCCTCCCCAAACCCTAGCCGCCCCTCCTTTCCCCTCCTCCCACTTGCGGCCGCCTCCCCTCGCTCCCTTGCCTCCCTCTGTCCGCACTGCTCCCTTACGCCTCCCCTCTGTCCAGGCTGCTCCCTTGTGCCTCCCCTCTGCCCAGGGTGCTGCTCCCTTGCGCCTCCCCTCTGTCCAGGCTGCTGCCCTTTGCGCAAGAAGGAAAAGGAGAAGAAGGAGAAGAAGGAGAAGAAGGAGAAAAAGGAGAAGAAGATCTTGCGTGGGGATTGGTTCAGCAAGCTCTAGCGGTTCTACAAGGGTAACGAGATGCCTTCCCCGCTGTTTGATCCGTAGTAGATGCGAAACCAATTAGAATTGTTGGATAAAAGTTTGGTCGAGAAGATTAGATTCTGGCCCAGCACCTTGCGTGGGTAATTTCGTGTATTTAGAGGCTGAATTTTAAGATTCCATCTCCTAGAGTTATGTGGGATCTGTCGTTACCTTTCGAGAGCAGCGAAGATCACTCAATTCCGATCCGAGTCAAAAGTTATGGTCGTTTTAGTATTTGCTGCCGTAAATCTGACGAGAATAATCTGTCTGGATATTTCCTAAAATATGAAAGGGAAATTGGTAGAATCTGAAAGTTCACACAACTAGGTTATTGTAGATAATTCGATAACCTTTTCAGATTGATAAAGAACGATCAATTCGGAGTTACCTATTAAAAGTTGTGGTCATTTTAGTTTTGCTGTTCGAACGTGTAGGCAGTTTCTGTACTGAAAGTTCAAACAATGGTTAGCCTCTTATTTTGGCCGAATTGGATTATCGTGTCAACTAGAGTATTGTAGATTAGTCAGTTAAGAATCTACAGAAATTGGGTTTACCTCTTTTCGACTTCCAGTTCATGAGTTATGTCAATTACCGTGCTGCTGTCCAGAAACGGTATATGGCGGAAGCGTTGTTTTTCGCCAGCTTTGTAAACTCGATTTGAGTCATCGAAGCGGTGTAGAACGCCGATTAGTAGCGCTGAGTATATTATGTCCTTATTGGAATTATTTTACTTGTTTAGGAGATGAAGCCTCAGGTTTAGGAGTATCATCTTTGCCGGCTAACGCGTCGCATCGTGGTAGGCAAGTAAATGTAGCGGTTGTGCTACGGTTTAACTCGTTATTCTTACTTCTTGCAATATACATGTTTTTCATAACTTGAAGTTGTGCCATGGTTGCATATTTTATGGATGAGGTCATGGTGACAAATTAATATTCATTTTTGCCATGCGTTGGAAGAGTTGTTGGTAGTCATGTGGTAATTTGCTTAATGAGCCAAATGCGGAATATGAAAATAAACTCAAGGTGGACATATTGATAATTCCTTGTGGTTATTTTCATGATGATCATGTTGTGGTCTATGTGATAGAGTTCCATTTAGATCGATTGATTTTGATCTTGGTGAATCGGGCGTAGGTTATGTGGTAATGGTCTTATGACACATTGGTATTGTGCTTAATGAGACACATGTGGGTTATGAGAAAATATTCATGATGAGTATGTTGTTGACCTTCGTGGTTAAATTCTTGTGGTTTATGCTTATCATATCATTCATGACATATCATGACATTTGCATTGTGGATGTCGCCGCTTATAGCCGCGATCAGATCGGCACAACATCGCATTGCCGTAGCACGATGCATACTTTTACCTTGTTGGGTAAAGGTGCGTGGAGCATAGCATACATATGCATTACATTGTGGAAAGATCATTTGCATACTCATGCAAGATATTGAGGTGAAGTTATTTTGCAAACAAACGCAACTTCATAGTTGCAATGTGGAAATTGACTCATGAGAGTCTCTTGTGGTATGAGTAATGTGGTTGTGGTTGTGGAATGGGGTTCATCCCTTGTGGTATGGTAGAGGTTGTGATTGTGGCATGAGATTCTTCTCTCTTGTGATAATTGTTGATAGCAGTTGTGGATGTGAGAAATAGTAAAGTTATGAGGTAAAACATGTTAATACTTTATTGTCATTGGTAGTGGTAGTGGTGAATAATATGAAGCAGTTGATCAAGATTCAATTGTTAATATTTTACTATCATTGGTAGTAAATATGGTTGAGGATATAATTGTGATCATTATGGGAATTGGATATTGATGCTTAATATCTTTGTAGTTTAATTAGCTTGTAAATGAATGTGGATTCACATTATGGATGTGGACATATGGATACTTTAATGATGTTGTATATTTGTTTGTAGTCCGATGAGCTCATTAAGCAGTTTGCTTGTCGAGATTTTTATCTCACCCTTGTTTCCCTACTGGTGATTGTTGAGCATTCATGGGATGGGTAGAGCGCACCACAATAATGCACTTGGTTCATCAACTCATGTTGTAATAAAGTCGATGAAATTCTAGCCAAATGCTTAACTATTTGTGGATGATTATGTTATTTAATAAGGATGGACTTGTGAACCATTCTTTGATTAATCTGCTAGAGGTTGTTTAATTATTGAACTTGTTACCGTTATCTTTATTCCCTTAGTTGTTTATGCTTCCGCTTAATGCTTCTTGTCTAGAGTTGTTGTCGAAATAATTTATCTTGAAATTATTGGCTAGCTGTAGAGTGGTTTAGTAGCATTCCAGGGTAATGTAGGTCCTGGGGTGTTACACGAAATATATGTACTATCCATGAATTGACTGCGAGAATCTGAAGATGTTTAAGAACCGAGCGTAGATCAAAGCACACTTGATTCGAAGGGGTTTCAAAAAGGGTTATACACGTTGGACTAGTCACGGTGAAGAGCAGATTATACAGGAAGGTAGTAATAATGACATCACCGACGAAGTCAACGATATACCGCCGAATGATGTCGATTGTGGTTCCGATTCGAATAGGGTGCACGATGACAATCTAGATCAGATGCTTCATGATGCAGAAGGGAATTGTGATGAGAGGGAGTATGTTAAATTCTGGGGCTTGACGGAGGACTCGAGAAACCTTTGTTCGCAGTCGCAAGCGGAATACAAAGGTTGTCATCCGTGCTTGAATCGCTAAAATTGAAGGCAAGCAACGGTTGGTCCGACAAGAGTTTCACTATTTATTAGGTCTCTTAGCGGACATGCTTCGGAGGGAAACGAGCGTCGAAAACCACCTATAAAGCCAAGAAGGTTCTTTGTCCATTGGGAATGGAAGTACAAAGAATACATGCATGTTCGAACGACTGTATCCTCTATTGTAACGAGTATGCAAACATGCATGTATGTCCAGTGTGCAACGCATCCTGATACAAGCGTAAGAATCAATCAGATGACGGCGAGAGAATCGAGGTGAAGAAAGGACCTCCTGCTAAGGTGGTGTGGTATCTTCCTGTAATTCCCCGTTTGAAGCGGTTTTGTGTGAACTCAAAGGAAGCAAAACTGCTGCATTGTCACTCGAAAGAGCGTAAGAATGACGAAAAGCTAAGACACCCTGTTGATTCCGCCCAGTGGAGAACAACGATAGGAGGTTTGTAGACTTTAGTGCGGAACCAAGGAATATAAGGTTTGGGTTGAGTACAGATGGTATGAAACCTTTCGGTAACATAAGCAGCCAACATAACACTTGGCCCGTGACGCTCTATATCTACAACCTTCCTCCATAGTTGTGCATGAAGCGAAAGTATATTTTGTTGTCGATACTTATCCAAGGGCCGAAGCAACGTGGGAATGATATTGATGTGTACCTAGCACCATTGATGGAAGATCTAAAAATATTATAGATTGAAGGGGTACAGGTATGGGCTGCGTACAAATGAGAGAACTTCACTTTACGCTCCTTGTTGTTCGCACCATAAATGATTATCCCGCCCTTGCTAACCTATTGGGCCGTAGTACAAAGGGGGCAAAGCTCGCACTCGTTGCTTAGATGATGCCGAGAGTGTGTGGTCAAGCACTCACACAAACCGTACATGCATCACCGTAGGTTCCTTCGGAGGGCTCACCCATATCGCGGAATGAAGAAACAATTCGACATAGAGAAGGAGGACAGTTCAACTCCAAGGCATTTAAGCGAAAAGGAGGTCTATGATATGGTAAACAATTTAGATGTTATGCTCGGAAAGGGACTAAATGGAGGACTCGTGAGAAGAACAACTGGAAGAAGGGATCAATATTTTGGGACTTACCTTATTGGGAGCACCTAGAAATTCACCACTGCATCGATGTCATGCACGTAGAGAAGAATGTATGTGATAGCTTTATTGGTCTCTTACTGAACATTCGTGACAAAACAAAGGATGGTGTCAACGCACAGCTTGACTTGGTTGATATGGACATCAGACCTGAGTTAGCACCGACAAAGACCGATAAAGGACGAACGTACCTTCCCCCTGCTTGTTACACTCTGTCCAAGGCTGAGAGAACTAAACTATGTCAGTGCTTTCATGGTGTGGAAGTTCCATCCAGTTACTCCGCCAACATGAAGAAACTTGTTTCGATGGAAGATTTAAAGTTAATTAGCATGAAGTCTCATGATTGTCATGTGCTGATGACACACATGCTCCCTGTTGTAATTAGAAGTATTTTGCCGATCAAGGTCCGAGAGACAATCATGAGGCTGTGTTATTTGTTTAACACAGTTGCTCAGAAGGTCATCGATCCCGAAACACCAGATGCTCTACAGGACGAGGTGGTGACGACTCTATGTGATCTTGAGATGTATTTCCCTCAGTTATTTTTTGATATCATGGTCCATCTCATTGTTCATATTGTGAGGGAGATAAATATGTGCGGGCCTATGTTCCTACGTAGCATGTACCCGTTCGAAGGTTCATGGGAATTCTCAAGTCCTATATACGGAATCGATCTCGGCCAGAGGTTATTTAACTAAAGAGGTCATTAAGTTCTGCATCGATTACATGGCTCAGGTCAAACCGATATGTGTGCCTCGATCTCACCATGAGGGGATGCTCGAGGGTATCTGTCGAACCCGGGAGCAAAGGATCATGGATTCTCTGTGCTTCATACACTAGTCTAGGAACAGATAGGGTACACAGTCAAACAAGAGATGACAACACAACCATAACACGCGATTCATTCAATATAATTTAAGTTTGTTACAAAAGGGGCATAAAGCCAATAAGCAAAATACAGCGGAAGCAAAAGTGGTAAGGTAAGCCACACGATTCACCACAAGCAATCGTTTGGGGGTGTAGCCTAGTCGTCCAAGTTCTCGTTCTCCTCGTAGCATTCCTATCCTGCTCAATTTTTGAATTAAGCAAGAGTGAGCACAAACAACCGTGCTCGCAAGTCACACCCAACAAGTAACAGATTATAATACATGCAAGGATTTATCAATGGAAGGCTTATACAGCTCAATTTGCGTGAAGTAATATTTTTCATTTAAATATTCAAACTAATTTCTAAAGCAGTTTATTCTATAGCTGAAATTCATTTTCTAAATTTCAAATTTTATAGTCAGATAGCATTCATCAACAAGTGGTGAAGGATACCCTCCTATCACATGTCTACCCGCCCAATTCCCATTTGGATAGAAATCCAAAACCATTTAAAAAAGTCTTTTGAAAATAAAACAAACATCTAACTTGGAGTGGCTTTGCTAGCATGTCCTTGACCGTGGACACGGCTATTCGAATAGTTCATAACACTCTACAGATGTTGTACAGCTTTACCCAAATGACACGACTTCTCTAGTTTGTTGGGCATCCGTCGATACCACTGCTCACTACCGTAGGTAAGAAGTCTAGAGCACGTGACAAGGCCTTTACAATGCGTCATACCACCGCAGTCCTGCCTCGCTAATGTTTCACCCCCTGTGGATAGAAACCCACAGGGTTCAGGCCCCCTCTTGCGCCAGGTGGGAATATATAAAAGTAGGTCATAAAAGACACCCACGCAACCGGATGGCACGACCAGGGTGAAACATTAAAATTAGTTGGCCATGTCCCGCCCACTCGGGACATGTGGTAGTACGATGGAGCATAGCAAGATGTAGCTCGAAGAACGGTCCTTAACTGACTTGGGCGACTTCCAAACAAACCCTAGGACTCGACCATAGAAATGAGTCGATCCCGTGCATAGACATGCACCCATCCAAACATCTATTTCTCCCAAGTCCAAACTAATTTTTATTTTGTTTAACAAGTCAAACCATTTTATAAATCTCTATGGTAAAGACAATACCATAGTAGCATTTTAAATCATAGATGATTTTGTGGCTAAATTGCCTAAAGTAAATATTTTTGGTCTAAGCTCTGGCTAAGCATAGTATTTTTCAACATATTCTAGTTCATACTAATGTATCAACCAGATTTCCACTAAGGTACCACGGAGTGGGTAATTCAATATCAAAATTGGGTATACAATGGAATTAGGGATAACTATAAATTTAAAATAGGGATTTAAATTACTTGAATTTAAATACGCATACAATAATACTTTAAAATAGAATTTAAATACTTTAAAATACTGGGATTTAATATGATCAAAGGTGTAACTTACCTTGCTGGAATGCTTGAGGATCTACCTCTTCGAAGTATTCGGGTTCCACGGGGTCGTAGAAAACTTCAAAGTCCTTGTGAATGTCAGGTAAGACTAACACAGGTGCGGATACTAGTCTTTTCTTCAGTTCTTGGAAACATTGCTCATAAGCATTTGTCCATTCAAACTTCTTTTCTTTCTTCAAACGTTGAGTCATAGGTCTAGCGGTTTTGGAGAATCCTTCGATGAATCTTCGGTAATAACCAGCTAATCCAAGGAAACTCCTTACTCCGGTAACGAATTTGGGTTGCCTCCAATCCATTACGGCTTCAACCTTGGTGGGATCTACTGCAACACTGCCTGCTGGCATGATATGTCCGAGAAAAGCTACTTGGCTTAGCCAAAATTCGCTTTTACTGAATTTGGCATAGAGCTGCTGCTCTTTGAGTTTTTTCAAAACTAACCTGGGATGTTTCTCATGCTCTTGCTCATTCTTTGAGTAGATGAGAATGTCGTCAATGAATACGACCACAAACTTATCCAAGAATTCCATGAATACTTTATTCATCATATTCATGAAATAAGCTGGTGCATTCGTCAAACAGAATGACATCACTGTGAACTCGTACAATCTGTATCTTGTGGCGAAAGCAGTCTTGGGGATGTCTTCTAGTCTGACCTTCAACTGATGATATCCGGATCTTAAGTCAATCTTGGAGAAAATACTTGCTCCTTTCAACTGATCAAAGAGATCGTAGATCCTGGGTAACGGATACTTGTTCTTTATTGTGACTTCATTGAGTGATCGGTAATCCACACACATCCTCATATTGTTATCTTTCTTTTTAACGAATAGTACAGGTGCTCCCCAAGGGGATGAACTTGGTTGAATAAAACCCTTGTCTTGTAATTCTTCGATCTGTTTCTTCAATTCTGCTAACTCATTTGCAGGCATTCTGTAGGGTCTCTTCGAAATTCGAGCAGTCCCTGGAACTAAGTCAATTAGGAACATAATGTCCCTAGCCGGTGGCATACCGGGTAATTCCTCAGGAAATACATCCGGGTATTCTTTTACTACTGGAATGTCTTCTAACCTTACTTCCTTCAGACTGGTCAGGATAGGACTCTCTGTAGTAGAGGTCTCAGGTCGAAATTCTACTTTAATTCCTTGTTCATTGGCGAGGATGATAGACCTATTGGTACAGTCTTTCTGGCCTTGATTCTTGGCTAGCAAAATCCATTCCGAGAATCACATCCAACCCTTGGGAGTGCAAGACTATTAGGTCTACCACGAAGGGTAGTCCTAATATTTCCAAGGTAAGATTTGGGCATAGGGAACTAGTCCTCATTTCCGAGCCCGGAGAATGAATTGACATAGGGTTAACTAAAGGAGAGATAGATAACCCATATTTTCCCACAAAATTATTTGAAACAAAAGAATGCGAAGCTCCTGAATCGAATAAAACTGATGCTGGTACGAAATTGACAAGAAACGTACCAAGGACCACATCTGGAGCAGTCTGAGCTTCTTCCGTTGTGACGTTATTCACACGTCCTTTCATGTACTGAACTGATGGCTTCACAACTAGTGTGCTGCCAGGTGCTGGAATTCCCTGGTTGGGTCGGGTTGGGGTTGCTGCTTGCTGCTTCTTCGGGCACTTATTGGCATTGTGCCCTAACTCGTTACAATGGAAACAGGTAACTCCTACAGTTGAGGTAGGTGCCTTCTTCTAAAACTGGCCTCTGGGCGAAGTGTTGCAAAAATCGACATTGACTAGGCGTGGAGCTAGCACAAGTGCTTTGGTTGAAGAGGACTGGGATTTCCCATGCTAAGGTGGCTGAGTCTGAGTGGTGCGGGGCTTGGGAAAACCCCCACAGTTGAACTTCTAAGTTGCTTGCCTTCTCTTGCGACTTTCTATCTCGAGGTGCTTGCCCTCCTGGCGAATTGCTTTGCTCACTAGCTGCTGGAAGTCTAAGTAATCTTGAGAGATGAGCTGGACGGAGAGGTCATCGTTGAGTCCTTCTAGAAAACGTTCTTGTTTGGACTCATCGGTTGCCACGTCTTCCGGTGCATAGCGAGCCAACTGGTTGAACTTGTGTAAGTAATCATTGACTAAGTGGCTGCCTTGGTGCAAAGCGCGAAACTCCTTTTTCTTCAGGGTCATCATGCCCAGTGGGATATGCACACGGCGAAAAGCCAGCACGATCTCGTCCCAGGTTTTGGTCTGAGCATCCACGTGGGACTCGGTGAAGTTGTCCCACCACTTGGACGCTGGTCCGTTCAATTGGTGAGAGGCAAAGAGTACCCTCTCATGATCAGAACACTGGATCATATCCAGTTTCTTGCCGACTGCCCTGATCCAATCATCAGCCTCCATTGGCTCGGTGCTGCTGGAGAAGGTTGGAGGACGCATCCTCATGAACTTTGATATGTTGGTCTTTGGAGGAGGTGGAGCGTGAGCTTGAGGTTGAGCTGCTACTACTGCTTGCAAGTTCTACGCGTTGTTGAGTGATTGCACGAGTAGGTTGATCAGTTGTGCTTGGTTGGCCATCATTTGGTGCCAATCGGGTCCTTCAGTTGGAGGAGGTGGCGGCGGTGGAATCAGGTTCTCTTGACGATCCACATTGTCTCTGTCCTGGCTGCTGGTGCTGCCACTGCCATTGCGAGTAGTCACCATCTGCTAGATCTTCAGAGACTTAGGAAACAAAGGAGGAACTAAGGGGGATGGGGCGAAACAACAACCCAAACGAAACGACCAACTCAAAAGCTTTTCCAAATAATTTTAATAGTTTTATAAAACATTCTACTCGATGCTCGCGGTCTTCGGCGACGCTTGCACAACGATGTCTTCTGGATAGCTTCAGGGCTTAAGGTCTTGAACATCATGGTTACTAACCGTGTGACCAACTATAGAGATTTTTCAGGGAAAGAGGATCTATTTAGCGTTGTAAAATAGTGAAGAGAGAATTAGGTAAGAAAGAATTGCTAAAAGAAGTTAAAGATAGATAGATGACCAAGATGAGGAGGGAACAAATTATTTTTCCTTGTTATATAAAGTAAGTTTCAAAATCTTTCTACTAACGGTTATTCTAGCTAGGTTACGACCTACAGTCGAGATGGCTCTGACACCACTTCTTGTTGAACCTGGGAGAGAAGTATCCCGGATTCTCTATGCTGCATACACTAGTCCAGGAACAGCTAGGGTACACAGTCAAACAAGAGATGATAACATAACCATAACATGCGATTCATTCAACATAATTTAAGTTCGTTACAAAATGGGGCATAAAGCCAATAAGCAAAATACAGCAGAAGCAAATGCAGTAAGGTAAGCCACACGATTCGCCACAGGCAATCGTCTAGGGGCGTAGCCTAGTCGTCCAAGTTCTCGTTCTCCTCATAGCATTCCTCTCCTACTCAATATTTGAATTAAGCAAGAGTGAGCATAAGCAACCATGCTCACAAGTCACACCGAGCGAGTAACAGATTATAATGCATGCAAGGATTTATCAGTGGGAGGCTTATAAGGCTCAATTTGCGTAAAGCAATATTTTTCATTTAAATATTCATACTAAGTTCTAAAGCAGTTTATTCTATAGCTGAAATTCATTTTCTAAATTTCAAGTTTTATAGTCAAATAGCATTCATCAACAAGTGGTGAAGGATACCCTCCTATCACATGGCTACCCACCCAATTCCCATTTAGATAGAAATCCAAAACCATTTAATAAAGTATTTTGGAAACAAAACAAACATCTAACTTGGAGTGGCTTTGCTAGCATGTCCTTGGCTGTGGACACGGCTATGCGAATAGTTCATAACACTCTGCAGAGGTTGTACAACTTTACCCAAATGACACGACTTCTCTCGTTTGTTTGGCATCCGTCAATACCACTCCTCACTACCGTGGGTAAGCAGTCTAGAGCATGTGACAAGGCCTTTACAATGCGTCATCCCACCGTAGTTTTGCCTCTCTAAGGTTTCGCCCCCTGTGGATAGAAACCCGCAAGGTTTAGGCCCCCTCTTGCGCCAGGTGGGAATATATAAAAGTAGGTCATAAAAGACACCCACGCAACCGGATGGCACGACCACGGTGAAACGTTACAAATTAGTTGGCCAGGTCCTACCCACTCGGCACATGTGGTAGTACGATGGGGCATAGCAAGATGCGGCTCGAAGATCGGTTCTTAACTGACTTGGGTGACTTCCAAACAAACCCTAGGCCTCGACCATAGAAATGAGTCGATCCCGTGCATAGACATGCACCCATCCAAATATCCATTTCGCCCTAGTCCAAACCAATTTTTATTTTGTTTAACAAGTCAAACTATTTTATAAATCTCTATGGTAAAGACAATACTGGAGTAGCATTTTAAATCATAGATAATTTTGTGGCTAAATTTCCCAAAGTAAATATTTTTGGTCTAAGCTCTGACTAAGCATAGTGTTTTTCAACATGTTCTAGTTCATACTAATGTATCAACCAGATTTCCGCTAAGGTACCAAGGAGTGGGTAATTCAATATCAAAATTGAGTATACAATGGAATTAGGGATAACTATAAAGTTAAAACAAGGATTTAAATTAGTTGAATTTAAATACGCATGCAATAATAGTTTAAAACAGAATTTAAATACTTTGAAATATTGGGATTCAATATGATCAAATGTGTAACTTACCTTCCTCGAATGCTTGAGGATCTACCTCTTCGAAGTATTCGGGTTCCCCGGAGTCGTCGAAATCTACACGAGAAAACGAGCCGAATTCAAATAAAATTCAAATAAAATCAAATGACATTCAAATAAAATCCAAATGAAATACTTTTAGTGTAGATATCTAGGTCTTGAATTTAGATGAATTTAGAAATTTGAATCGCTCGAATCGGAGTTCGAACAGAGAAGATATGGCCTTAGGAAGTTTACAAAATACGTAAAATCAAGAAAAGGGGGATTTTCCTGATTTTTCTGGATTATTTTCTCAAAGGAAATCCGGTTTATAGCATTAGCTGACGTCAGCCCTGGGGTTTTATTTTCGATTGAATTATTTTTCAATGGGAAAACCCAAAAAAAGCCACGTCAGCGCTGATGGGGCAGCCGTGTCAGCGGAGGGCTAAGGTGGCATGCACATGGCGCCAAGTGGCAGCCACGTCAGCACCCGAGCCGGCGGCGCTCAGGGCCCGATGGCTACCAGCGATTGACAGCGAGATGTCCGGCGGCAAGGGTGTCCAGAGAGAGGAGCTCAAGGCGAACTCGAGGCTCACGGCCAGAGGACGCGTGTCACGGATGGCCGGCAGTCAAGACGAAGAGCGGCGACGGTGGCGGTTGAAGGTGGAGGTGACACTCTGGTGAGAGTCTGGTGAAGGGGAGGTGCGCACGGGGTGACCCATGCCTTTACGATGCCGGAGGTGGGGTCAGAGGCGGTGAAGGAGCCTTGGTGGCGGCGCAAATGGCGGCGGCGACCTTCGGTGACCGGCGACAAGGAGCTCAAATCGGGGAACGGAGGAGAGCGAGAGGGTGAGGGTGAGTAGAGGGGATCGTGACAGGAACTCAAGGTGCACCTGAGGCTCACCTTAAATAGGTGCGGGGAGGGCTATAAGAGGTGAGGGAGGTATGGGCGGCGGTGGACTTTACAGCGGTGAGGATGGGAGCAGGTGGCGATTGGGCATGGGAGGCGGAGTGGTGGCGGCAACAGGCGCAGCGAAGGCGGGAGGTGACGCGACGTGGACAGGGGAGGACGCGGAGGTGACAGTGCTAGGGTGGAGCCGGCGCAAAACGCGACGCAAATCCACGCACGCTCGGTCGCGTGAGGAAGAAGACAAGGGAGGGAGAAGAAGAAGCTGACAGGTGGGCCCCACCTGTCAACGGGAGCAAGCTGGCGAAGGCGAAAGTGAAGGCGAAGGCCATCCAATTTCAATCGAACGGCTCAAAATGAAAGAGACTTTCGACCGCCGAATGTGGTTAACGCAATCGGTCGCTCAAATTGGATCGACGGTCCACAGGATTGGGACGCTCAATGTCCGAACGTTACAAGCGTGATCGAGCCATTCGTTTTGATTGGACGGCAGGTAATGAAAGAAGGGCGCGAGCGCGCGGGAATGGGCCGCGCGAGAGGAAAGGGGAAACGGGCCGAAGGGAGGAATTTGGCCCAAAGCCAAAGGAGGGATTTAAAATGCATTTTCGATTAAAGAAATGCTAGAAAACTAAAGAGGCTTTTAGAAATTAGTTAATAAAGTCTAAAAATTCTAGAAAAATACACAAAAATCCCTTGAATTATTTAGAGCTTAATAAAAAAAATACTTTTAACTATAATTTAGCTTTTAATTTTGCAAACAAAATGGATTTAAATTTCGAACAAAAGGAAAAACCATTTTTAAATTCTAGAAAATGCAATAAAAGCCTTAAAATCCAAATAAAATCCAGAAAACTCAAATAAACCAAATTTTAATTTAGTTGAAGTTTGCTTAATTCAAATTAAATAGTTTTTTATTTCTAAAATCTCAATTTAAGCTTCAGCAACTTAATAAACTCAAATGGTTACTTTTATTTTGAAAATTTTCAAAAAGCTCGAAAAACCGGGATGTTACAGTATCGGGACCATCGGAAGGAAAGCAATCACTCAGAGATGAGAGCGTATGCTCAAGCCCATTTCACGCCTTGCAACAATGACTCAAGTGTCCCCAGATATTGACTAAAGATACCAAAGACAAGGATGTGCTTCAAGAACCGAATTAGGAGTGATCGGATGTTTGGATCACGAGACAGCACAATAGTCGGTTCAACCAATGGTTGAAGGAGTGACTCAGTAGGAGCTCATCAAGTGATATGCTGACATGGTTGGCAAAAGGGCCAACATTTACAGTTGTGACATGGTAGGGATATGACATAAATGGGTACACATTCTATACACATGCTCAGGATATAAAGTGCACTAACTAGAACAGCGATGTCAGCATAGATGCATTCAGTACCGATGGGCTGAGGAGCTCCTACTATGGGCTCATAGAGGAGATATAGGAGCTTGACTACGTGCTTTTCAAGATCCCATGTTTTGGTCCTGTTGGGTCCATCTCCCACAGGTGAAGGTCGACAAGTACGGCGTCACTACCATGGACCTCGAACGTGTCAGATACAAAGACAAACCATTCGTACTCGCTAACCAAGTTGTTTAAGTCTTCTATGTAACCGACCAGGCAAATAAGAAGCGTCGCGTAGTTCTTTATGGAAAAATGAGGATTGTCGGAGTTGAGAATATAGTGGACAAGGAAGAATGCAATCAATTTGACGAGTTGCCTCCTTTTCAAAATGGCATAAGGGTTGAGGAAGAACAACGTGATGAAACTAGTTACATACGCGTCGATCATCATGAAGGGCTAATTTTTAAATATTGAACAATGTGTGTATATGTATGTTCTGAATGGTTAATTTTAGTTCATTTGAGTTAATTGATTTGTACTATGAAATGGATGTGCTTGTTTCTGAAATGAATGTAAATTGGATGTATACATGTACTTGTTGTGTTTTCTGCTTGTTTCAGAGGGCATGGTTAGCATTTTCTGAGGCTAGCCAATAAACAGAACTAGATTAACTAATACAAAATAATATCACGCATAGCTTCATCTACAAACCGTCAGGATTATATATCACGCACATTTCATCTCGCAAACCTGCTCAGAATACATAGCTATCACGCATGGGCCTTAGCATAAACCGCTCAGGATACATCATATATCACGACGGTTCCTTTGTAAAACCATCTCGTGATATCATATATCACAAACGGTTATTTATTGGAACCGCTCGTGATATTATTTATCGCTGCATGCTTCTACTTTAGAACCGTCTGTGATGTCCATCCCTATTTATATTCGATTCTAGGTTTGCCTACGCCCCTCAAGCGATTAAGTTTCTCAACTCCTCCCGAGCCCATCGCCACCTCCTCCTTGAGCCCGACGCGACTCCTCCCCTGAGCCCGTCACCGCCGACCTTGACATCGCCTCCTCCTCAAGCCCGACACAACTCCTCCCCTAAGCCTGTCGTCGCTGTCCTCGACGTTGTTGCCTCCTCGAGCCCAGTGTGCCTCCTCCCCCGATCCCACCGCCTCCTCCCCTCTCCCGAGCATGCGTCGCCTCCTCCTCCCCCGAGCCCAGCATGCCTCCCCTTCGACACCGCCCTGCTACTCTGGTACTGCTCCCTGCTCATCCTTCTCCTCGATGTCCAAAGGTAACCAATGCCGAGTTGCCGACCCTGACGCCCCTTTCCCTCACTCTTGCTATCAATAATCTGTCATGCTATCATGGACCTCATGGACTCAAGATAATTGCGCTAGTATCTGGTTCAAACACTGAGTAGTATGAGGTGTTGTACTTGTTTTAGGAATTTGTATTTGTTCTAGTCAGTGATTCATATGGTATTTGTTTTGATACTGCTACTGGAATATATTGCAATGTAGTGTGGTGGGCTTGAGATGAATGCTCTGTGATGATAATAGTCTTGTACTGAAATTGTTTTGATAATTGGGTTTGAACTTGAGCTCTAATTGGAATACTTACTCTGCATCTGAGAGCAATATATATCAAAATGTTAAATCTTAGCTTTATGCTAATTTCATTTGTTCACATGATGTTTGTGTTGAGTATATTATTCCTCTTAAATGACTTGGAGGATTTACATGTTTATATGTCAATTATACGTTGTTCATGAGAGCATATTATTCCATACACATAGAGATCGAATCTTATGACAATATGTTCATACGTGTAAGAACTTCTATTTCTTTTGAAGATGTCTTCCGCTCATTCTTCATCATCGTCGCCTCATGTGTCTGATACGCCGTCCTCTGAAATATCCAAGCGCGGTAGAAGAAGAGGAATATTGAAAAGACCTAGGGGCCGATTTACCATCACGGAGGTCCATGAGTCTAGGGCCCCTATCAATCCTCGCCGAGCAGCGTCCGCATTTTGGAGAACGGTCGGAATAGTTGCACGGCAACGGGTCAACATCACCTACGATTCGTGGAAGGAGTTGACCAAAGTTCGTAAAGGTGAGTCACGACGGATATTTTCCAATCGTTTGAGATCCTGAAACAACACGAGGGCTCTGTGCGACAACACGCATTGCTATAGGCGTGCAAAGTGTGGAAGAACTTCAAGGGCACGCTTGTCAAGAACTACGTGGAGAAGGATTTGAGGCCCTTCGATAAGTATCCATTCTTGAAAGAGTGCTGGGAAGACTTTATGGTGAAGAAGAAACAGATGATTTTAGGAGTGAAAGTGCAACGCACAGGGCCCTCCAGGCAAAAAACAAGCACCTCCACAAACTCGACACCACTGGGTATATGGGTAAAATCCCACAATGGAGGGATCAGGACCAGTAAGCAAACCGTTCGAATGTCGCCCCGCCATTTGCCGAGATCACTGATGAGCATGCCCAAAATTGGGTAATGGGAGGTTATCTACCTCGCTTGAGGCCATCTCCTTTCAAACCCCGCAGACGTGGAAGTGTCCAATACCGTAAGATTTCGAACTACCTAGTTTGTAATTACTTCATAACTTCATAGGAAATGAAATGACATGTCGGGCTATTGCAGGTAACACTGAGTGCACAATCTTCTCAAGGCTCACTCCAGACAGACAGGGAGAGAGATATACTCTCCGCGGCCTTGGGAAACAATGAGCACCCAGGTTGCACGAGAGACGTTGGTCTTTATGTTCTATGGAAATATAGATTCCGAGAGGACTCCGAATCGTACCGGAGTAGAAAGAAAGCCAAAGCCGAGCGTGATGCAAAGCTACGAGAGGAGATTCGTGAATCCCTCAAAGATGAGATCACTAAATCCCTCAGAGATGAGATCGATGATCGCATCAGAGCTAAGACGCAGTGGTGGATGGAGAACTTTGAGGAAAGGCTTAGGGAAGTTCAGTTGCAAGTCCCAAATAAGTTGCAAGCTCCTGCCCCTACTATGCTAGCCAGCCCCCTAAACTTCTGAGTAGCTGCGCGTCCAACCCTAACCCTACCCCAATAGGTGACAACAGATTTCCTATCGATGACATCCAGGTAATAATTATTATCTCTGGAATGCTCGATCCATTGATAGGCCTATTTGAGTAGCTAATTTTGTATCGTTATGTAGGTGGCTACGAAGTGCAAGCTCCAAGTGAGAGATGCCTCTGCTGCCCTAGATGCTGCTTCGGGCCAAGTGTATCCATCCGGTGTTGGGGCTTTGGTACACGGTGTAAATCCAACGCCGGGTTTTGTACAAAGTGAATGTGGACAGTGTTTATGCCAATTTCGCGGCCGTCCCGCTGCATATTCCCCCAAACGACGAGGTCATGACTCTAGAGCAAGCCATTGGAGCATTCATCCAGTGGCCCAAGAGGGACATCTACCTGGAGCTACCTGCTCCGGTGTCAACTTCACAGGAATGTCCTGCAACAGTGCCAAGTCCACGGGAGCTGACTGCACCGGAGCTACCTGCACTGAAGTGGCAAGGGCCTAGTGCATCAGATGCATCTACACCTCGTGCTCGGTCGACTCTCGTGAAGTCGACCTCTACAAAGCGAGGCAGAAAGGGCAAATCGAAGACGGTCAACTCCTGTTCTGATATCCCCTTCTTGCCATTGGCCTAGAAATTCATGCTAGGTGAGCCGTTGATCGAGAGGTCAGACAACTCTACCCTAGGATTGGCTTGCATGAGATTGCATATATGGTACATGGAACAAGCCAACAAGACGGATGAACAACGATGCTTGGATGTCACCGTCAAGTTCAATAAGGATCATTTTAACCACGAGGCTCAAGATTGTGTCTTCACGGTGACCTTCGAGGACTTGTTATGTCTCTTCATCCTCGACTCCCTCAACGTCTCACTTATGCGATGCTGGACACTATAAGTGTGTACAATCACGGTCAATGTTCGTGTAATACTGATAAATGTTATATATAACTCCTTGTTTTTGTGTGTGTATATATATATATACATGATTTCTGAAGCCGAATTAAGGAATTCACCGGTAGGTTTCCTCGACCCACACATGGTCTCCTAGCAAACCATCAAGGAGAATGCAAAATTCGTCGAGGATTACATGACAGAGTCATTCTTAGCTCACCGCAACAAGGAATTCATACTTTTGCCCTACAACCAGGAGTAGTGTTGCACTAGTCGCTATACTTGTTGATTTGTACTTTATAAACAATACAAACTTAGGTTTAATGACCATGGTGACATACTTGAGTAGGTACCAGTGGATTCTAATTGTAATTATACCAAAACAAAACATGGTAATATACCTAGATTCCCTACAGAGGGCCAAACACAACTTCACAGTTGTCCGAAAATTAATCGGCAGGTAATGTAATACCCCGAATATCAACTGGAGAGATTATTAATTAGGAGAGGGAAATTAATTAAAATTCAGTTTTATTGGGGGGATTTTGGATCTTGGGCCTCCGACCCAAGCTTGTGCAGCCTTGAGGGCCGACCATATGTGGGCCAAGAGGGGGAAGGCGCCCCAAAAGCCCAAACCCAAGCCACCCCTTCCACTTAACCCTAGGCCGACCCCTCCCTCCCCTTTCCACCTTGGCTGCCGCCCTCTTCCTGCACATTACACCGCCCCTCCCTGCTCCATTGCGCCATCCTTGTCCCAGGTCCAGAGCTGCTGCCTCCCCTCCTCCTCTTCCACCTCCTTGTGGTCGCCAACCCCCTTGCAATGTGGCCGGCCAGCGGGAAGAACAAGAAGAGAGAAGAAGAGAGGAAAAGGGGAAGGAAGAGGAAGAAGGTGGGGATGATCTTCACGAGGGGATTCAGCAAAATCCAGTGGGATTTCGTGGGTAAACTCGCATTCCCGATTGGATTTAATAGATAATTTGTATGCGATTCGTCATCTTTAGCTGTTCTGTGCTTGCCGTAGTAGATTGGTTTAATTTGTGATCTGTTGACGCGCGAATTCAAGATAGTTCCAGGCAGATTATGTGTTTAGCGTCTCCTAGAGATATGTGGCATTTGTCTTCAGCTTTCAATAGGCTCTAAGATCACCTAAATTGGAGTTATGGTTTGGGAGATACGTTAGTTTCTTTACTGCTGTCCAGAAATCTTGACGAGAATTAGCAGTCGTCTTGTTTATTAATTAAGATTTTGTTAAGGGCCGATTCAGGGATGTTGCCCAAAACTATTTTATAGGTAATTCCATTAGCTTTCGGGATTGATAAAGAACACCCTTTTTGGATCTGTAGAACAAAAGTTATGTACATTTTAAGTTTACTGTCCAAAACGTATGTCAAATTCTGACGGTAATTTTGAGCTGTGGACTAAAATTTGTTAAATGCATAATCTGAGGGTCGATCTAACTAGAATTTTGAAGTTCATATTCTTATCTTTTCAAATTGATAGAGAAATCAATATTTGGTTCAGCCAATTAAAAGTTATAGCATTTCTTGTGCTGCTGTCCTTCCTGTCTATCACATTATAACTTTAGATTTTCAACTGAATAGTAGACTCAGATGTGGGCAGAATTAGAGGATCTCGTCAACTAGGTTATTGTAGATAATTTTGTTATCTTTTCAGAGAGTCTAATATCGCACCTTTTCGAGTTTTAGAGCGAAAGTTATGAAGTTTTTAGTTCTTCTGTCCAGTATAGCTTCCTGCTAGAATGTCGTTCAGCTTGAGTAGAATATATATATGTAAAAACTTTGGATTTTGGGGAGATGAGGTAGAAGCATTGCGAGTAGCGTCTTGATATCATGTTGTTCTTATTCAAGTAATTTAATGGTGTAGGAGGAGAGGCTTTGAGATTAGCGGCATCATCCTTCCCTCCTAACGTGTCGCAACGCAAAAAGCAAGTACATTATGGATTATATTGACTGTTCTTTGTTCGATGTGCTTGATGTTTATGCTATGTTTAAATTCTATGGACTATGATTATATTCCAATGATTCCTGCTTCTTACCACGTATGATAATCCATGCTCTTGAGATTATATCTTTTATATTCATATATTCATTCATTCATATGTTCATGTTTCAACCACTGGAGTGGTATTGAAAGTCCCATCATTCTAATATGGGCATGTAAGACCCACCATTCCAATGTGGGCAAATTGGATCCCCGTTATAAAATATTCTTCATACGGGCCTTGGATCATCGCATTTTGATAATGCGGGCATGACTAAACACCGACATGTGTTCACTGGCTATACCGGTATAAGCAGAAGTGAAGAGCATACATTCCATTCTTGCATAAGATTTCTACCATTCTGTTTCATATTCAAACGTTGTGAATGTTATGATCTTGATTCAGTAAATTTCCATACTATTCTGTTATACTTGCTGAGTCGTGGACTCATTCTTGCCTTTGTTTGTGTGTTTTAGGTAAACACTGTTGACGGCATGCTTGGGAGGTATTAGTCACATATCACTTCATTCACTTCACATATCACTATTAATTAATGGACTTGTTACTATCTTTCATTTGGTAATGTTGGATTGTAATGATGGAATTCGGATGGTTGAAGTTATCTTTCATTATGACTTGGTTGAACTAGTGAATGTTTAATAATCGTCGTATAGATACTTGTTAGTTTTATCTTGAATAGTGCAATAGGATTGGATATTTTCAAGTTTGATTTGTTGCTGAAATTTATTTCAATTCTTAGGGACAATCTATTATTTGTTGATCCTTACCTGTTAATAGCCGATAGACTGTTGAAATTATTTCGTATTGTTGAAGTATGTTAGATTTTAAGTAATGTCTTGCCTTCCGCATTGCCAGGGTGTTACAGGTAAACACATTTCCTCTATAGAAACTCTATTGTAGTCTTTCCTTCCTTTGCAATGGCTAAGGCTAACTTTTTGGAATTACATAGTTCATTCATCGCGTACTATGCAAAGGGAGGGAAATCCAAGGGAGTGAACCTGCGACACGATCTAAAATTCCCAGTATTCGCTAGCTAGTACACATTAATCCTATATAGCACTTCGTAGTAATACCTCTCGAACTAACCAATTCTATTTTTGTAGTGCCACCAAAAGCCACCTGCCTGCAACCTCTGTGGATACTATGTTTGCCATAACATGGAACTGCTCGTCGGTTCTGCGATGACCAATGACCCTCAGGTTTGTCAATCTTGCAATAATTATTTCATACTTATCAATTTATATATGCACAAATTTAATCTTCGTAGCGATAGGTTACGACCATCGCAGAAACTACGTTGGAACAGGGCCAGCACATAAATATTCGAGGACAGTTTGCGGGATTTTTGAACCGTGAGGTCATAAATCTAGATGGAAAGTTCCATAATGTATATTGAACTTGATTGGAATAAGATTGAACTTAATGGTACATATGTGTAAATGTACATGAATGGTTAATTTTAGTTAATTGATTTGTGAATTGGATGTGCTTGTTTTTGAAATGAATACAAATTGGATGTGCTTGTTTCTGAAATGAATGTGAATTGGATGTATACAACTTGTTGTGTTTCAGCTTGTTTCAGAGGGCATGGCTAGCATTTCCTGAGGCTAGCCAATAAACAGAAATAGATTTAGTAATACAAAAGAATATCATAGATGGTTCCTTAGGACATACCGTTTGTGATGCATCATCTCTCACAGACGGTTTCATCTACAAACCGTCTGTGATACATAAGCCATCATAGACGGTTTCATCTACAAACCGTTTGTGGTAGTCGACTAGCACAGACAGTTTTGAGTTTAATAACCATTTGTGATAGTATGTATCACAAACGGTTCGAAAACCGTCTGTGATGACCTCATGTCATTACACACCCATAAACTCAGACGGCTCATAAAATCGTCTGTGATTACGTTTTTGAACCGTATGTGAAGTCCTTTTCTATAGTAGTGTGTAATACTGATAAATGTTATATATAACTCCTTGCTTTTGTACATATATATAGATACATAATTTCTGAAGCCGAATTAAGGAAATCACCGGTAGGTTTTCTCGACCCACACTTGGTCTCCATGCAAAACATCAAGGAGAATGCAAAATTCATCGAGGATTACATGACGAAGTCTTTGCTGGCTCACCACGACAAGGATTCCATACTTTTGCCCTACAACCAGGAGTAAATGCTGCACTAGTGGCTATACTTGTTGATTTGTACTTTATAAGCAACACAAACTTAGGTTTAATGACCATACCTGTGAAGGTTCCATTAGATTCTAATTGTAATTATACCAAAAAGGAACAAGGTAATATACCTAGATTCCTAAAGAGGGCCCCAAACGACTTCAGTGTTGTTCAAAAATTAACCGACAAGTAAACACATTTCCTCCATAGATAACTCTATTGTAGTCTTTCTTTCCTTTGCAATGGCTAAGGCTAACTTTTTGGAATCATGTAGGTCGTTCGCGCATGTACTATGCTAAAGGAGGGAAATCCAAGGAAAGGATCCTGTGACACGATCTAAATTTTCCGATATTCGCTAGTACACATTAATCCTATATAACACTTCATAGTAGTGCCTCTCGAACTAACCAATTCTATTTTTGTAGTGCCACCAACAGCCGTCGGGCAACACCTGTGGATACTATGTTTACCACAACATGGAACTACTCGTCGGTTCCACGATGACCAATGATCCTCAAGTTTGTCAATCTTGCAATAATTATTTCATACTTATCAATTTATATATGCACGAATTTAATCTTCCTAGCGATAGGTTGCGAGCATCACTACAACTGCGTTGGAACAGGACCAGCTCATAAACATTCAAGGACAGTTTGCGTCATTCTTGAACCATGAGGTCATAAGCCGAGATGGAAAGTTCCACAATGTAGATTGAACTTGATTGGGATGAGATTGAACTTAATAGTACATATGTGTAAATGTTCGTGAATGGTTAATTTTAGTTCATTTCAGTTAATTGATTTCTGAAATGGGTGTACTTGTTTCTGAAATGAATGTGAATGGATGCATACATGTACTTGTTGTGTTTCTGCTTATTTCGGAGGGCATAGATAGCATTTGCTTAGGCTAGCCAATAAACAGAAATAGATTTAGCAATACAAAAGAATATCATAGACGGTTCCTTAGTAAAAACCATCTGTGATACATCAACTATCACAGACGGTTTTATCTACAAACCGCTCAGGATACCTCTCACTATCACGCATGCTTCTAAGTTAATAACCGTCTGTGATAATCTGCATCACAGGCAGTTCAAAAACCGTTTGTGATGATCTCATGTTATTACTGACTCATAAACTCAGATGACTCACGAAACCGTTTGTGATGATCTTTTGAACCATCCGTGAAGTCCTTTTCGTAGTAGTGTAACTCGCTTTGAACTAATGTTGCAAACTTGAACTACAAAGCCCATCACATAGCCTAAATGAATAGTCACAATCGTCTAGACTAGCTTTCCTTGATCTTTGATGAAATGTAAAGCACTTCCCAAACAACGAGCAATCCCAACCGTGCAATGAATCCCAATGAGAGGTTTAATTACATTGCCAATTACATGATCAAATGACATGTGTAACGTTATGTGGATTTCCTAAGTATCCAATCTAAGATATACACACATTGAATAAACACAATAATTCATATTATCTCTCGTCGGACTATATGGCATATTAATACATTTGAACTAACACCGCTGGCGTGAATTATAAAACCCACCACAAGTCCTAAATGAATGTTATCACAATCTCTCGATCCTAGCTTTCTTCATTTATGACAAAGATGGAAAACACTTATGTAGAAGTAGCTCTCACACCATCAGAGTTAATGGCAAAGATAGACCACTACGAGTACACCAAAAACCTTATTGACGCACATACCATAAGATATCTTAAGCATCCAATTTACGATCCGTATGTTAACTGAAGTCAACAAAACACATAAAAACCTCTCTTAATACAGCCCATCACATCATTACATTTCCTATCTAACATGACTTCGTTTAAGCTAACACCGTAGGCTTGAAATAGAAAAACCCTCTACCAGGCTTGATTGAATGCAATCATATCTCTCTACATGGCTTCCTTAATTTATGACTAGACCAAAAGTAGCCCTCGAACGATGAGCTCACACTGTGGAAGCTAAAGGCAACGAGAGAACGCCACAACACACCCCCAAAGCTAGACTTATGTCATTTGTTCCATAACTTAGAAACACTTGTACCATTAGATAGGAACCCTGGATATCCAATTTAGGATCCACACATTGAATGAACGCACCAACTCACATGAAAAATCTCTCTTTATATTTGTCCAAAACATCAATACATTCCTTCCAACCTCCTGCCGTCCGAACTAACACCACAGTCTCAACTGTAGCATCATCCATTATCAAATGACATGTGTACCATAATATGAATGCCTTTATCCCAACTAGGATCCGCATGTTAAATTAACACAATAACAAACATCATAATCTCTCTTGATACAATCTATGACATCAATGCATTATCCTCTACAACCTTACTCCGTTTGAACTAATGCTGCAAATTTGAACTACAATACCCATCACAACAGCGCAATGGATCCCAATGAAAAGCTTACATTGCCAATTACATGATCGAATGGCATGTGTATAGTTATGTGGATTTCCTAAGTATCCAATCTAATATATATGCACATTGAATAAACACAAGGACTCATATATACATCTATCGTCATACTATATGGCATATTAATACATTTGAACTAACACCGCTGGCCTAAATTATAAAACCCACCACAAGTTTTCAATGAATGCAATCACAATCCCCTAACCTAGCATTCTTCATTTATGACAAATGAAAAGCACTTCTAAATAATCAGCTCTCACGCCATCAGAGCTAATGGGAAAGATAGAGTGCTAGCTACTATGTACCCCAAAGCAGATATCTCCCTACATGGCAATCATATCTCCCTACATGGCTTCCATTATTTATGACTAGATGGAAAGCAGCCTTCGAACAACGAGCTCTCACACCATGGAAGCTAAAGACAAAGAGAGAATGCCACAACGCATCCCCAAAGCCAGGCTTACGTCATCCATTCCATAACCTAGCAACACATGTACCATCAAATAGGCACCCTGGATATCCAATTTAGGATCCACACATTGAATGAATGCACCAACTCACATGAAAATCTCTACGTGTTTGTCAGAACATCAATACATACACCCTCCAATCTCACTCCGTCCGAACTAACACCGCAGTCTCGACTGTAACATCATCCATTATGAAATGGCACATGTACCATAATATAGATGCCTTTATCCCAACTAGGATCCGCATGTTAAAGGAACACAATAACAAACATCATAATCTCTCTTGATACAATCTATGACATCAATGCACTATCCTGTACAACCTGACTCCGTTTTAACTAATGCTGCAAATTTGAACTACATTACCCATCACAACTGCACAACGGATCCCAATGAAAAGCTTACATTTCCAATTACACAATCGAATGACATGTGTATAGTTATGTGGATCTCCTAAGTATCCAATCTAATATATATGCACATTGAATAAACACAAGAACTCATATGTACATCTATCGTCATCAGTGTTCACCTAGGCGCTAGGCGGAAGGCGAGCGGAGAGTGGCCGCCTAGTGCCTAGCCTGCCCAGGCGCCGATCTGTGCAACCGACGGTCGAACAGAAACAACAGGAGGGAGAGGAGAAGGAAGTGAAGAAGAAAAAGAAAAGAGAGAACCTGGCCGACCTGGTCCAATCCAGCCCAACCTAGTGATTCGACCGCAACGCGCAAGTCACAACATTGACCAAAGGCTAGCTGGTCCACCGCCGCCGCCCTTATCCTCTCGGTCCCTACGCTTGCCCTCGCTCTCGCTCTTCACCTCGCTCTCGCTCTCCCCTCTCCCATCCCACCAACGCCTCATCCCCCTCCCATCAACACAAAAAATCGGTGGCAGGGAGACAAAATATAGCGTCGGGGAAGCAAAATCGATGGCGGGGAAGCGACAGCGATGTTGATATGGTCGGGGAGGAGGCGATGCTTGAAGGGTTGTCAGGGAGGAGGCGGCGCGCGACGGGGAGTCGGGGAGGAGGCGGCGCAACAAGGAGCCAGGGAGGAGGCAGACTGGCAGAGAGGAAGAAATCATGGAGCTAGGGTTTGGGGCCACGGGTGAGTCCCGCTTCACTTACCTCTTTTTCTCCCACGTGCACGCCCAGCTCCACCCGACCCCGCCATGCCTTGCCGCTTGTCCGCTGGGCCCGCTTGGACCGGACGTTGACCGCTAGGGGGCGATTGAGCCCGAGTCACGGTGGCTGGCTTGCGCCTAGCGCCTAGGCGGCCGCTTAGGGGAACACTGATCATCATACTATATGGCATATTAATACATTTGAACTAAATGAATGCAATCACAATCCCCCTAACCCAGTTTTCTTCATTTATGACAAATGGAAAGCACTTATGAAGAATAAGCTCTCACACCATGAGAGATAACCGGAAAGATAAGAGTGCTATGATTTACCCCAAAGCAGATATCTCACTACATGGCTTCCTTCATTTATGACTAGATGGAAAGCAGCCCTTGAACGTCGAGCTCTCAAATCGTAGAAGCTAAAGACACAGAGAGAACGCCATAACACACCCCCAAAGCCGGACTTATGTCGTCCGTTCCATAAGCTAGCAACACGTGTGCCATCAAATAGGCACCCTGGATATCCAAATTAGGATCCACACATTGAATGCTCACATGAAAATCTCTCTCAATACTTATCAGGAACATCAATATGTACACCCCTCCAATCTCACTCCGTAAATAGGCACCCGGATATCCAATTTAGGATCCATACATTTAATGAATGCACTAACTCACATGAAAATCTCTCTCCATGCTTGTGAGGAACATCAATACACACACCCCTCCAATCTAACACCGTCCGAACTAACGCCACAGTCTCGACTATAAGAACCCCCCTTAGGCCTTCCCCTCTCCTCCCAATCCAGCATCAACCATCCCCCGTTCACACCCAAGCCCAACCTCCATCCTACCATGATCCTTAGCAAACAAACCCTAGCCGGCCGGCTAGCCCAGCTTCTTCACAAACACACACTCTTAAGCCTAAACCGAGCAGTATAACACAGCACCCGGGCGCCACCACCCCACCCCGACCACAACTCCTACTGGGTCCCCCGGGTGCAGGGCAGGTGCGAGGTCGTTACCCCCGTAAAACCAAAGCGCGGCGCAGGAGTATAGACCTCTTTTCCGCGATATCTTCCTCTGCCCACCAACAAATCTCGCCCATGGTTTCTTCCTCCTCTCTTCAGGAGGAGGACGGCGGCCCCGTCAGACCCCCGCGACGCGGCGAGAAGAGGCGAATGCGCGGCTGCACTGCCTCGCCGGAGCCGGGCTCCACGGCCGCGGCGTCGCAGGTACGGGTCTCGCGGGTGTACATACATGTAGATCAGGGCCCTGTTTTATTTATATCATGGATGGATAGATTCTTTTATTTTGTTTCTTTTTTTTTCTGTTCAAGAACTGTTGTTGGCAAGCGACTGTGTACGTAGGGAAATTCTCTTTGGTTGGGGTGCAGGACTATGTTTTGGTTTGATCGACGAGATATGATTGCGTTGTGTCTATCTGGTTTCTGGTTTCTTGGTATGAACTATGTGGGGAATTCTTTCTTGTCTTGTTTAAACGTCTGGGTGACGATTGAATTCTAGGTCAATGTTAACTGGTTGGATCGATGGCAATGAGATGCGAATTTTGGGAGGGAATGTGTCTGATGCTGTTTCTTGGGGGCTGTTGAGATTGAGATGGGAGAACATAGCTGGATCGATGAATGTGCCCTGGAGAAAAAAAATTATGCGTGCCTGATAATTGGTAGGGTTGAAACTTGGTGTTCAATTTGGATTCCCCGACCGATTGGCATCTGTTCCTGAGTAATAGTGGTTTTTGTTGATGTGCTTGATTTCTGAGAAAAAGGTCAAAATTCTCTCCAAAAGATCATATGGATTTGTAAATTGGTGGTGCAAACTTATGAACAATTCGAGTGGATCTGACTAGTTCTAATCGGTTCTTGGTCTATTGGGATTAAAAATTTTGTACTCCTGTTCAGATTGGGTACCCCTGCACGATTCAATTGGCAAATGCAAGGATGAATTATACAAAGATAGAGATGTTGATCTATCAACGAATTCTACTAAGTCGAGATCAACAATTCTCAACCAATTATACCATCAATGGATCAACACATTCATGAACTCAAATGGAAATTGAGATGCCGATATGTGAACAATTTATAATGAACTGCAACGCTTGGAATTATTTATTTTCCATTATTAAACATTAAAGTGACAATTTGGGGTAGTAATGTCTGCATACTATAAGCACATCTTGTCCTGTAGTACTTCCCAAATAAGTAAAAGATTCAATATGGAAGGTTAATCTTGTAATGACTACTCTTTTTCAGGACATCTGCTCATCAAGAAGTTGCGAGGAAGATGGTGGTGGGGCTACAGCTGTAAGCCCTTGAAAAGTTTAAACTTGATTAGCGCAAAGCTGTCATTTCCAATCCCCTATAGTTATAGGATTACTATGTGCCTAATTTCTTCTTCTCTTTAATTTTATGAACAGAATTATGGAAATTGGCATCCAGATGAATCACACAGACCTGAAATTGATGATGCTCCTGTTTTCACCCCAACTGAAGAGGTTTGTGGACTACATTTCGCTACCAAAACCATGCCATGAGATATGCTGTTTTAGATAGTAGTATATAATATTCTTTCACCTCAGGAATTCAAAGATGCAATTGGGTACATTGCTAGCATCTGTCCTCAAGCAGAAAAGTATGGAATTTGTCGTATTGTTCCACCATCTTCTTGGAGACCACCATGTCCTCTGAAGGAGAAGAGTTTATGGGAATGTACAGAGTTCAATACCCGAGTTCAACAGGTTGACAAGCTTCAAAACCGCAAACCCACAAAGAAAAAACACAACCTCGAGTTCAGAAGAAAAGAAAGAGAAGAAAAGACTGAGGTTTGGGATGACTCACAGGCGTCCTAGTGCAAATACTTCAGAAAGCGCTGACTGTGCAGACTCAGAAGAGAAGTTTGGCTTTCAATCTGGCTCAGATTTCACACTACAGGAGTTTCAGAAACATGCTGATGAGTTCAAGCAGCAGTATTTTGGAATGAAGGGAAGTGATGAAATTTCTCTTTCTGAAATTCAAAACCAGAAAGAAATATGGCAACCATCGGTTGAGGAAATTGAGGAGAATATTGGCGGATAGTTGTATGCCCTAATGATGAAGTTGAGGTACTCGATTGCTTATATGTAGATTATCATCTTATTTATCTATTAATTTGTACTTATAGACATGAAACTTTCTTTGCCTAGGTGGATTATGGTGCTGATTTGGACACTGCACTGTTTAGTAGTGGGTTTGCTAAATTGTCTTCATCAGATGCAAATAAGCAAGATCCATATGGTTTGTCTTGTTGGAACTTGAATAATCTGCCACGGTTCCCTGGGTCTGTTCTTTCATTTGAAACTGAGGATATATCTGGTGTTGTGGTCCCTTGGCTTTATATAGGGATGTGCTTCTCATCATTCTGCTGGGTAAGATTTTTCATTCATCTATTTTCACATTCATCTCGTGAAATGTGGGTATTTGTATAGTACACCTAAATTTATGTGCATTAAGTAATATAGTAGAATTGACCCTTAGTCAGTGAAGAAATTTTATTGTAGTATTGCTGTATATGGCTGAATGATGCTGCTAGTAGCCTAGTACTATCCTAATCTGGGGGTGCTATTCAATCTTTTTGGTGGATTAGCTAGCTAGCACGAAAGCTATAAACTTAGAAGAGGAGAACAAATTAAATAAATGAAATTAAGTCTTTATGTACTAACTCTTAAGCGAATTATTTAGGATTATGAAGTGAAAGAAATTATTTTTTCTACTAATAGTGGCTAAATTGGCGTATTACCAAACCACGTCCCCATTAACACAGCCGTAGATATGGGTCCTTTGAGAATACGCCTCCTCAACGACCAATTATTAACGGCGGTTCCAAGATGATAGTTTAAATAATAGATGTGAAAATGATTATGATATCAATTGTTCTTCATGGCCCACGTTCTCATATATCCTTGTTCTTAACATTGCTGTAGCATGTGGAAGATCATTTCCTTTATTCGCTGAATTACATGCATTTTGGTGAACCAAAAGTATGGTATGGGATTCCCGGTGGTGATGCGGTGAAGCTAGAAGAAGCTATGAGAAGGAACTTACCAAGACTGTTTGAAGAACAGCCTGATCTCCTACATGAGCTGGTAACAATTTTATCTTGTGTAATGACCTAGCGATTCTGATAACATGAACTCTGCAAATAACATAGTTAAATATATTGTGGAAGTAAGCTTTCATGTGAAGTGGATACTACTTAGCCTCAAAATTCAAAGCAAGACATTATGCCCTGTTCTTTCATGAATGTAGTACTTTATTTGGTACCATTGCCTGCTTTCGATCATAAATTTTCAGGACTTATAATTAGATTATTAGTAGGATAAATTATTTTGGTAGAATTGTTTTGTTGATTGCTAATTTCTGCTAGCATGCAGCATAATGGTTCATCTGAGAACAATTCCTCTTCCTGCATTATACAAATATTTGCATCTTCGTCCATTTTCATTCTGAATTTTCTTAGTGCAGGTTACGAGTTATCTCCTTCTGTTCTAAAATCAGAAGGAGTTCCTGTTACCGTGCTGTCCAGAATCCTGGTGAGTTTGTTCTGACACTACCACGAGCTTACCATTCTGGGTTCAACTGTGGCTTCAACTGTGCGGAGGCAGTAAATGTTGCTCCTGTGGATTGGCTGCCTCATGGACAATGCGCTGTCGAGCTCTACAGAGAGCAGCGGCGCAAGACATCAGTATCGCATGACAAGTTATTACTAAAAACTGCAAAAGAAGCTGTCAGACAGCTTTGGATGAATCTTTGCAACTGCAAGAGTGACCAGGGAGAAAATAGATGGCTGGATGCCTGTGGAAAGAATGGAATGCTGACAAGTTCAATTAAGGTACTACTCCCTAATTTAGGCATTTATTATTTGTCAGTTGTCACTCAAAGAATTAACCATTACTTACATTTTTGTTGCGCTATTTCAGACAAGGGTTAAAATGGAAGCTGCAGCACGGGAGGTGAATGATCTTTTGCAATGTAAGAGGATGGATAGGGATTATGATTCAACTGACCGAGAATGTTTTTCATGCTTTTATGATCTCCATTTGTCTGCTGTCAGTTGCCAATGCTCACCAAACCGTTTTGCTTGCTTAAACCATGCAAATCTTCTCTGTTCATGTGAAATGGATAGAAAATTTGCGATCTTCCGATACAGCATGGAGGAGCTGAATACTCTTGTTGCAGCTCTGGAGGGAGATCCAGCTGCAGTGTGCCAGTGGGGACAGGATGATCTAGGCTTAGTGTGCCCATCTGGTTCTATGCAGCAGCAGAAGATGGACTCGGGTAACAGCACAGAATTCCGAGGATCAGCGATTGTCAACATTGGTTGCGGCTTTGGTGACAGTCAAAATCACTGCCGTGACCTTGACAAGCCAGCAGGATATCAGCAAGACAAGGGAAGCCAGAATAAATGTGTTGATCTGAACATAGAAGATCCACCAAGTATTCCTAGAATAAAAGAAGAGCTCATCTGTAGTTCTGGCGCATCAAATGTAGTATGCTTCTCTGGCTCTACAAGTATTGCTATAGAAAAGCATGACAGGGACAAGATGGTCATCGATTATGAGTCTCTTGGGACAACCAGTAATCCAGTCAGGTCAAATTCCAAGTTCAGTTCCTCACTGTCCTTGAATCATTCATCTGAGTTATCATGTCCTTCAAGAATTCCAACCGGAAATTCTACCTAGCTTCCAAAACTACTAAGAAACTGTTTGGTGTTGACATTGAATGCTATTTAGCCATGCCTTCTGATGGCCAGGTTAGTCAACTGGCCAAGCCTTCTGCAATCCAGTCTGATGAAGTCTCTAGGCCAGCAATATCATGGCGTCTGGTTGAGCCACTTGTCTACGGAACAGTGATGGTTGGCAAAAAGTGGTGCAGTCATCAAGCTATCTTCCCCAAAGGTACATACACTAAATAGTGCAATGAGTATTCTCGTGGTGGGTAATTTTTCTCTCTTAGAAATGTTACAGTTAGAGAAAATGACACCTTTGCAGGATTTAGGAGTCGAGTTACATTTCACAGTGTACTAGATCCAACAAGGACATGTGGCTATATTTCAGAAGTTCTTGATGCTGGACTTCTCGGACCATTGTTTAGGGTATGTTTGATTCTAAATGCCTCCTATTTTCTGGCTTAACCCCCTTTTCTTTCTTGTGGGCCACATGATAGCTTTCTTGCTGAATTAATCACAGGTGACTGTAGAGGAGTTTCCCGAGGTTTCTTTTACTCACACTTCACCAATGCAATGCTGGGACAATATTAGAGACACGGTGAATGAAGAAATAGAAAAGCAACAAAGGGTTGGAAAATCTGGCCTTCCTGATTTGTTATCTTCCGATTCTGTAAATGGGCTTGAAATGTTTGGTTTCTTGTTCCCACCAATCATTCAGGTAGATTTTCAAGAGATGTATTCATGTATAGCTTTTGTTTTTTTGAAAGTTGGTCACTTTAGTAGTGGCAACTTGTTGAATATGACCAATAAATCCTTATTGTTTAACAGGTAGTCGAAGCTCTAGATCCCCATCACCAGTGCTTAGACTATTGGTTGTCGAAGTGCTCATCTCCAGTAAAAGAACTCCCTTCAGAATCCGTGATGTCAGCAACGATTAATGGCTCCAATAATTCCCCTATAAGGTTACTTGGGGTTGAGATTAGCAGGAAGGAATCTGAACAAACAAGTTGCTTCAGTAATTCCTGTGCTGAGGATGTTACACTCGGTAGGCTGCTGAAGTAGGCTAGACTCCCAGAAGGACCAGAATTAATGGTGACGAACAAAGTATTCAGCAGCAGAGCGGATAGCAGCAGCAGTATCTGGAGCGGCAGTCACCACTCTTCAGGATGAGATAAAGAATAATGTAGATAAATAGTGCCTTGAATAGATAAAACATTTCAAATAACTCATCTTAGAAAGCTTCCCTAGGGAACCATTAGAATTGAACTAGAGCCACCATTGATTTGCATTCTTAAGAATTGCATTTTGTGATCTTCTTTTGAGCTTTACATGATCCCAGTTCATTCTAACTTGATGGCAACCAGTTCTTTTGCTCTCTAATTGTTTCCTGACTAGCCATTTTCATGGGTAACCAATGTAACAAATTTATCATTCGTCTCACAACATAAGGTTTACATGTACCAAACTTGGTTGCTGGAAATTGGAAAAGAAATGAAGAAAAGGTTTTCAATTGTATGGTGCATTGATTTTTCAAAAAATTGTATGGTGCATTGCTTCCACTTCATGTGAGATTAAATGTATTTTTCCACGCCCAAAAAAAATGGCTTACCTTTACCATTTTAAGTGAATCTGACCTCATTTTCGTATCTAACATGGCAAGCAATTACTTCCCTTGCTTGTTTTGTTCTTAATATTGTGTCGATGGTATTGCACTCGTAATTTCCATCAAACACTGATGGTCGATACTTTGTCAATTGTGGCCTATGGTACAGTTCAAAGCTTCCATTTGAAGGTGCTTTCAAATGCAACATGTCTCAAGAGAAAAATTGTTCCTGATACATCTCCATGTTTCAGCTATTTATGTTTCTGCAAAATATTCTTCCTTGTGCTCAATTCTCTGTATGTTACTTAAGCAGCTTTGTTGTCTGCCTGTTGGAACAAAATATTGTTTTTTCTGCCTGCTTGTCACATGTTTCAGCTTATTTTGCCTACCCTTTTATGTTTCAGCATTTTTGTCGACCCATTTTACTTGTCTTAAAATGTAAGAAGGCAATGTTTCTTCTCTTGAATCTGAGTTGCATGTTGTCTTGTCTTGTAGTAGTAATTGTGTATTGATGAGCTAGGAACTATTGTTTTCTTTTAATGGGAAATAGGAAACCATATCTTGTTTCCGTTATTCTCACGTTTCTTTAATTTGCTTTTCTTGAAGTTTGATTCTTTCCTTGCAGAGAAGATGCCTACTTATGGTTTCCTTTTCTCACAGCGCAGGAACGTAGGCACGTAGCACACAAGCCTGGAAGGTGAAATAACAGTGTCAAAAGAATGAACCAAGAACTCACGTACTAAACATTTGCATGTCTTAGGCTCCGTTTGGAAGTTCGGTGGCTTTTGAAAAAACACTTTTTACCCTACTCTTAGGCATTCTAGTTAGTTGAAAGCATTTGTTTAGACATAGTTAAAACCATGTCTTTAGGTGGTAAAAATTCCTATAACTATCTGGACTGGGGATACTTAAGTCATCCAAAAGAACTTAAGGGCCTGTTTTGCATGTCACCCATGAAATACTACATTTTTCATATACTCATGGACGGATTCAGGAAATAAAGCCAATGAGTTCACCATGAACTAGCTTATCTCCTACGTTAGAGAAAATTCAAATTTGGCTATGGTACATTCATAGCCAAATTTGGCTAGGAGTCAATGTTTGTACGAATAATTAACGCATGACGCATCCATGCCAACGCGACTAGGACGTTCGTCAAGATGCATTCGCTAATTAACGGAGGTATTGAAAGGTAAATAAAATAGAGAAGCTTGCATTTGCATCCGTGATGGATTGATTTTTTTGTTAATTAACCCTTTTTAAAATTTTATTTTAAAGTTAATCTCCCGTAAACTTTATTTCCAATTCTGACCCCTTTAGTCACGCCACCACCTATGGTGTAACAAAACAACACTGTCACATCAGCTCGTATCTGGACAAGCTCTTGTCACGCCACTACCCGTGACGTGACAGTGTTGTTTTGTCACGCCACTACCACTGACGTGATAAAAAGTGCTATTTTAGCGGACTTATCATATGGCGTGATAATATTATTTTGTCACGTCACGGGTGGTGGCGTGACCAAAGGGGTCAGAATTAAAAATAAACTTCACGGAGTTAACTTTAAAATAAAATTTTAAAAATAATTAATTAATAAAAAAAAGTTCTGATGGATTGGAGCCAGAGCGAGCTCGGTTTCGGAAAAAAAAAAAAGAGGTCCGGAGTGGCGGAGTGGAATTTTTAAAACAAACTATAACAAGGTGTTAGGGAACCATCGTATTAAAAACCAAAGTATGAAGTGCACCTAATCACCCTGCAGTAGTATTTAATACCATGGTATTCCTCGAAAACATCAAAAATATTTTAGTAAATTTGTTCTATGTGTGAGACCCCGATTTATTTAGCTTGTAATGTTTAGTCTTCCATTGACGCTAGCATCACAAACAAAATATACCGTGCCTTGGGAAAATGTATACTTCCCAAAATTGCAGTATACACACCCTTTTACAAAACATTGCATCAATTCCATACAACACACATAACCAAAGTTTAAACTTTACAAGCAAAACACATATAGTAAAGTTATTACAAAAAAGAGGCCAACCGGCCAAGACATGTTAAAAGAATTAAACAACAGCGAAAGCAAAATGCCATAAGATGGATATAAACAAAAGCCAACCGGTTTGCCTCATACCCATAAGGCAATCTGGCCGGGCCGCCAAGCTAGTCGTCCACACCATAGTAAAACTCACAAAAATCGATCCATTGGGGATCAATCTCCTATGCAACAAATAAGCAATGCAAATGAGTACAAAAATGTACTCGCAAGACTTACAAGTAACAAACCTAGATACTGCTACATGCAGACTTTAATCAAAGGAGAAGGCTAAAGGTTAATTTTCAGCATAAAGCAGATTTCATTTGCAATAGATAATAGATTGAAGACAGTTTTAACAATCTGAAATTTATTTGTTCAAATAACAGCGAGACAATAAGTAGTGACATAAAGACAACCTGGAGATGACTAACCCAATAGCCATCACAACAATAGCACGAATTACCCATTCGTACCACCCACATCAAGTTTTAATTAAAAGATTGTAGTCTAGTTCTTGCGGGAAATAACCAAGCATGTCCATAACCTAGGACGAGGCTATTCGAATAGATTTAACCCTGCGGGGGTGTACCAATGTACCCCACACTTCATATCGCCTTTTTGCCAAGCTATTAAACACACTTCCTTTGGTATGCCGACACGGCTAAGTCCTACGAGACATTTCCAATGGAAAATGCTAATTAAGAGCTGCACACATGAGGGTTAACCCTTAGTGATCTGCCGGCGAAATAGATCACAAGGACTCATACGTAGAGTAGGATGCACCGGCCCAGCCGTAGCAACCGCAGGTGCTCCCTTCTTTTACTTGTCCCATGTTGCATATAGAAATATACAACCCACCACGCGACTCATTAATTAACACCCCCCAAAGTACTAAGTCAAGAGAGGTCTCATATCCCCCTATTGTGGTTAGCACGCAAAATTGCTTGGATCAATGGCACAAATAACTCGGTCCTTGATGACCCAAGCACCATTCCATCACACCAGAAGATCACACCATCATACCATTGTGCCCAAGTCTAAAATATTTTATTTTCAGTTTTAGATTTCACAAATAAACAAAGCACAAGGTATTGATCATAAGTAATAACAAGTTTTGTGTGATCAAGGTCATCGACTAAGTCGATAACCGCCCAATTCTACCGGTAACTAAGCATCGCTAAGCATCATATCTTAAAGACAATAAACGACCATAAATCATTCACCGGGCTCTAATTTACCAGTGAGGATAATAACTTAGGGCAGTGGCAAGGGTGAACAATTTCAGGGAAACTATGCAATAGGATTAACTACCTCTAAACGACAAAATTAACTTTTGACACAAAGAAGCATGCATACTTAGTTTTTGCAAACAAGATATTAGAATTTAAAAGTAATGGGAGCAATATGATCAAATGATGTTACATCTGCTTACCTTGCTGGGGACCACTTTCTTGCTGCAGAGGATCACTATCACAATCAACAATTTCTTTAGAACCTATCGTAAAACGAGAAAACCCAATAAAAACGACGAACACCGAAAAAGACTCAAAATCCAAGGTACTCCAAAATCCATAAAATTTATACAGCAAGTAGAGCATGATTTTAGACAAATTTAGCAACAAGAATTGTTTGATTTGGGTTAAGTATGCAAAAGTTATAGCAAATCAATTTCGGTCTGTTGGATAAATCAAATTAAATTGTTTTCGGTTACTGTTCATGGCATAATTTTTCAGGAAGTTTTTGAACATGAAATTTTTATGGTAGGCAGATATTGACATCCTAAGGTTAGAAAAATTGAGCTTACTTCATTTGCAGTTGAAATGAATTTATTATAATTTTTCTAAGTTATGAAACTAGGGCATAATCAATTTCAGAGACAAAGACTATATTAAAACCTATTCTACACTAAAGTATGCTAACAGAGGAATCTAACAAACTTAATTTGCTAAATTTGAAGTTACAGAGAGAAAGTTATGCATTTTTTAAGTTCAAAGCAATTAATAATTTGCAAATAAAAGCTTTCGGGTCTTTTCCTTGAAAACCAACTCAATCTAGGGAGGTCTTGGGCCGTTGATCTGAAATCGCACAGGTCACGAGCACGGGCGCGCAATACCCATGAGCACCCATACGAAAAGACTTCAACGCGCCCAGCGGAGGTCTTAACCGTCGGATCTAGATCTGACGGTCCAGATCTAACAAGGAGGTCCTAAGGGTGGAGGTCTACTAAGGGAGGTTCTGACGGCTAAGATCTCACGGGGGAGGTTCTAACGGTCGAGATCTCCAGAGGGAGGACCTCACGGTTGAGATCTAAGAGAGGGGAGGTCCTGAACGATCCAGATTTCCAAGGAGAGGTTCTGGATAGCTCAGATCTACCCAGGGGGAGGTCCTAGAGGTTAAGTTCTAACAAGGTGAAGGTCCTGGACGGCCAAGATCTATAAGAGGAGATCCTGGACGGCCAAGATCTAACCTAAGGTGGTCCTAAAGGTTAAGATCGGCGAGGAGGGAGGTCTTGAGGTTTTCTTTACAAAAGACCAAGGAGTGGTCTTTTGCAAAGAGGACCCCGAGGGTGCTCTCGAGGGTGGTTTTTGCAAAAATGACTACGAAAAGTCTTTTGCGGAAACTCAGAGGGTGATCCTAACGGTCCAGATTAAACCTAAAGAGGTCTTTAACGGCTAAGATCTAATCTAAGAGGTCCTAAAGGTTGTCAAGGAGGTGGTCTGACGTACGACAACAGGAGCTCATGGCCCACATGTAAATGACACAAGAACCATTTCCGACAGCCATTAAGTGTTAACCAATGATTAGTTCGTTAATGAGAGGGTCTTTGTCTTAAATCGATAACGCACGGTGCCGATGTCGTCCGACAAAAACTCGAGGGCAACCAACGGCTTGTCGTCGGCGATGAGGACCTCGTCGACGCCAACCAAGGGCACCACTAAGCGCACAATAGTATTGTGCACCCACTAGCACTGCTCACGACGGCGGCGGTGGCCTAGAACGCCGACGAGCCGGAGAAAGGCGGCGATGACCAACATGGCTAAACACGAAAACAGCAAAGGAGCTCCGTATTGTTCTGAAAAGCAAGTGCTCAAGCCTCTAGGGACTAATAAGAGGTTACTTCAGGACGGGGAAGGCAAGGAGATAGTCGGAGGAGCTCCAGCGACCAAGTATCTTGCCGGAGTTAGGGAAGATGATGGAGGTAGGGAGGTCTGAGCAAAAAGGGAGTGAACTAGAGTAAGGATAGCTTCAAGATAGCCCATAGAAGGTCCATGAGCACATAATTGAAAGGTTGAGATGCTTACCGGCACTGAGGAAAAAAGAGGTGAGTTTGGTCGACAAAGAGCAAGTCCCCAAATTTGACAATTTATGTGAAGATCAAACAAAACAAGTTAGGGGAAATGCTCAAAGTGACCAGATGAACAAGTTGACACGCCAAGAGTTGCTATTGAACCACTGGAGCCCTGAGGTCACCGAAGAGCTCCAAGGTCCAGCAATGGCGAAAAGGTATTCTCGGGTGTTTGAGCTCAAGCAACAGAGAGGAAAGCTAGGGTTGCAAGGTGATGTCTAAAGGAAGCTTAAGGAGGAGCTCGGGGGTCTTTTATAGCCGGAGAGCAAAGAGAGCAAGGGCATAGTTCCATGGGTGCACTGAGCTAGGGCACTGCCATGGGCCAGTTCGAGTGACAGGAGTAGTTGGAGACCAAGACTTTTGAGGAAAAGCTCTGACCCGCATTTAAGGTTTGGCAGTAAATAGCCGTTGAAGGACTCCCATGAGGCGACAAGGCACTGCAAACCTCACTGCCATGGCTCTGGCACACACGCACGCGCAAAAACAATGATGACCAGGCTCGGGGAGGTCCCACCGGTCAGTGAGAGATCCAAAGTGGACTGGTCAAAGAATATAACGTTTGAGTTAAGTGTTGAGATCGAATTGCGGGAGGTCTTGACGGTTGGATTTGAAATGAAAGACCAGGATTTAAAGTGAGGTTCGGAGATCCTAACGCTCAAGGAGATCTGAGGCACAGATCAATACATGGACGACCCACGATCACTCAGGCGCCAACAGAGGTGGTTTGAGGGTGGTCTCCGAGGAGGTCTTTGAGGAAGTCTTTGCAAACGACCAAGGGTGGTCTTTACAAAGATATAGAGAGTGGTCCAAGGGGAGGTCCGAGAGGGTGGTCTTTGCAAAAAGACACGAGGTGGTCGTGACCAAAGGCGGTCTGAACGAGAGGGAGGTCCGAGCGCTCCCGAAGATCTCAGCAGTAGACAGGAGATCCAACGGCTGACATTGATTTCGCCTAAAGGACTACACCCGCGTGCGCTAGGAGGTTGGGTTCGACCAAGAGACTGAGTCTGACTCGAACCCAAACAGAAAAGGTTGACTTAGGGTTTGAAATTGAGCTGAAAATTTTGAGGGATTTTTAGAGGTAGCAAACTAACTCCAAAACTTCTGAAATTTTTACAGGAGCTTGCGACTTTAGGATTGACCTTGTGGAAAACTTCCGGGGGTTTTCATGCAAAGCATTTTTTTTCTAGAGATTCTTCAAGGTTCTGAGTTAGGGTTTGACCAAGGGTCAAACTGGTTTGACTACCTCTTAAAATATTCAAACAATTTCTAAAAATTGTGAAATTTTTCAGAGGGGTCACACCACATCCTTAGAACCCAGGAAAATTATTTCCAGTGGATGATCACAAGATTTGACAAGGGTTGGAAAAGAAGGGTCATGACTTTAGTCAATTTGGAGGTTTAGGTTTTTGATTTCCCACAATTCCTTTACAAGAATTGCAGAAAAGCTCAAAAACTCCAAGATGTAAGAAAAGTTTTAATTTCTACACATTTTCTTACATTTGAAACACAAGTTAAGAATTGGGATGTTACACTATGCCATCACAATTGTCGTGTAGTTAGAAATACTCGCTTCAAAATACCACCGTGTAAGAACCCGGAATTAACATCCCAGATCTTCTGTGCATAACTGAACTAGTCCCATGATCAGTGGCTAGCTCACACAGTAAACAAATGTGATAACACAACCATAAACGTTAAAAGTTATTAAATAACAACAAAGTTGATTACAAGATAGCCTTACAGGGCAACATTAAATAAACACAGCGGAAGACGATGAAGAAGTAGTGGAGTCGGTGATCGCCACAGCAATCGGTGGGGGTAGCGCCTAGTCGTCACGATCCGGACACAGGCGAAGTTCTTCTCCTCTGAAAATTTGTTTGCATTAAGCAAGTATGAGCACAACTTCCGTGCTCGCAAGTTACACCCGTCAAATAACAGAATGATATGCATAAATGGATGTAACAATAGAAAGGCTTATAAGGTTATTTGTGCAAAAACAACATTTGACATTAAATACCATAATAAGTTCAAAAGCTCAAGTTTTATAAAATCTAAAATTGTCTCTGTATTGATAAAGATAGTGCAGGCACCAACCTAACACCAACATAAACACGGGCACCAACCTGGGCTTCAACCCATAACTTTTCTCATGGACACCCATCATGTCAAACTGTTTTATAAAACATTTTGAAATCAAAGTCTAACTTTGAGTGGCTTTGCCAACATGTCCATGACCGTGGACACGGCTATTCGAATAGTTTTACACTCTGCAGAGGTTGTACAACTTTACCCACAAGACATGAATTCTCTAGTTGTTTGGCATCCTTCGATACCACCACTCACTACCTTAGGTAAGCAGTCTAGAGCACGTGTCAAGGCCTTTACAATGCGCCATTCCACTGTAATCCCTCCTCGATAAGGTTTCGCTTCCTTTGGATTGATCATTCGCCGGATTTAAGCCCCCCACTTATGACACTTTTGCTTTGTGGGTTGAAGGCACGCTGATTGGTTTTGTTTATAGCCATCTTATGACACTTTTGCTTCCACTGTCGTTCTTCTGGTATTTTTGTATCTTTTGTCCGGTCGGCCATTGTCTGTAATAACTCTACTGTTGTTACTTCCTGCTTGTAGTGTGATGTTTGGACTCTATGTTTGGAATGGAGTTGATGCATAATTTTGTGGTGAGGTGTGTATACTGCTTTCTGGGAAGTATACATATCTCGAGGCTCAGTTTATTTGATTTGTGATGCTAGGACCAGGCGGTTGGTTAAGCATTACAAGCCAAATAAATTGGGGTCCTCACAAAGAACCCGAAATTAACATCTCAGATCTTCTGTGCATAACTGAACTAATCCCATGATCAGTGGCTAGCTCACACAGTAAACAAATATGATAACACAGCCATAAACGTTAAAAGTTATTAAATAACAACAAAGTTGATTACAAGATAGCCTTACAGGGCAACATTAAATAAACACAGCGGAAGACGATGAAGAAGCAGTGGAGTCCAGCTGATCTGCCATAGGCAATCGACTAGGGTAGCGGCCTAGTCGTCACGATCCACACCTGAAGCGAAGTTCTTCTCCTCTGAAAATTTGTTTGCATTAAACAAGTATGAGCACAACTTCCGTGCTCGCAAGTTACCAGATCAAATAATGAATGACATGCATAAATGGATGTAACAATAGAAAGGCTTATAGGGTTATTTGTGCAAAACAGCATTTGACATTAAATACCATAATAAGTTCAAAAGCTCAAGTTTTATAAAATCTAAAATTGTCTGTATTGATAAATATAGTGCGTGCACCAACCTAACACCAACATAAACACGGGCACCAACCGGGCTTCAACCCATAACTTTTCTCATGGACACCCATCCATGTCAAATCATTTTATAAAACATTTTGAAATCAAAGTCTAACTTTGAGTGGCCTTGCCAAGATGTCCATGACCGTGGACACGGCTATTCGAATAGTTTTACACTGCAGAGGTTGTACAACTTTACCCACAAGACATGAATTCTCTAGTTGTTTGGCATCCGTCGATACCACCGCTCACTACCTTAGGTAAGCAGTCTAGAGCACGTGTCAAGGCCTTTACAATGCACCATTCCACCATAGTCTTCTCTCGCTAAGGTTTCACCCCCTTTGGACTACCCGTCCGCAGAGTTCAGGCCCCCTCTTGCGCCAGGTGGGACTGACAAAAGTCATGAAAGACTACCCATCGCATCAATAGGAACGACCATGATGGAGCTTTGCAAATTAATTAGCCAGGTTCTACCCATATAAGACATGTGGTAGTACGATGTGGCTTAGCAAGATGCGACTCGAAGACCGGTCCTTAATTGACATGGGCGACAACCAACAGAACCCTGGGCCTCAACCTACCCAGTTGAGCCCGTGCATAAACCTGCACCCACCAGACAACCAATTCGCCCAAGTCCAAACCATCATTTTATTTTATTTTTCAAGCATTTGTAAAACTCCCATGACACACCAATGCCAAGGGTACAATTTAAACAACGTTTGACTTTTGGCTGAAATTCCCCAAATGAAACATATGTGATCTATAAGCATGGCTAAGCACAATATTTTCCAAATGATCCTAGTCCATACTATTGTATCAACTAGGTTTTTATCTAGGGTGACAATATGTTTGATTTGATATCAAAATTGGCCATACAAAGGATTTTAGGCATAGCTATAAATTTAAAACAGGAATTTAAATTACTGAATATAAATAAGCATGTAATATTGATTTGAAACAAAATTTAAATAATGATTGCAAATATGATCAAGAATGTAACTTGCCTCGCTTGAGGTGCAGATCAGCGTCTCGAGGTGATGTTGTTTTTCTTAACAGGTCACCTAGTACTCACAAGTACTTTCTCCACGTAGTCTATGTGTACAATCACGATGATCATACAGTCAAAATAATTCCTCTTATGTGCTCTTCAACGGCGTCGAAATTTGACTTTCCGAAGTCGTCGAAATCTATACGCGAAAATAAGCCAAATTCAAACTAAATTCAAATAAGTTTCAAATAAACTCCAAATTGAATAATTTTGGTTTAGTTGGCTAGATCTTGAATTTATATAAATTTAGAAATTTGAATGGGCTCAATCGGAGTTCAGATGCAAAAGATATGGGTTTTTGAAGTTTGAATTTACATGAAATGATAGTTTTATGGTTTAAAGGAATTATTGGTCAAATGAGTTCAAAATTAAATAATTGTGGTTTAGTTAGCTAGATAATTATTTTATACAAATTTTACAATTTGAAACACCCAATTTGGAGCTGGGATTCAAAATATATGAATTTTCTAAGTTTAAATCTATTAAAAAAACCCTAAATTCTGATTTTTGATTTTAGATTTATTTTTCTAAAGGAAAATCATATTATTGCGCATGATGGCCAAGAACTGATTTTCGAATTTAAAGAATTAAAATTAAACCACGACATGCGGGACCCACATGTCCGTGACTTCAGTGTATGGTGGATGGTTCATTGATTTTTGATCGAGGGGTGAACCTTGCCACGCGGTTGTGCCACGTGGACGGAGAGGAGTTGGTGGCGCTGACGCGGCGCCTCAGTGGCGCGAGGTGGCAGTGATGTGGCGCTGCCACGTCACCTTGGCACCGGCGGCCTTTCGGGCCCAATGGCACCGGCGAACAGCGGCGGCGAGGTCCGGCGATGGCATGGGTGGGAAGAGGTGGTGAGAGGATCGCAATGCTTACCCGGCAGCGGCTAAGCGCGAAGAAACGTCGCCGGCGAGTCAAAGCGCGGCGATGTTGGGCTCGCATGGCGGGCGGTTCGTGAGGCACGGCGAGGCGACGAGCGCACCGTGTAGGCCTCGATGCCGCGATGTCGTTGGTGAGGCCGATGTTGCTAGGGCGTCGCCGACGGAGGCGCTAGAGGCGGCGGAAGAAGTGGCGGCCGGTGACGAAGAAACGCCGATTCCGGCGAGGTGGAAGCGAGGTAGGAGAAAGGGATGGTGGGAGCGGGACGAGTGGAGAGGGGCGCACCCGGTGCTCGCTTAAATAGAGATCGGGGAGGGGAGAGGAGCGAGATCGTGTGCGGGATGCCGGAGGGGATCGCGGCGGCGGTTGCGCGCGCCCGCACGAAGAGGAGAAACGTGGGGTGGAGGCGGTTGAGGCGCGGGTTCATGCGCACGACGTGCGGGTCTTGCGGGCGACCAGAGCGACGGTTGGATGGTGCTCCCGCGGGCGAAAATGGAGGCGGCGGGCTCGGCTTCGCGGAGAAGAAGGAGGTGAGGGAGACGATGAAGCGGGGCCGTTGGATTGCATCCAACGCCTGCGAAGCGGGTGGCGTGGGAGTGTTGGTGCCGTCCGATGTAAACCGGACGGTGAAAGTGAGGAGAGGAGAGAGGGTGCGGCGGGCGACTTGGGCGAAGCGCGGAGAGGAGATGGGCCAAAGGAATTTGGCCCAAAAGGTTTTCCGGATTTTCAATTGATTTGTAAATTTAGATATTAGATTAAATAAAAGGGCTTTTAGAAAATAGCAAATTAAATCCAAAAATTATGATAAAATTCACATAATTTGCTAGAGGTATTTTGGACTTAAATAAAACACTTCCAACTCATGATTGGCTTTTAATTTTGCAAAATAAATTGTTTTGACTTTAAAATATTTAGGAAAAAGCTTTTAAAAACTCAGAAAATCTTAGAAATTAAGTAAATTTTTATTTTTCAGATTAAATTAAATAAAACTTCAAGAGCTTCAAATAAATTTTACTTTTGACTTTCAAAATTTCAAAGATTCAATTAAAGCAATATAACTCTTTCCAAATTACAGAAATTCCAATAAAACATTAAATTTATTTTATTTTATTTTGGTAACATTACTTTGGGATGTTACAAACTCCCCCCCCCTTAAAAGGAATCTCATCCCCAAGATTCAGAGAGGCTAGAAAGAAAGTTGGGAAACGCTAGGTCTTCAACTGGAATTATCGTCGTTCATATCCTGCTCATCATCTGACAGAACTTGAGTTGTGACATTGTAAAGACGTCCTCGTTCAGCGTTTTGCAGCTTCCTGTTTGCTTGCATGATGTTGACTGCTGGGTTGGCTAGGTTTGCTGTCTGCTGCTTCTTTGGACATTTACTGGCGAAATGCCCAACCTCATGGCAATTGAAGCACGTGATACCTGGAACATAGGATGAGTCCTTCTGTGCCTGTTCACCATCAGATGTTGTGGAGGACTCCAAGTTGACTGGGTTGTCTGCTGTTGGCTGGGATTTGCCTTGATATGATGAAGTCCCTCTAGCTCTAGAAAAACTTCCAGAGTTGAACTTCTGTGCAGCCATTCTTCTCTTGCGATTCTCCATCTCGCGGTGCTTGCCTTCTTGACGAATCGCCTTGTCGACTAGCTACTGGAAGTCTGAATAGTCCTGGGAAATCAGCTGTACAGACAATTCATCATTAAGTCCTTCTAGGAATCTTTCCTGCTTGTCTTCATCCTTCGCAACATCGTTAGGTGCATATCGTGCTAATTGGTTGAACTTGTGCAAGTACTCATTCACAGAGAGGTTGTCTTGGCGCAGCGAATGAAACTCCTTCTTCTTGAGAGTCATTATGCCGGAAGGGATATGTGCATGGCGGAAAACTCGCACAAATTCATTCCAGGTGATGGCTTGAGCGTCAGTATGTGAGATGCTGAAATTGTCCCACCATTCAGAAGCTGGACCCATGAGTTGGTGCGAAGCAAACAACACCCTCTCACGATCAGTGCACTGGGCGATGTCCAACTTCTTACTAATCGCCCGGAGCCAATCATCTGCATCCATGGGCTCAGTACTGCCTGAAAAAGTTGGTGGACGCATCCTCATAAATTCTGACATACTGGTCCTTTGAGGTGGTGGAGTTGGAGTTGGAACTTGGTAAGCTGTAGCTTGTCGGGCTTGATTGTTGTTGATGGACTGGGAGAGTAGTTCGATCAGACGGTTTTGATTGGCCATCAACTGTTGCCACTCTCGTTCATTGATTGGGGCACTTCCATTGTTGTTGGCGTTGGCTCCACTTCCTGGGTGACGAGGGTTCACCATCTGCTGTTTATTCCAGGGAGTTAGGGAAGGAGACAAAGGATAGGGGAGAGACAAATAAGAAGAATTAAGGGGATAGAGTAAAACAACCCTTCCAAACGAAAGAACCATCTTAAAAGCTTTTTAGACAAACTTCACACAACGTTCTATTGATCGAGACTCTTTTAATTCGGTGAAACGACTCAATACACAGAGTGAGTCTTGGCAACTTAACTATATGGCTTGGCTGACAAGGCATCTTCTGCTCATGGTCTTTGATAACAGTGCTTCTTTGATAGCTTCATACCTTGTGGTCTTGAACGTAAGCGTTTGACCATCTATAGAAGTTTATAAGGAAAGGGGATCCAAATATATTATAAAATGGTGAAGAAAGAATTAGGTGAGAGTTTCTATAAGGAAGCTAAAGATAGACGACCAAGATGAGAAGAGAACACATTTTTTTTTCTTGTTTATAAAATAAGTTTTTGAAGTTTTCATCTAACGACCATTCTAACTAGGTCACGACCTACAGTCGATATGGCTCTGATACCACTTTGTAAGAATGTAACAGCCCTAAGTTAGGGTTTGTATTTCAAATGTAAATTATGAGGAGAATTAAAAACTTTTGATGCCTCATGAAATCATTTGAAAGTTTTCTACATTTTCCCTAGCAATTATCCTTTTCTTTAATCATGTTCTTATGAATGATAGTTGTTGTCAACAAAATTATCAACCTCAAACTTGTGATCATCCTCTACAAATATTTTTCCTATCATCTTGACCATCCTAGTTACCTCTCTGAAAAATTTCACAATTTTTAGATTTTGTTTGCTATTTCAAATGGCCAAGTCAAACCAGTTTAGAAATCTGGTCAAACTTCTGGACAGCAGCTTGTGAATTTTCTTGGGAGAAATATAGTGCATGAAAATTTCTGGAAAAATTACACAAGGTTTTCCTCTGTCCCAGGAAGCTCCCATAAAAATTTCGGAATTTTTGGAGCTCTGGAGCCATCTCTAAAAATTCCCCAAACCTTCTCTGTCTTTTAATTCAAATCTGGAATCACTGTTCCTCGGGCTCGGACCTGACCTCTGGCTCGAGTCCGACCGAGTCGCTTGGCTCAGCCGCACCGCCTAGCTGCACCGCCTCGAGCCCGATCATTGTCGACCGTCCGATGCAGATCGTGCGGCCCGCGTTCGTCGAATCAATTGACCTGTCCGATTGAATCGCGGGATCTCAACCGTCCATCTCCGATCCAACGGTCAACACAATCTCGGTCGAGTCAGACCAACTGTTCGCGCCGCACTTGACTCTGGCTCGCGCGCCGCCGCTGCCGCCGACAAAGCGGCCCCACTCGTCGGTCATCACCTACCTCGCGCTGAGCTGGTGCGCCGGACGGCGCGCATGGGCGCCACCTCGCCTCGCTGTCCCGTCACCGCTTCCCGGTTTTCTCGCGCGCAACACCTCGGCCGCATCGTCCGCTGATAGACCATGTCCTGAGCGACATCAATCAACCACCATTACTTTCGCCAGTTTGTCGGCACCGTTCTTGAGCTCCTCGGTGCCGAGAGCGTCGCCACTCGCATTCCTCCGCCCTCTTCCCTACTTAAGCCCACCCGGAGCTCCCTTATCCTCCTTTGGACATCATAAGACCATTTCCTGCCCTCCATTGCTTCCCCTGAGCTCAAACCAAGGGAGTGCGCAAACTCTGGTTCACGGCCGTGTCGCCACCGCCGTGTCATCTTCGCGACCAGTGAAGATCATCCCCTATTTTGCGCGTCATATCGTGTTCCAGATCCCCTTCTTGAATTCCCCTCAACTAATTTTGAGTTTCACTCGCAGGGACCGTTGAATTTTGGGTTCCCTCCTTTTCGGCCGAAAGCTCGAGTCATCGTCCTCATTACCGGTGAGTTGGTTCGTTGGTCGATTGCTTGCTTCAGCACCATCCCGTAATCGACCGAGCTATCTACATCTTGTCTCCTCTGTTTTTGCTCGGTTGCTCCTCTCGGTGTCGCCTTGACCGCCGCCTCGGTCCGTCGTCGCCAGCTCATCTCCGGCAATCTCGTCTCCTCCGCATCATCCCAGTAAGTTCTTGGGACCTTAGTATAGCTCTAGCGCACGTTAGTTCGGGTTAAGTGTTGCTAGCTTGTCGTTGCCGTTTTCGCCGTAGCATGTACTCCGCCCCTCGCCGTCGCGCCGCCTCGTCAGGTCGCCTCCGGCCTGGTCTCCGGTGCCCGCGGGTGCACGATACTATCTAGGTTCCATTTTTGTCCTTGTCCGGCACCGTCGAGCTCTCCTTCACGGCGAGGCACCCGCGAAGTCGCGGTCGCGCTCCTCCGTTGTCGGACGGTGGCGCATTTCTAGAGTTCGCAGGTTAAGCGAAGGCGTATTCACTGCACGCTTTCGGCGTCACCTTAAGCGAGGCCGAGTCAAAGTTGACCATCAAGCATTCTCCCGGTCCCTTTGTCGATGGTCGTGGCTCATTGAGCGTCGGTAGGAAATGTAAATGAGGCTTTAAAAGATTTCCGAAATAGATTTCTGTTGTGCTGTTAATTCTTTTAAACTTAGAAAATTCCTAACTAATTCAATTTTTCTCCAAATTGCTTGAAACCAGTTCTGTTAATTTTCATTTTAGATGTACTATTTACTAAAATTAGTTTCAACCATGTCTCTATTAGCAAAAATCTGTTAATTAATTAAATGGTGTATTAGGTATTTTCCGAATTAGAAAATTCATATCTCTTTCAATAATTGCCCAAATCCAGTGAATCCAATTTTGTAAATTTCCATTTTTAGTGTACTAATTATCAGGATAGGTTTTAGATACTATTTCTGTTCATGAAAAGTTTGTTAAGTATTTTAACTAGTGCTTTATGTGTATTTTAGCTTAGAAAATTGCTAGAAATTCCATCACCACTTTAAATAAGTTTTTCTCTGTTTCTAAAAATGTGTTAGATCATGCTTAGGCTGCTGTGTAAATTTTGGTATGTTTTGTTGTTGTTGAATGTTTGAGTTTTGTCGGTGTTATTGGTTCTTATTTGTTGTTTTTGCTCGATCGTTAGATTGCGGCAGTTCAGTTCTATCGAGAGTGATCCTCGCAATGAGTTGAGCCTATTGAGCAGCAGACGGACAAGCGGTTTGATCATGTTTATCCAGTATTTTAAAGTCTAATATTTTGTTTCAAATTGTATGTATGCATTGCTTAATTTGTGTTAAATTGATTAGTTAAAAGCGTAGTTGCATATCCTGTAGGTGAAATTTTGATCTCTACTACGAGCCTAGGTTACTTGTCTGTGATTAGAGTTCGTTGGATGAACTCTTATCACTTAGTAGATTACGAGTTGATTGTTTAGCCATGCTTAGCTTCCAGTAGATTTGGGCGATCATCGACTTAGTCGATGGTCTTGATCACATGAAATTATTCTTGTTCTTATGTTTGACTTGGGATATGTTAATTACAAAACTAAAAGCAAAGCAGAAAAATGATTTAGACTTGGGCACAACGGTATGATTGGTGTGATCTGTTGGGTGTGGCGGAATGGTGCCCGAGTCGATTAAGGACCCGATTACTTGCGCCACCGTCTTGAGCATTTTGTGTGCTAACCACACTAGAGTATATGGGACCTCTCTTGACCTAGTACTTTGGCGTGTATTGACTCCGGTCGCGGAGGTCGCAGGAGGATGGTGTTGGGAGCATGGTAGTTGTCCAAAAGCTTTACCCGCAAAGGTAGTTGTCTTTTCGGCTTTACCATGTAAGCGTATGGATTTCTATCCATACGAGCGGCTCGTAGTTAATACACAATATTGGAAAAAGTCTCGTAGGACTTAGCTGTGCCGGCATACCTTTGGAAGTGTGCTTTGGCTTAAAGGCGGTCTAAAGTGTGGGTACATTGGTACACCCCTGCAGGGTTAAAACTATTCGAATAGCCTCGTCCTAGGTTATGGACACGCTCGGATACGCCCCGTAAGAACTAGACTACAACATTTAAATTAAAACTTGATGGGTGGTACGAATCTGGGGTTCGTGCTATTGTTAGGGTGACTATTGGGATCGTCACTTCTAGGATTGTTTATCTTTACTCCTTTTGTTATTATTACCTTTACTGTTATTTCAACATTAAAAATGAATTGCAAACTTGCCTTCAAACTGTATTACTTTATTGCAAATAAATTTGGCTTTGGGCAAATGAAACATATGGCCTCCACCAAATAAACCTGCATGTAGCATATGAACAGGTCTGCTAGTTTACACGTCAGTCTTGCGAGTACAAAGACAATCTTTGTACTCATCGGCTTTGCTTAATGTTTTTGTTGCAGAGAAAGAAGGTGAGCCCCAAGGGCCTCACTTCGTGAGTTGTCTTTGCGCGCCGTGTTCGACGACTAGGCTTGGCGGTCGGTCGATGCCTTGTGGGTTGAAGGCACGATTGGTTTTGTTTATAGCCATCTTATGACACTTTTGCTTCCGATGTCGTTCTTCTGGTATTTTTGTATCTTTTGTCCGGTCGGCCATTGTCTGTAATAACTCTACTGTTGTTACTTCCTGCTTGTAGTGTGATGTTTGGACTCTATGTTTGGAATGGAGTTGATGCATAATTTTGTGGTGAGGTGTGTATCTGCTCAGAAGTATACATATCTCGAGGCTCAGTTTATTTGATTTGTGATGCTAGGACCAGGCGGTTGGTTAAGCATTACAAGCCAAATAAATTGGGGTCCTCACAAAGAACCCGAAATTAACATCTCAGATCTTCTGTGCATAACTGAACTAGTCCCATGATCAGTGGCTAGCTCACACAGTAAACAAATGTGATAACACAGCCATAAACGTTAAAAGTTATTAAATAACAACAAAGTTGATTACAAGATAGCCTTACAGGGCAACATTAAATAAACACAGCGGAAGACGATGAAGAAGCGATGGAGTCGGTGATGCGCCACGAGCAATCGGTAGGGTAGCGGCCTAGTCGTCATGATCCACACCTGAAGCGAAGTTCTTCTCCTCTGAAAATTTGTTTGCATTAAACAAGTATGAGCACAACTTCCGTGCTCGCAAGTTACACCCGTCAAATAACAGAATGACATGCATAAATGGATGTAACAATAGAAAGGCTTATAGGGTTATTTGTGCAAAAACAGCATTTGACATTAAATACCATAATAAGTTCAAAAGCTCAAGTTTTATAAAATCTAAAATTGTCTCTGTATTGATAAATATAGTGCAGGCACCAACCTAACACCAACATAAACACGGGCACCAACCCGGGGCTTCAACCCATAACTTTTCTCATGGACACCCATCCATGTCAAACTGTTTTATAAAACATTTTGAAATCAAAGTCTAACTTTGAGTGGCCTTGCCAGCATGTCCATGACCGTGGACACGGCTATTCGAATAGTTTTACACTCTGCAGAGGTTGTACAACTTTACCCACAAGACATGAATTCTCTAGTTGTTTGGCATCCGTCGATACCACCGCTCACTACCTTAGGTAAGCAGTCTAGAGCACGTGTCAAGGCCTTTACAATGCACCATTCCACCATAGTCTTCTCTCGCTAAGGTTTCACCCCCTTTGGACTACCCGTCCGGAGAGTTCAGGCCCCCTCTTGCGCCAGGTGGGACTGACAAAAGTCATGAAAGACTACCCACCGCATCAATAGGAACGACCGTGATGGAGCTTTGCAAATTAATTAGCCAGGTTCTACCCATATAAGACATGTGGTAGTACGATGTGGCTTAGCAAGATGCGACTCAAGACCGGTCCTTAATTGACATGGCGACAACCAAGAACCACGGACCTCAACCTACCAGTTGAGCGGTGCATAAACCTGCACCCACGGACAACCAATTCGCCAAGTCCAAACCATCATTTTATTTTATTTTTCAAGCATTTGTAAAACTCCCATGACACACCAATGCCAAGGGTACAATTTAAACAACGTTTGACTTTTGGCTGAAATTCCCCAAATGAAACATATGTGATCTATAAGCATGGCTAAGCACAATATTTTCCAAATGATCCTAGTCCATACTATTGTATCAACTAGGTTTTTATCTAGGGTGACAATATGTTTGATTTGATATCAAAATTGGCCATACAAAGGATTTTAGGCATAGCTATAAATTTAAAACAGGAATTTAAATTACTGAATATAAATAAGCATGTAATATTGATTTGAAACAAAATTTAAATAATTTTAAATAATGGTTGCAAATATGATCAAGAATGTAACTTGCCTCGCTTGAGGTGCACAGATCAACTGATACTGAGGTGATGTTGTTTTTCTTAACAGGTCACCTAGTACTCACAAGTACTTTCTCCAGGTAGTCTATGTGTACAATCACGATGATCATACAGTCAAAATCAATCCTCTTATGTGCTCTTCAACGGCGTCGAAATTTGACTTTCCGAAGTCGTCGAAATCTATACGCGAAAATAAGCCAAATTCAAACTAAATTCAAATAAGTTTCAAATAAACTCCAAATTGAATAATTTTGGTTTAGTTGGCTAGATCTTGAATTTATATAAATTTAGAAATTTGAATGGGCTCAATCGGAGTTCAGATGCAAAAGATATGGGTTTTTGAAGTTTGAATTTACATGAAATGATAGTTTTAGGGTTTAAAGGAATTATTAGTCAAATGAGCTCAAAATTAAATAATTGTGGTTTAGTTAGCTAGATAATAATTTTATACAAATTTTGCAATTTGAAACACCCAATTTGGAGCTGGGATTCAAAAGATATGAATTTTCTAAGTTTAAATCTATTAAAAAAACCCTAAATTCTGATTTTTCAGATTTTCTGGATTTATTTTTCTAAAGGAAAATCAGATTATTGCGCATGATGACGCCAGCAGCTGATTTTCGGAATTTAAAGAATTAAAATTAAACCCTGACATGCGGGACCCACATGTCTGTGACTTGGTGTATGCGGGGTGGTTCATTGATTTTTGGGTGAGGGTGAACCTTGCACGCGGTCATGCCACATGGACGGAGAGGAGGAGGTGGCGCTGACGCGGCGCCTCAGTGGCGCGAGGTGGCAGTGATGTGGCGCTGCCATGTCACCTTGGCACCGGCGACGGTCGGGCCCCAATGGCACCGGCGAACGGCGGCCCGGCGAGGTCCGGCGATGGCATGGGTGGGAAGAGGGCGTGAGAGGATCGCAATGCTTACCCGACGACGGCTAGCGCGAAAAGTCGCCGGCGAGTCAAAAGCGGCGGCGATGTTCGAACGCGGCGGCGCGAGTTCCGGTGAGGCACCGCGGCGGCGACGAGCGCGCCGTGTAGGCCTCGATGCCGCGATGTCGTTGGTGAGGTCGATGTTGCTAGGGCATCGCCGACGGAGGCGCTAGAGGCGGCGGAAGAAGTGGCGGCCGGTGACGAAGAAACGCCGATTCCGGCGAGGTGAAAGCGAGGTAGGAGAAAGGGATGGTGGGAGCGGGACGAGTGGAGAGGGGCGCACCCGGTGCTCGCTTAAATAGAGCTCGGGGAGGAGAGGGGAGCGAGATCGTGTGCGGGATGCCGGAGGGGATCGCGGCGGTGGCGGTTGGGTGCGCGGGCATTCCGGCACGAAGAGAGGGGGAGAACGTGGGGGTGGAGGCGGTTGAGGGCGCCGGGTTCATGCGCACGACGTGCGGGTCTTGCGGGCGACCAGAGCGACGGTTGGATGGTGCTCCCGCGGGCGAAAATGGAGGCGGCGGGCTCGGCTTCGCGGAGAAGAAGGAGGTGAGGGAGACGATGAAGCGGGGCCGTTGGATTGCATCCAACGCCGCGGGGAAGCGGGGTGGCGTGGGAGTGTTGGTGCCGTCCGATGTAAATCGGACGATGGGGGGTGAGGGAGAGGAGAGAGGGGTGCGAGCTGGCTGACTTGGGCCGAAGGCGCGGAGAGGAGATGGGCCAAAGGAATTTCGGCCCAAAAGGTTTTCCGGATTTTCAATTGATTTGTAAATTTAGATATTCCGATTAAATAAAAAGGGCTTTTAGAAAATAGCAAATTAAATCCAAAAATTATGATAAAATTCACATAATTTGCTAGAGGTATTTTGGACTTAAATAAAATACTTCTAACTCATGATTGGCTTTTAATTTTACAAAATAAATTGTTTTGACTTTAAAATATTTAGGAAAAAGCTTTTAAAAACTCAGAAAATCTTAGAAATTAAGTAAATTTTTATTTTTCAGATTAAATTAAATAAAACTTCAAGAGCTTCAAATAAATTTTAGTTCTGACTTTCAAAATTTCAAAGATTCAATTAAAGCAATAGAACTCTTCCCAAATTTTCGGAAATTCCAATAAAACATTAACTTTATTTTATTTTATTTTGGTAACATTACTTTGGGATGTTACAACCGTGAAGGCAAAAAAAAAATCTGAAAAATGGTATTGCCGTCACATTTTCCATACATTCCGGCCGATAACATTCACTTAGGTACTTCCTCCTCCCTCTCCTCCATTCAGGGGCAGACCCAACTGGGTTCAAGGGTGTTAAGGAGAACACCCAAAAATTTTAGGCAAAAATTCAAAGATATATGAGGTATAATATATATATATATATATATATATATATATATATATATATATATATATATCCACTAGAAATTAGGTTAAATCAATATGTAATGTCCTCAAAAGCTCATTCCATCTAAGCACATCATTCGCACCCACTAGGCACTCGCACAACCCACTAAAACCAAGGCATTCCACATTCGCCACTTGTTTGACCTTCCTACACAATGACTCACCTAATATCGCAAGGCCCATTTATTGGCAAACCCTAACTCGATCTTTCTTTCTCTCGATCTCACATCTCTCAAAGAAACACACACACGCACATAGCCTTGCCCTTGCGCCTTACGGGCTTGCGGTGGCGATGGCGACGCGCACGCCGCCGCGCGAGCGGAAGCGGTGGCGGGTGGCGGCGGTGCACTGGGGGAGAAAGGAGGGCGAGAGAAGGGAGAGAATTCGGCGCCGTCGTGGCTCGCGCAGATGCCCGGCCGGGTGGGCGGCGGCGAGGCGAGGCGTGGCGTGTTGCTCAAGGACCGAGGTTCCAACTCTGGGCGGGTGGCACAACGGCGGTTTGGGATGGACCAGACGTGAAGCTAACCGACCAGACAGGGGAACCAATGGCCACTGGAGTCGCACCGGCAACATGTAGCCATGGCAGCGCCATGGGCGGCTGTAGTGAAGTCTAGGCAATCTACGCTAAGATTCAAGTCTAACTAGTGCATTAGCTCTAGGAGGCCACCAGGGGCTCACCCATAGTGGTCAATAACAATGGGAAGATCTCGAGGCGGTTGGACTCTCGTGAGCAGAGGCGGCGGTGACAAGCTTCATGATGGCAACTATCTACAATGAGGAAGAGGCTACAAGGAGACATATATTAGCTTACATGCATACTGAAGATGGTTCAAACCGAAGGAGAAGCATAGAGGCTCACCGGATTGCAGGTATCAACGGAAAAGGCGGTGGCAGTCAAGAACAAAGACAATGGCTCGAACACGAGGAAGCTTTGCGAAAAATATTGAATCGAGTAGGGTTCATGAATGTGTAGTCCTAGAGCACAATGTGATGTGGGAGAAGAGGGAAGGGGCTCACTAGGCATAGAGCAACACGGTGGCTAGGAATGGTGCGCTCGCTGGAGAGGAAGAAGATGACAGTGATGCAACTTTTCGAAGCTCCAACTGCAAGAACAAGCACGGGAAGTGGATGAGCGATGCTCTAGATGGAAAAGGACACGTGTGTCGACCAAGGAAGCTCACTAGAGAAGGAATGACACAGTGGCGTGCTCGCTGACATCATGGAAGACGATGTCGTTCCCAGCAATCCACAAGACCAAGAGCTCTGGTTCTTGGAGAGAAGGCTAAAAATGACGAGCTAGAGGAGATGACGCGGTCGGCTTGCCTTAAAAAGGAAGGATAAGAATGAGAGAAGAGAGCAAGATCTCACGAGCACAGTGGGACAAAGCAGTAGGAGCGGCGTGTCTCTCGTTCTCCCTCGTCCTTGCATGACAAGCAGAGAAGACAAACGAGAAGATGCGGAGCGCAGTGACGAAACATGACGACAAGGCAGTTAGGAGCTCGCGCGTGTAGTTGACTCGGTCCAGACGAAGTGGCCTGGTTGGGGCAGGGCAACGGTGATGCAGTATGGTGCTTACCCACGCATGGATAGGGGGCGGTGGACGGTGCGAGCTAAGGTGACGACGACTAGGTCCACTGATAACGACTGGCGGTGGAGTACCTTTCCGCGCGGGCGTGCCAGCGCGCAGCGAATGGGGCGAGCGAGAGGTGGATGAAGGGGTTTGGAAGGTGGGTCCTGGGCCCACCAGTCAGCATCAACGAAGGAAAGCAACAGAAAGAAGGCGTAAAATGTAAGAATATGCATTCGCGCTAGGGAGGCGGAAAAAATGAAAGGAGGAAAGCGACTTCGAGTAGGAGATAGTGTGCTGGCCAGAAATGGGCCAAAATAGTAATGGGCTAGACTGAGGGCAAGGAAGTCGGCCCGGGAAGGAAATCTGGATTTTTATTATTTTCTGATTTAAATAACTCCAGAAATCACGTTAAGCAAACCAACTCCAAAATTTATGATTTTTTTGAGAAGATCCTGGCACCATCTAGTATTTAGAAAAGTTACTTCCAGGATTCTACGAGCTTTTAAATTTTCGCAAAAAATCTTTTGTTGCTTTCGTTATTAGAAGAAGATTAAAATAAAATGCCAAAAATATAAAGAAATGCTAAAAAAAGCAATATTTAATATTTTAAGCATAAATAACCGAGTATACAAATTTTTGGGCAGTTTCAATGGGCGTCGACTGCGACTCCTGCCCCACACCAGCGTTTGTGGGGCCACTCCTCAACGCTGCCTAGTACCCCTTAGCCAAATCATGTCACCTTCGACGCCACTAGCGCCAGATCCGTCGTCCCCGACCTAGATCCAACACAACCTAGTAGGATCTGTCGGTCTCGTCGTTGGGGCAACCGTCACTGTTTGATTGTGTGGTCTTGTCCATTACCAAACTCATCTGTTTTCTCTGTGGCAGTCGTATCCACACCGGCTTCCCAACCGCTCCCAATTTTTGTTTTCTCATTTTCTCTTGGAATTTCTTGTACCGGAATTTCTTGTGATTTTTTTAACAATAAATGAAACCAAAAAAATGTAAAAATCACAAATCACAAGAAATACCACCGGTGGACCCACGATTTTTTTTGGACTGTATATCCCCTCTAAGTGCACCGATCTCAAATCAAAATGTGTAGTATGGATAGTGAATGTCCATGCGGTTTGGTCTTTCGGTCTTTTAAAAAAAAACTTGGCCAAAATTCCATCGAAATTTCTTTGTGGGAATAAAAAAAATGATATTACTAGTTTTAAATTGTCTAATTTTTTTTTTAAATTTAAGTCCTCGTTGTAGGTTGGATCAATATCTAATCATGACATCGACCAGACCTCCTCCCGAAGAAAGAAAAGGGTAAGGAAACCCTCGCTGCACTCTCCCCACTCGCCGGTCCCCGCTCCTCCCAACGGCGCAGCCTCCCGCCGCGTGCGTCACCTGACTTGGAGGGACTTTCCTGGTCCGGGCCGCCACGCGCACCGTCTGTTCGTGTCTCCTACTCGGATTCTGAGAGGGGCTTTCTGCTTCGACGGTGGTGTTCCTGATTGTACTGGCGCGATTCGAGCCGCCGCTGCCGGATCCTCCCGTGACCAAGTAGTCTGTTCGAGGGTCCCACACGTCTCTGCAGCTGTAAAAGCAATCATATCGTATTCCTTTTTCTTTTTGGTTATTTCTTAGTCCCCTTTCTGTTTTTGGGCTTGTTTCTAGGTTCTTGATTGGTTAATGTCAATTGAGAAACCAACCATACTTAGACATTATTTTACCCCCATTTTTTCCGTTAATTTTCTTGTGCATACGCTGTTAATTCAATAATTCTCCTTCGTTGTGACTACTGAGAACAAGAGAAAAGGAAAAGAATAAATTTTTTTTGCCTAGGTAGAAAAGATCCAATTTACATCGTACAAAAGATAGCAGAGTGAGGAGAACTGTAATTTTCTGAGCTTGATTGTGAGAGGAGGGTTCCTGAGAGTTGATTTGTGGAGCGTCAATGGCGAAGACCAATAATGGTTATCTTGGGGTCACTGAGCCAATCTCATTAAGTGGGCCGACCGAGAAGGATGTCATCCAGACAGCTGAGGTTGAAAAGGTGGGGGTTTGGATATCGAATAAACCAATAATTTGCCCAATTTCTGATTCCCTTAGGTTTAACATGTTTTGCTTGAATGTTATTTTTGGTGTTGATCAGTATCTTACCGATGCGGGCCTGTATGAGAGCGAAGAGGAGGCTATCACACGAGAAGAGGTCTTAGGCAAGCTGGACCAGGTTGAACAATTTCCATTGATGTGCTTGTATTTTTGGATTATAATTTGCCTAGGCCAGTTTGAAGATGACTTGTATGTTCTGGCAGACTGTGAAAGCTTGGATTAAGAAGGCCACTAGGGTGAGTGGTTATGGTGAGCAATTTGTGCAAGAAGCAAATGCAAAGATCTTCACATTTGGTTCATACCGTCTTGGGGTACTCTGTTACACTGTTTTGCGTAGTTCTGTTTGTAAAGAAATAATTATTTGTCAATTGTTACTTTGTGCTGTATAAGACGATGGAGGTGCATGCTTTGTATGTTGCCAGTGAATGGTGGAAAGTACGTTAATCATTACCAATATGAATCTTCTATTACATTTTTGCTATTTAGGATCTGATAGTTTCAGTTGGGTGCAGATCTATCATTCTCGCTTTTATGAAGTTGTCTATCTTTGTCACCTAAAGTAACTTCTGCAACTTTTTCTCATTTTATTACTTATTGCCCAGGTGCACGGCCCTGGTGCAGATATTGATACACTATGTGTAGGTCCAAGACATGCAACTCGAAATGTAAGAGGATCTATTACTAAACTTCCAAAGGCATTGCAGTCTTATGGTGTCAAATGAGCCTTTCATTTTTTGCAGGACTACTTCTTCCGATGGCTTCACGATATGCTAGCTGAGATGCCGGAAGTTTCTGAATTGCATCCAGTACCAGATGCTCATGTGCCTGTTCTGGGATTCAAACTTAGTGGGGTGTCTATTGACCTTTTATATGCAAACCTTGCAAATGTGGTGATTCCTGAGGTAAGTTTTGTTTTACACCTTTGTTGTTTAGACAATTTTTTTAGTATTGCATGGCATATTTATCTTGTACTAATTGTAATAAATGAGTAAAGAATGGAAGCAATATGCATGTTAAAGAATGATGGATTGTATGAATGGAGCTTAATATTTTATGACCTAGTTTTTTGTGGCTAACAAATTACTTGATGTCATATTTTGATGATATGTGATGGAATTCCTAATCGTGTTACATTATTCGATTTCAGGACCTTGATCTTTCTCAGGACTCCATACTACACAATGCTGATGAACAGACTGTTCGTAGTTTAAATGGGTGTCGGGTTACTGATCAAATCTTACGATTAGTCCCAAACATTCCGGTTTGTGTCCTTACCAGTACCAAATTTTCAAGTAAATATGTTAATAATGTTCTATAGATTAAAACCCATTTGTTCGCTCAAATCCAGAGTTTCCGAACAACCTTAAGGTTCATGAGATACTGGGGAAAGCGCCGCGGGGTTTACTCAAATGTATGCTTCTCTTATGATTTTTTCTCACTGCAAGAGTATGCTTTACAATATGAACATACATGCATGATTACATGTTCATATTATGGTGCATATGCATATCAGTATTATGAATGCATACTCAGAAATTATTTACATGTTTTAACTAAGTTTGTGTCATCTGTCCAGGTTATAGGATTTCTGGGTGGTATAAACTGGGCAATTCTTGTTGGTCGTATATGTCAATTGTACCCAAATGCATCACCCAGCATGTTAATATCTCGTTTTTTCAAAGTCTACAGCAAGTGGAAGTGGCCCAATCCTGTTATGCTTTGCCATATTGAGGAGGGTCCTCTTGGCCTCCCTGTGTGGGATCCAAGAAGAAACTTTAGAGACAGGAGCCATCACATGCCTATAATTACACCTGCTTATCCTTGTATGAATTCTAGCTATAACGTATCTATTAGTACTAGGTATGTGATGGTTCAAGAATTCACACGAGGATATGAGATTTGTCAGGTACTTATTATTTCATTATATTTTTCAACAGCAAATCAGGAATTGAAATCATAGCATGCATTTTAGGACTGCTATATAATGTTGAGTTCAAGTTAATCTTAAGTTTGTGTTTTCATAAGTGCAAACTGTATCCCTTAAAAGAACATTGATCTCAATGTAGCATGTGTAATGCTAGTGAAAGAACCCCATTACTGTAACTCAGTCTCCAATAGGTTAAATAATAATTAGTAATGTAGGATCTGTATTTGTTATCTTGAGATTTAGAGTGATTTTATGCAAATTAATTCTATTGTAGAGTTAGCTAATTTTATTTAATCTAACAATAACATATATATATGTAATGCCTGTGTAATCGCTGTCAACTTCAACATATGCACAGCTTCTTGAGATCATGTAGCTAGTCAGTAGCAGCTTACTTGCATCTTTACATTTATGTTTAGAACTTTTTTTTTCTTGAGTAATCAGGTATGGAGCCTTTTTAATATATATATTATTTACAGCCAGTGTTTCGATAGAGAAGTTCATGGTTAAAAATGTTGTCATTTAACTTTGTCAAAATATCTCCTGTTGTATGGTCTATTTCCTGTTCTATATCTTGCATCAGATTTAATTTTACTTTGATAACTAACTGTAGGCAATAGATGAAAATAAAGCAGTCTGGGATGATTTATTCGAGCCATATCCATTATTTGAATCATATAGAAATTATCTAGAGGTTGATATCACAGCGAGAAATGAAAATGACCTCAGGAATTGGAAAGGCTGGGTAGAATCTCGCCTCCGTACACTTGTATTAAAGGTGAGGAACTGACAAATTTCATTATTTTTAATAATGCGTGCACTGTGCTGTGCTGTCTTCTAATATGCACTTTTGGTTTCTGATGCAGATTGAGCGATATACTCGTGAGACGCTCCTTTCACATCCTTATTCCAGAGATTTCTCAGACACATCCAGGCCATTGCACTGCTTTTACTTCATGGGTCTTTGGAGAAAACAAACCGTCCAAGCTCAAGAAGCCGAGCAATTCGACATCAGAGGAATCGTAAATGAGTTTAAGAATTCAATTGATGCGTATCAACATCGGAAAGAAGGAATGGATATTGAAGTGTCCCATGTAAAACGAAAAGATATCCCTTTGTTCGTTTTTCCTGGTGGAGTGCGCCCTTCTCGTTCTTCCAGAACAGCTGGCAAGAATAGTTGTGCTGTTTCTAGAAATGATGTTTCAGCTGATGGTCAAGTAGGAAATCGATTGGGCACTGTGAATTGGACTGACGGTCAATCTGCTCCATATCAGGGCAGCTATATGAAGCAAATGGAGTTAGATCCATCTGGTGGTTATCAATTGCCGGAAAGTGCTTCCATATTGGCCTCTAGTTTATCCAGTAAAGAAACCTAAATACTTGAATGGGCATGTGAATCTTCACACAGAATCTGTTGAGTGTGAACATCCAGGGCACTTTCTTGGAAGTACATCTGCTCACGGGCAGAATGCTGTGTGCGATGTAGTCAAGCAACCTGACAGTATGCCATCTAATTCCAGCAATTGTGGTCCAATAAATGGGTCGGACTTTTGTTTTGATAGTTCACATAAAGAATTTGCGGAGATTGCTGCAAATAACCTCATGAATTTCTATCCAGCTGCGATTGATGAACTGGCAGATCATCAAGCTAAGGCTAATCAGAAAGATGCAAATGCTGCTCACAGATCATCTTTGGAAGGATGTTCTGGAAGGAGCCTGGGGCAAACAGGCATTCTAAGTTCCCATGGTAATAGTCATGAGAAGCGCAAGGCCGAGGAAGAGCTGGAGGTCTATCTTTTCTCTTATAAATGCTTTTTTTCCCCTTTTTTTCCATGTGTATTTTGGATGCTGTTGTGTCCTTGACTACTAGTACTTTATTTTTCCTTTGTTCTTCCTAGTGAGTTGTGACCTTGCACAGGATACTAAAATTTGTTACTACGCAATCATGACAACTGATAAATGATAAATAGCGGTTTTACCATCTATCCTTATTTCATATATAAATTACGCACTACACATGCTAATAGTCTTGAAGAGCCTGTTGTTGATACGCTGTAGTTATCTAATTTCTGATACTATTATAAATAATGCCCTTACACTATTCAGACATGTTCTGCCAATAGTTCACAAGAGCAGGGATGTAGTGCATGTTTAAGCGTTTTGACATTTTGATATGAACAATGATTCGTTTATACTATAAAGAGCAATGATTTAAGAAAGGAAATGGAGTAACTCAATATTTCTCTCCTTTAGCACATCGGTTTGCTGTATTTTAGGAAGTTTCCTATGCATTTATTTTTTTTGCTAAACAGAGTGCTATTTATCTGTTTAATTTTTTTTAGAAAATCTTTGTGCTACTAACAGTGTCCCCCTAGACGCCAGGTGTAGCCCTCCCACCTAGGCCTGCCTAGGCGGCAATTAGGCGCCTAGTGCCTAGGGGAACACTGGCTACTGACAAAAGTAGGTTTGTTTATATCACTTTAAAAATGTTTGATGAATGCTAACATGCATTTTATGATGGGCTGAGTTACGTTGCATTTGGTTGAAATAGTTTACTCATTTGATATTGTCAATACAACAGAGCTAGGCCATGCCTCCTCTGGTCCTCTTCTGCAATCTTCTACTGATTCATAAACTCTTAAATTTTTCTCTAAAATATATGTTTTGATTTTACTTCTTTCACTATTATCTGCTTGTGTTTTAATTTTTTTTTTCTGTTTTTGTTTTGATGGAAAAAAGCCACGTGAGCTTGCTGCCCCGTTAGTTGGTGCTGCTCCTGCATCAACATCAACTGCCCAAAGAAAGCCCCTCAGGTACTTGTTGTACTATCTATATTAATCGCATGGTCATTCTGTGTCACCAAGTATCCCAGAGAATCTTTGCATTAGTGACAGATCATGTACTGTTTGTTGGTTTCGCTTCCTGCTTGCCGTGTGATATTATGCTTTAAAAACTTGTTAAATTTTTGAAGGCTGAGATTGTCGACAGTGGTGCAACCAAAACCAACTGAAGAAAGTTCCTGAATCCGATAGGTGCAAGGGTCGAGATAAGGAGAACTTGGTTTTTCCTTTTATGGAAGCAAGGATCTGCCGTAGGCAGTAGGCTATATGTACTGCAGTCTTCAGCTTAACAGTCACTAGAAAAAAAAAAAGCAAGCGCAGTTAGTAGGAATTAATGTGACAAATTCCATATTTCAATTTTTAATATATTTTTACTCGTTCACTCCTGACTTTTTTCACGACTTTCCTGTGCCTGTGATGCGATGGCCGATGGGACTGGTAAATGATGCATTGCAAGAAACGGATATGATGAGTTTATCTGCTGTTATTCCTGAATTTCAACCTTTTCCACCCGGGCACGACAATTGCTTCACACACGATGTTTTTTGATACGATGCTCGCACGACCATTGCAACTCACAATGCCACCGCTACCTTTTCTTCCTCTAGCCCGTCGCCTCTACCCCAGCCTTCTCTGTTCCTCCTAGCTAGTAGGTAGACGCCGACATGGCCTCCACTCACGACGCCTGCGGCAACCGCCTTGAAGCCACACATCACCGGCACAGTTGAAAATGTTTCCTTATTACTGTGGCACTTGTGCTGTTGCCATCTCGAAATCTTTTCGTTTTGCTTGAGTGGCGTACTCACTGCAAAAATTCATATCCATTTGTTTGGTAGATTGGAAATAATTGCGTCGTTATTTTGTTAAAACGTCGGTCTTGCGTATGAACTGAAATGATGAAATTGATGAGACAGAAGCGAAGATCGATAATTACCTGGCTTCACACGCATTTGCCTCACAAGTTTTAATTGCTATCCACTAGCCACTGGATTCGGCTCTAGATCCGACGGAGAGTAGTCGCTCCGGATTCGACCCTAAATTGGATCCCAGATCCGACCGGATAGCAAAAATCTTTCGGGATTTAGTCCTGGCCAGATACGGCAGGAATTATCTGTTCGGATTTTACCCCTAGTAGTTAGCGGATATCACCCCTAGTAGCCAGGTAGGATAGCATTATGGGGCAAAATATCTAGTGTGAAAGGTATTTGGGTGTTAAAGCTCGTGTGGGGTGTCGGATCTGAGGCGTGTGGCCCAGATTGAGGCGGTGGGAACCCCCAATCCACTTAAACCATTTTGGGAAAACACTCCGCGATACTTTCTTGTGAAAAAGTACCCCTTTGCCTTCCCTATTCTCTCCTTCATCGCTCCCCTCTCGTATGGTACCCCTCTCTGTCTCGCGCACCCCTTGCTCGCTTCCGAGCCATCACCGCCCTCCACCCCGGCGGTTGCCCTCCTCTCCACCCCCTAGCCACCTCTCTCCAACCCCCCCCCCCCGCCACTGCACTCCACCCTGCTCCCAAGTCGATCTGTGACTAGGGTTAGGGTTAGGTGCCACCGTCGCCATCATCGACGGCGATCGTCGGACTCAAATTTGTAACTTGAGAACCTCTATGTAAATTTAAGTCATTCCCTGGATCGATGAGATAGAAACAGGATAGATACATCGTTGGTTCAAACACATATCACGAAAATATTAAGCTATTGCATAATAATAAACAAAGTGTAAATATACCTTATGGTGTTTGTCTTTCAGAATGACCGGCTAGGCTAATTACTTTTAAACAATCAGTAGCGAAAGCAGAATAACAATATAACACGTGGGACCCTCAAGACATACCCACAGGCAATCGACTGGGGCCCGCGACCTAGTTCTTGGCCTTCTTGATCTCCATTCTTGACAAATGCTCATAAGTGCCCACATAACTTTCTTCTTTTATGCTTACTGACTAAAAGAATATATAAAGCGAGCATGAGTACACAACCATACTCGCGAGCCAATACACAGAATGCAATTATTATATATGCAAGGCTAATCAAAGGGAGGTTCATGGTTCTTTTATTTGCACAAAGCTAAGTTGGAATTAGAATAGTGAATAAGAAATTCCTAAGACTTAGCATTTTAACTAACACAAGTTTTTATAAACTGAGTTTTGTTGTAAAGTACTAGCGGAGGATCCAACCTCCTATACATTGAGTGACTCCATCCACCCAATGCTCATTTCTCTTTCTCGAGTCACATCCCATACTTCTCACTGGTCCTCGACCAGGCCATCTCAAATCTCTGGGTTCCAACCCAACTTTCCATTCCACCCACAAATTATTTTATAAAAATGAAAACTACTTCAAGCAAGTTCTCGGCACCGCTCATGACCATGAGCACGGCTATCTAGATAGTTTTCTTACTCTGCAGAGTTTGCACACTTTACCCACAAGAGACAATTAACTTTTAATGTCCCTGACACACTTCCAAAGGTGTGCGACTAAGTTGATTATCACAAGGCATTTACAATGCCCTACCCAACACCTCATCAGCTAGATTTTGCTACTGAGGGTAGTTTCCTAATGCAATGATGCGCCACCCTTTGGACTCCGCTCCACCGGGTGGTTGTTAGCTAAGGTCGTAGTGCATGCCACTCCCTGTAGCCCCCTTTTGCGCCATAGTAGTTTCCTAATGTATTATAACCGCACCACCCTGGAGTGGTTGTCCACTAAGACTATAATACATGCCACATGAGGGGGTTGATGAAAGCAATGCTGAGGTGAACAAATTAATCAGCTAGGTCGTACTCATTATAAACTTGTGGTTGTACTATTTTTACATGAGAGGTCATTACAAGATTCAGATCCTTAATTGACTCAGGCGGTACTTCCCCATACCCACTCTGTTGTGCTCTCGACACCCACCACTCTTTTCAGCCACCCAAGTTGAAATCTGTTTTTGGTTTTCTTTTGTTTTAAAAGAATTTTCTATCTCAACATACCAGCCAGGCTCCAGCCTCAACTGTCCAATCTCATTTTTAAATGTTTAATGTGTTGGAGATATGCCCTAGAGGCAATCATATTGATGATGATATTTCATTGTATCCATGATTTAATAAATGTTCCTTGAATATTGCCTTTGTGTTGATTAACAAGTATGTGACTTGTTTGTGAAACTCTTTACTTGTATGGTTATTCTAAAGTTGTCCCTAGTCGGAGTTCATGTGAGGACACACGTGAATGATGGATTAGCACATGTATCGGTTGATGACCATGTTTCACAGGTCATAGACATGGAGATGTCAAACCAATAATGTGGACACATGTTTAGAACATGGGGTTGGACCGACCCAACATGAGACATAGTAATTATTCTTATGGTTCTCTCTACACAATGTGTACGCCTTGTCCTTAGACACGAGATTGTCGCATGTACTTGAGATGTGAATCGACCTACTTAGGGGCTATCAAACGCTACTCAGTGGCGGGTAGTTATAAAGGTAGCTTCGGGTTTGTCATGAAGCATCTTTGCGAGGCATGGTCGATCGAGATGGGATTTGCCTCTCTACACGAGGAGATATCTCTGGGCCTCGAGTGATCGGATCAGAAATGCATGGCCATGCTACTTAAGGTTAAGAGTTAACCTAGTAAGGGATTAGGATCACAGGATCGAGAAAGAGTGGTCGACTTGGAGCTCGACCGAATATCGTGAGGCAAAGGGATTGACATGTACATAACGTTGTGATGGTTCGTCAGATATGATCTTTACGTATGTTTAGGAGTTGCACGTCTTGCTAGAGGCGCTACCAACTATTGACCAAGTATGTGTACTCGCGTCATGTCTAAACATATGTGAACCATAAGTCACACACTTAAGGTGAAGCCTAGTCGGATTGGATCCGAATTAGACTGGCATTGAGTCATAATGGGCCTCTATTCGTAGAAGCCCATTATAAGGACGTCTATAAAGGAGGGCGGTAGCGGTTGATGGTTGAGTTTTTCGTGACATCCCAAAACCGGCGCCACCCTCCCACGCCCTAGTCGCCGCGCGGATCTAGTAGTCGGCGTGCGTCGCTTCTCCCGTGCGTGTGGATACCTTTGAAGGCGCCGCATCCGTGGCGTTGGGACGAACCGCAAGAAAGGAGGTGTGCGTGTGACGCCACGGCGAGGACGCAGGGAAGTAGTACGACTACTGCGCCCGACGCATCGCATCAACTTGGTACGACTACATCGCCTCGACTTGTTGCATCAACTTCCGCTGCTGCGCGTCTAGTGGTAAGACCGTGATCTATAACTGCAGTGATCTTGGTTTTCGGGTAGAATTTTTTAATTTGCGCTAGTGTAGCCTACCCGTTTCCCTACATAATGGTGTCAGGGAAATTTACTACCCGTATGTCAATGTCACTAAGCATAGCTAATCATGACTCTTAAGTATGTATTTAGTGGCTATCAGGTATCCCATTAATCTTGGGTGACAAGGATAATGTCCAAGTTCAAGGGTTGGGAATTTATACTGAATTATCATTAAGGTATTAACTATGAGCTAAAACAATATACATGTATAAAACATAGCAATGCACTTCCATAGTTTGAACACAATATAAGTTGCATTAAAACTTAGGAGCAAAATGATCAAAGTGTTGACTCACCTTGCTCAATATTATGATGACCTCGGTCCTGTTCTTGGTCAATGTTATGATAATCATCTCGCTCAATGTTTTGATTATCGTCCTGTTCAATGTTCTAACAATCTTGTTCTTGCTTTGTCTCGGACTACTACTCCGTCATAGCTTGATTCTAATTACGCGAATCGATTGAACCTAAGAACGTCCAAAGTAGCCAAATGAAATCCAAAAATCCAAAGACATTCAAACCAAATAAAACACTTCAAACAATAGTAAACATATCTAACGATATCTTGAAAGATGAAGTACTCGGATGAGACCAAAACATACTCATATGGAGTTGATGAAGGAAATACTGCAGATGAAGTATATCAATGAAGTTGATGAAGGCAATACTTCAGACGGAATGAAGTATATCTAGGGATATTTGTAATGAAGTATTTCAGTCCAAAGTAGATAAACCCAAATGCTATTCGTTTGGTAGTGGTAGGATTTTTGGTTGCTAGTTAGAATTAGGGTTAGGTAACTATTTGATCCGGAGTGAGGGCAAGAGTGATCGAGCTCTCAGGAAGGCAGCTGATGCAAGGAGTTAGGACTCCAGCGGAAGGGAGAGAATACTCATAGGAATACTCTGCCTCGGTTACTTAGATGGGAGAGATCACCTAGCTAGATAAGATCCTTTGATCCACCTTGGATCATGAATTGTACTTCAGGGATCGGATAGCGATGACTAAAAGCTAGCGGACATAAGTCTCAGCGATACATGGGACCTAGTTCATAACGGTTTTCTTATCGATTCATATTTATCATGGAAGTTCCATGAGCCTTAGCTAGAACTTCCAAGCATTTGCTAGACATCAGCCTTAAACTTGATCAGGGGCATCTACGAGTTTGGGTTCGTCTACGAGGTGACTTTTAGTTAGCTTCATTACTTGTGTGACTTGGTATACTCTAAAGTAAATCTATCATACTAGGTTGCTCCTTAGTCATGACATCTGCTAACGACTACTTTTTGCTAAGTACATAACTATACTACAAGACCTATGGGTTCTTATCTACTAGTTCTCATGTAGTGATCAACCATATCATCTTGGTTACTATCACTAGCATGAAGCTAGGCTATAACTACCAGTACCCTTCACGGCTACCTAGTATAATGATTATACCTAACTTAATCACTAGCGAATTGTCTAACCAGAGCAGTCACTTTACCTACGTGACATCTTTCCATAATGTAACACTTTACTAGTGGTTGTACATGTCATGAATGTATTGTCGTATTTATCATTGTATGTCAATGGCCTAGGGCATACTGGTCATTGGCTCATATGTGTATACATATGCCTAAACATGACTATATCATCTTAGGCTCTAACTACTTGGGTTGATTACTTCAGTTTTATTCGCTAATGGTTTGTATGTACTCGAATCATCCACCCTATTGATTCACTAATTGGTTTAGTTAAAAGCATATATGGTAATTGAAACCTGCTTCATTAATCTACTTAACCTAACTACTGATCACTTAGCTAACAAGGATTTGCTAGTGGGTGATGTTATTAAGCGATTGTTGTCTAGCTTCTAAGTAACCATTAGGTTTGAAATGCGAGAGAGGAGGGCCTTTGTCATACACTAATGAAGAACTAAGCGGTGCTTAATAGCTTATTGCCCACTTCTAAGCGATTTAATCATGCTCCGCTAATCCCTTACTCATCAACTAATCACTTAACTAACTTTAATCCTAGTTTTAGTACTAACTGATCTCTAAATCACCTTCTTAAAAGAGTGGGCCCACCGATCAGAGGAGTGCATAGAGAGAGATAGAGCCACAGAGAGGGGAGGGCCACTGTCATACACGAGAGAGAGAGAGAGAGAGGAGGAGAGAGAGAGAGAGAGAGAGAGAGAGAGAGAGCACAAAACAGAGGAGTTGGGGAGGCGGCTCACATGGCACTCAACGCCGACGAGGGGGTCAATGGCGGCGGCCGGAGGTGGGCAAAATGGAACCGTGGTGGGGAGGTGAACCAGAGGGCGGTGGTGGCGCAACCGGAGATGGCCGGTGGCGGGCTGGAGGCGGCCGGCATTGGAGGAGAAAAGGGGTGGCAGTGCCGAAGAGGGAGAGGGGGAAGGTCTAGGGGGAGCACGGGCACGAGGGGGCTATGTGTAGTTCACCCATGCGGTTGGCTGGGGGAGAGGTGGACTGAGGCGGGCTGGCGATGGAAGCCCGGGGCAGTGCAACAAGCTCAGTGCTGCGGCGGCGTTGGGGAGAGGGGAAGCTGGAGAAGATGGTGGGGGAAGGTTAGGGGAGGTGGAGGGATGCTTTAGTATGGGTGAATTGAAGCATGGCTTACCAGAGCAAGAAGTGGCGGCAGTGGAGGCAGTGACGACCGGAATTAGAGAAGAGGGCAACACGCGGCTATCTGGTGGATGAAAGCCGAAATTGGTTGAGGGCTTCTGAGCGCGCAGTTGTGGAACATGGCATGATGCAGACGGGAGGGAAGGTGCCTCACCAGGGTGGCGGAATGGTCTTTGGGTTGGCGGCGGCCGACGCGGCTTTGACGCGGTCGCGGCTCGGGGATGCTCGGTGAGGAAGAAGGTGGAGTGGGGGTGAAGGGGGGCTCGGCGTGGCCTCTTGTAGGCAGGAGAGGGGACGAAGGGCCGGTGGCGAGGCGGATTGACAAGATGATGTGTTGTTGGGGTGACTGGGCATAGCGGCTCGAATATCTGGGCGGCGGTGGGAGGCAGCAGCGTGACAACGGTATGGGCGAGGAGGTGACTGGAGTGGGTCGGTGTGGTGGCATCGTGACGGCTCATGCGGGCACGAGGAGAGGAGTATCGGCGGGATGGGCGGCTTGGCATGGCTACGGAGAGCATCGGGTGAGGAGAAAGAGAGCATGGCCCTATTGTATGTTAATAATTCACTAGAGTACAAAATCACATTAATAAAGAAAATAGCATGCTCAGAGTGGTTTACACATGTCACGGAAATAAAAAAGTGCCTTATGGAAAAATAATCAAGGCCAGATCTTATGGCAAAACATTTGCTCAAGGATTGACACATAACATAGTTTCAATATTATAAAAAGTGCTCTTGTCAAATTCTAGCCTCTTAACCGAAAAAGTGAAGGGTCTCACCAACCAAATGGAGTATGCGACTCATTCAACTAGAATTTTCAGCCATCAAGGCCATTTTAGGCACATCTCAAAATAAAGGGAGAGGAATGTCTGTTTTGCTTACGGAAAACAATGTGGTTGAAAACAAGGACCTTTTTTTAGAGAGAATGCCGACATTTTATTGATCACAGAACATCATTATAAAGTGTCTCCCGGATACATTCTGGTACACCATTGCGAATAAAAGAGTTAACAGAGTGCTCACAAGATTTAGCTAGAGTATGTGCCGCCACATTTACCACACGACTAACTTGATAAAAAAACAACCAAGGAAAAGCCCTCTGCCATAAACTTGATATCAGAGATAACCACACCAACAAAGGACCGATCCCATATCGACAAATTCAACAGTTGCACCACCGACAAGCATTTAGAAGTAAGGATGACATTTTGATATCCTTCATCATGGGCAAGGGCTCTTGCACGACGAAATACTAATACTTCTGCTAACTGTGTGGTTTCAGACTATCACGCCAACCCCCATCTAACGAGACTCAGCAAATAGTGCTGCATCGATATTAATAAGGACCATACCTCTGGCGGCGGAGTCCATTTAGGGACTAAAAGTAAGGACTCACGCCTATGACTTAGATCCGGATTGAAGATATGCAACACTATCAACTCAACATAAGCTTTAACTTTCGCAGCCACCCTTCGAGGATGCAACAAACCTTCCTCATTTTGTGTACCATTACGGGCCTCCCAAATATGCCACAGAGTAACAACAAGAACCGTTGCCTCTCGAGTCGAGGAACGGCCTAGGAAATCGAACAGCCACTGCTTAGCACAATTCAATGTCTTGCGGCAGAGATGGAAGCCATACTCTAATTTCACTTCACACTAAACTTCATAGGCAAACTGGCAAAAAAGAAAGGAATGTTCTATACGCTCCTCCCTTCCACATAAGACACAGGTATCATTTGCTGAGATATTCCTCCGTTTCAACTGGAAACCACATGGGAGGCAATCATGTGCGAAATGCCACAACAGAATTTTCATCTTGTTCGGTGCCTTTATAGCCTAGAGTGACTTCCAATATTTTTCATCTGCACTGCTGCGAGGATGGACCACGTCGAGTTGCTTTGAGAGGAATAAAGCCCTCAATCGAGCTAAAAATATGCGAGAATGTCTTGTGTAAGACCCATGTCTTGTATGTGGCCATGAAGCAAAATTCTCACCGCCTTGCCTCTTGATGGGCACTTGGATAATCGATCAACCACCACTCAAGGAAGATAGAACAAACCAGGTCAACATCCCAAGAACCATGCTTCTCTGTATAAAAATCCACCGTTTGATTCGCGGTAGGGGCATCGTGGTGAACAGATTGGGTGCGTTGCGGTTATCCGATTATCGATAAGATTTTATCGTTTGCCATTGCCAGCGCCCATCATACACCCTTCTGCAGCAATTCCTTCCCAAAACAAATACTCCTCCAAGTATACGAAGAAGATCTTGGGCGAGAGCATCCCAAAAATCACGATTAGGAAATGCGACCCTTCAACACCTTCGCAAAAGCAACCCGGCTCCGTCAATAGCCACCAACCTTGACGATCTAACATGGCTTGATTGAAAAGCACCAGATCACGAAAGCCCATGCTGCCCAAAGCTTTAGGTGTAGATAGCCAGTCCCAAAAGCGCCAATGTATTTTCTTCTTGCCGTCTTCAACACCCCACCAGTGATTAGCGATGGAGGTTTTCATTTTCTCACACGTGGAAACCGGCAAAGAGAGTAAGGAAAATTCCAAGTGATGGAAAATTTCAAGTCACAGATGGTTTTTAATACAATCCGTCTATGATATTCGGAGCCATCACAGACTGTTTGTAAATAGAACTATCTGTGATAATTCACAGACGGTTCTTAACAATAACCATCTGTGATATCTGCGATTATCACAGACGGTTCTTCTTAAGAACCATCTGTGAATTATCATAGATGGTTCTATTTATAAACCGTCTGTGATAATTACGTATCACAGACGGTTCTAAAGGAACCGATTCCAAAGGAACCGTCTGTGATGAGGCGTCCAGTATAGCATGTTTTGTAGTAGTGAAGATACTTTTGAAATCATAGGTTTAATATGATCAAAGGACTACGACTTGCCTTGGCTTTGCTCAGTTACCACACTTGGATCTTCAAAGCTCGCTTCTGCTCCTCCTCCTTGAAACAGATCATCTAACAAGAAAGAAAACAACAAACGAAGCACAAATAAATCTAAAAGAAAATCAAATAAAAATACAAAAACAAAAAACCCGACTCTAAAAGAAAGATCTCAATTTTAGATGAATTTAGGAATTTGAACAGACTGAATCAGAGTTCGAACGAGGGAGAATAGACTCTCGGAAGATTTGCTAGAACAGAAAAAGAGAGGGAAAACACTATTTTAGATTTTAGAATTTTCTTTCAAAAGGAAATTCCAAATTACTGCATCAGCAAGAGAAAAATAATTTTGCCCGGAAATAAAGTCCTAAAGGAAAGTGAATTTAATCACGGACATGTGAGCCCATGGTCTATAGACCAGGTCCATGGAACTGGCTCGAGTCTACCATGAACCGGGTACACAAGAGGTTAGTGGATGACATGTAGGACCCACATGGCATAGGCTGGGTTCATGGTGAGCTAGATCTATGGGTTAGGGTCTTGGGTTTTGGCTCGAGCTCACCACATGGTGCTGACACGTGGTGCTGATGGTGATTGACACGTAGGTGGCAAAGCTGAGGTGGCGCTCGGGTGGAGGTGAGGTGGCATGCCACGTCAGCAGTGGTGGCGGTGGTGCACAGAGCCCAAGGACTCCTGTGAACAGTAGCTCGACAACGACGATGAGAGTTGGGATTTGGGAAAAGGAGACACGACAAACATGATGACGCGGTCGATTCTCACCTGAGATGATCACAGCGGCGGTGGCAAGGCTCAATGTGGCAGAGCGGCTTGGCTTGCGGTGGCAATGGCGAAGCGATGGGTTCCTGGGGATGGTGGGGTGTGCACAGGCTAGAATGCAAGAAAGCAAATCTATTGAGGTGGACAACGGCGCTCAGAACTCATCAACGGCGAGGCAATTGATGGTTGAATGGCAACAGTGAAGCGACGGGGAAAAGTTCAAGGGCTCGACGATGACAGCTCGTCACTTCAATTGGATCCTCCCGAGGCATAGCGATGACTAGGCGCTCTTGATGACGTGGGCGGGACTGATGGGGAGGCTTCACAATGGCTGCGTGATGAGTTTGTCCTTTGGCTTCGATGGCGGCGGCGATGAAACTCGAAGAGGGCGGCTAGGGCTAGGGTTCTGGGGCAATGGCAGCTCGGGTGAGGAAGCGAAGGGGTCGAATGACTTTTAAAGGTGGAGAGAGGAGAGTTGGCGGCAACGAGTCGAGAGGCAACGAGTGAAGAAACCGCGCGCGAGGAAAAAGGAGACATGGTGAGACACTAATAACTGGGACCCACTCGGTAGAGAGAGAAAGGGGAGGTGTGTTAAGTTTGTGTATTTGGAAGGAAGCGGTAAATTTGGGCCAACAGCGAAAAGAAAATGGGCCGAAGGAAAAAGAAATCATCCCAAAGAAAAATCTGGAAAAAAATGATTTCCAAATTTCACAAAAGAGATTAAATAAATCCGAGCTCAATGAAATAGCAAATAAACTCCAAAAAAATCCTAAAAAAATCCAAAAAATTCCAAAAAATACTCTGGAACCCAAGGAACCCAAATAAAATAGCTTTGAATTTAATTGAAGTTTAGATTATTCAAATTTAATTGTTTTGATTTCTGAAAATTCGTATTAAGCTTTTAACTTAACCAAGAAAATTCAAATGGTTATTTTTATTTTTAAAGGTTCAAATGAAATCCTAATTTGGGATGTTACATATTTTTATTTAATCAAGGCGCGGTCCAAAAGTTTGCTTTGCGGCCATTTCCCAAGGTGATGCGGGTGCAATCATAGAAAAGAGTGCAATCTGTTTTGTCATAGGATTGTCCATTACCACCCATGGCTTATTCGGAGTTGTCCATTGAGCCCAAAGCCATCCGAGCCTAAGTTCCCTTGCAAATTTTTTGAGATGGAGGATCCCAAGACCTCCTATGCGCTTTTGGTCAACAAACATGTTCCCAGTTAACTTTGTAGTTTCCTCTCGGTGCCGAATCTATTCCCGACAAAAGGAAAGTCCTTCTCTTTTTGTCTAGCCTTTTCAGAAAGCTTTTGGGATCTTGATTGAGGTCAGAGCATATATCGTCTGCGAAGTAAGGATAGAATTCACTAATGTGGGGACCCTGGGTTATTTTCATAAGATCTAAATATTCCCGGTCTTACAAAAATAACTCTGAGCCCCCAAGAACTAAAGCCCAATTTAATTCGATTTAAGTAAGAGAACCCAGCTAAGCTAGAGCCATGGTGACCATGCATACCGCACCTCTGCGTGTGCTACATAGTGACTGGTTCTCATCAGCCCAAGTCCACACTTAAATGAATCTAAAAGGATTTCAAAACCACAGATATGTGTGTTGTGTTAACTCCCAAGATTAGTGACTAACACACACATATCCTTATCAACGTCATACAAAGCCATTCCACAAGACATACAATAATATAACAAAGTGGTATACAAACATAGGCTTGTCCATAACTTTTACATAAATGGCCAACTGGCCAAAATCAAAATATTAGCACAAGTACGTATCAGAAACAAAGTAAGATAAACCAAAAGCACAACTAGGTGTGCCCATTCCCAAAGGCAACCGAATGGGAGTTAGAAACATCGTCATTCCTTAGTGCCACCGAAATCGATGCTAACGAACTAATCAAGCATATAGTCTTCCTCACTTGCAAGTGGACAATCCGGTTGAGTACAAAAGTTTACTCGCAAGACTTACACAAAATAAAATTTATACATGCTAGAAGTGACCAAAGAGAGGCATTAGTGTACATGCTAGAGGTGACCAAAGAGAGGCATTAGTGGCTTAAGTTTTGCATAAAACACACAATTTTTCAGTCCTACACATACTAGTTGCAACTGCCATTTAGAAAAACAAATTTTAACAAAATAAATACAAGTGATAGAGATATATATAGATCAATCAATACCAAGGTGTTAGCCCACTTTGATAAACTAAAATGCATGGATCACCATTCTGCGATACCAGTGAGTTGCCCATGTCAATTTTAATTAAGAGTCTAACGATGATGTCTCCCAAACCAAGCAGTCGTCCGTAACCGTGGACATGACTATTCGAATAGATTATTCCCTGCAGGGGAGTACAACTTTACCCACACGACTCGATCAGCCCGTAAGCCTCCTGCTAATGACACACTTCCTAAGGTATGTCGACCGGGGAGATCGAGACTCGGTATTTTTCAGCAAGATGACCCTATTGAGTTGAATCACCCATGCGAGATAAAATCCCCAACTCAGTACAAGCTATTTATAGAACTTGCTGAGTAGGCACGCAAGTTGTGTTGGAGATACCAGTGTAAGGTAGTTAGTATGTGGGTAACCCCAACATAAACAAAGATGCTCACCCTCACATTATAGTATTACACTCTATTCCTATGAACATATGGTCACACACATGAAGTCCTCACACCACCTATGGTTCAACCCAACAAGACCACCTTACTTGACCAGCGGCGCCATACACCGGCGTGGAAGTATGAGTGTTACTTGGATTGATGACCCAAAGTTCGGTCCTTAGCGGTCTAGACAAGCCTACCACGATACTCGAGTCTCATGCACGAAGGCACCCACACTAGTAGCCACTTATCCAGACTAAAATCAGTTTTAAATAGACAAATTTCAAACTCAACAACCAGATTGGAAGATCTGGACAAAAGCACAAAAGTAAAGTGTTGGTGTTTCCCACGATTGATAGGATAACGCCATCAACCGGTCTATCGTAACTACTAGACTTGCATGGCTAAGCATCAACACAAATAGTAGATACATCATCACAACATATAACTTAAGCATATTAGTTATAGGAATATCAAGGATAACCTGCAAGAGTTAGGACATAGCTAACTATAATCACAAAATATCGATACTCCACAAAATAGCATGCATGCAAGTATAATTGCAATTCAAAATAACTAAAGTGACAAATATGGGATCAACATGGATGCAAGATGATGCTTGCCTTGCTAGTAGTCCACTTGCTCACTCTCGACGCGTAATCGCTCAATTCCGAACTTCGAGAATCTAAAGAGAGAATGATATCGAATAAACATCAAGAAAGCCAAAAAATTAAAAAAGATAAAAAATGCATGAAATTTACATAGTAGTGAGATTATTATTTTATATGAAGTTAGGTGAAAGAATTAGTTCAATCGGAGTTTATATGAGAAAGTTATAGACTTGCGAAAATCAGCTAGGAGAAAAAGGCTAAAAAATTTAGCTGGCAGTTGCTTTGTCCAAAATTAATTTTTTTTGGAAAAATTTCTAGAATAGTGGTGGAGACAAAAACTACATGGTTTACTACAGAATAAAATTTTATGAACAAAGCAATTGGATTAATCTCATTTGGAGTTCATATGAATTTTAGGTGTAAAATTAATTCTTTTCTGAATTTTCTATCACATTAAATACTCTTTATACATGAGTTGACCTAGCCTCTATCAATGACAGGTGGGACCTATGTATTTTCTTTTCTTTTTCATTTATTTTATAAAGGAAAACATCTACTAAAGCATAATCATGGTAGTCAATCTAACAAATAATGCCTGGACTCACGATCTTTCATCCATACAACCCATCCGATAATTGTACAAAATCCACCAAGTTAAGGGCATATGAGCATGACTAAGGGCGTGTTTGTTTCACTTGGCCCGGCTTTAAATGCAGAAGCGGGCAAACAAACGATCGACTTTTACAACCGCTTTTTCAGCGCTTCCGGTTACAACGCATGAAGAAGCGAGAAGCCGCCCTCGGACAGCTTCCGCAGCTTCCCACAAACCCCCTTCCCAAATTACCCCCAAAGTTCGGGGGTAATTACCCGCAAAATGCCATCCTATATTATGCCCGGCTGCCTCCTCCGCCCACAATCCCCAACCCACCCCCCACCCCCCCGCACACGCCCGTGCGCTTCCTCCTCCCGGGCGCCTCCTCCTCCTCCCGTGCCGGCAGGCGCGCGCCCTCCCCTCCTCCGCCACCGACGCGTCGCCGCCACCCCCCTCCTCCTACCTCGCCGCGCTGTCCTCCTCCCCCCGAGCCGCCGCCGCCTTCTACCCCGCCACCGACCCAGATCTGGACCTCCTACCCCGCCGCGCTAGTCCTCCTCGGCTCCTCCGCCTCGCCTCCGGCCTCCTCCTCCGCCGGCTCACGCCACCGCCGTCCTCCTCCACCAACGCGGCGTCTCCTCCCCCGAGCCCGACCTCCTCGTCGGTCCTCCACTCCTCCTCCTCCGCCCTCGACGCGCCAACTCCTCCGCCCTCGGTCCTCCTCCTCGGCCCACAGCGGCCGCCGCCGTCCTCCCCCGCTGGCTCCCTCCTCCAAACCCTAGCCGCCGCCGCCGCCCAAACCCTAGCCACCGCCGTCCTCCCCTGCTGGCTCCCTCCTCCAAACCCTAGCCGCCGCTGTCCTCCCCTGCTGGCTCCCTCCTCCAAACCCTAGCCGCCGCCGCCCAAACCCTAGCTCGTCACCCCTTCTTCCTCCCCCTCCCCTGCCACCTCCACCACCCTTCCCCGTCGAGCTGCCCTCCTCTGCCCCCCTATGTCAACCCCCACGCCGACCCCGACACTGAACACCTTGGTTTCCCCCCTCGGCTGCGACCGCTAGCCACCTCCACGGCGACATCCCCTTCGTCCTCGGCTCCTTGCAACATTTTGATTCATGTATTTTGATTCATGAATTCAGAAACTAGTTGCATGATTGCATTGAAAAGAAGTTACTTGTGTGTATTTTGTAGAAAGATAATCCTATTCAGGAACTAGTTGATACTTAATTGGCATTGCAATTGTTCCGATTGCTTCGTGGTTCATGGTTCATGCCCATGGTTCATGCTTGTTTTGAAGCGCTAGCTAAGATTGTTTTGAAACCGCTAGCTAAGTTCAGTAATATGTAGCTAAAATTGGTGCATACTTGATTGATATTACATCAGTAGTTTGTCAGCATGCATGTGGGTGTTGTTGTACTTTTAATGGTGCATAGTTACATGAACCTTGATGCCCTGATCATAATTTTGAATTGTTTTCTATCAAAATGAGATATATGAATGTGATGAGTACTAGTACTGAACTGCTGATCATCTTAATGTAGCATTCCTTTCTATATCAGTTTGCTGCTTGGTTTACTTTCAGTATTTAGTATTTAGTTTGATATTGTTTAGTAGATGTTAACAACAAAGGAATGATAATGTTGCCTAACACTGCCGATGGTTTGGTTGATGCTGCTTGAATTTTGCATTGCTTGTATGAATTTGTCAATGGTCATTCTTTGGCACTGAGTCTCATTTATGTGAAATGTTTGTGTATATGTGTCTGTTGTGAAATGTTTGAGTAGGCAGTGGATTTTAGAGTTCTTTTACTAATTATTTTAGAGTTCTTTTACTAATTATTTGCAACATGGTATTGTCATTTTCTAGATTGGCCAACTCTTGTATAGAAACATGGTACCCTTTCTGTTGTAGCATTGACCCTCAGTTGGCATTGATGTGCTGTGTTGTAGCATCCAATATTGCTTGTTATTTTCCTCTATGAAAATGTTGACTTGTCTGCTTGTCGATGGAAATATGTATTCTCTTGCTTCTAGTTTGTATCATTGAATCCATGAAAATTTTTATGACATTGATTATCTTTGTAAATACTTGATGTTGTTTCGTGAAGATATTAATAGACTTAAACAAAGTGCCTAACACTGCCGATGCCGGTCCCAAGCCCGGAAAAAAGTGGAGGGGGCATTAATTGTTGGTAATAATTATTTATGTAATAATTGTTTGTAATAATTATTTGTTGTAATAAATGTTTATTGTAATAATTGTCGTTAAATGTTGTTAAATATTGTTAAATACTGTTAAATGTCGTTAAATGTTGTTGGTAAGGTGACCTAATTTTCTGTTTGAGTAGTTTTATGACCTAATTGGGGTTGGTAAGGTGTATTTGATATCTAGAGGATCAGTGAAACTTGCTCAGTCGTAGTTTATAATTATATCCATTAATGCATGTTCCTCTTATTGTCAATCCTCGTCAATTGCGTTAGTCATCGTCAATTGTCGTTAAATGTTGTTAAATATTGTTAAATATCGTCAATTATCGTTAAATATCGTCAAATATAGTTAAATGTCGTTAAACATCGTTAAATATTGTCAATTGTCGTTAAATATCGTTAAATATCGTCAAATATCGTGAATTGTCGTCATTAAACACTACTACAAAATAGATAATACTGGACGCCTCATCACGAGCGGTTCCAAAGGAGCGTGCGTGTTGAAGCTTTCTCTGACGGTTCCCTTTGGAACCGTTTGTGATAGTGCCTCATCACGAGCGGTTCTTATTACCAATAAATGCGTGATACTTCGAGACGGTTTATAATAAGAAAATGCGTGATAGTGCTCATCACGAGCGGCTCCTTCTACCAACCGTGCGTGAAGTATCCGAGCGGTTGGTAGAAGGAGCGTGCGTGATGAGGACACCTCATCACGGATGGTTAGTATAACGAGCCGTATATGATACTTCACGAGCGGTTCGTGATACCAACCGTCGATGATAAGTACCTCATCACGAGCGGTTGGGATTAACAACCGTGCAGTGATTTTGATTTTACCATAACTTAAAATTTTCCTTACTGCGTGATTTTACCATAGCTTAAAATTCTAAGTCATGGTAAAATCAGAGATTTACCATAACTTAAAATTCTAAGTCATGGTAAAATCAGAGAGTAAGAAAATTCTAAGCCATGGTAAAATCGAGTAAGAAAATTTTAAGCCATGGTAAAATCGAGAGTAAGAAAAATTTAAAGCTATAGTAAAATCCAAATCACGAGCGGTTCTTAATACCAACAAATGCGTGATGAAATACTATCCTGAAGGTTTGTATTAAGAACAAATGCGTGATGAGTTACTATCACTGAGCGGTTCGTGATCTGACATGCGTGATTTATCATCCTGAGCGGTTTTGTATGAAACCGTGCGTGATTCATGCGGAATTTGAAAATTTTGAGCAGCGTGCGCGGGAGGCAAAATATGTCCTTATATATTATGGCCGACATCCTCTAGGCGCTCAATCTCGCACTCTCGCAGTCCCGGTCCTCCTCTGGGCTCGGTCCTCCCTTGCTCCGGTCGTCCTCCTCCGAGCTCTGGCCGATAGCTGCTCCTCCGGTCCTTCTGCGCTCCTCGGCCCCGCTACACCTCGGGATCCGGTCCTCCCTTGCTCCCACGGTCCCCAACCTTGACGTGGTCTTCCTCCCCAACGGTGAGTCGACGCCCGACACCAACGCCGACCTCCTCTAGTCCTCCTCGACACCGACGCCGACACCGAGCTCCTCCGGTCCTCCTCGACATCGATGTCTCTGTTATATGAGGTTCTATTGGTACTTTTGTATATGAGGTTCTATTAGATTCAGATCAGATTTGTATGTATGAGCTTGTGGTACTTGTGTTAGATTCATATCCGTTTTGTTAGATTCTCCTCCGATTCTACTACATTGTTACTTGTATATGATCGAGTGTATCGTGTATCCATGAATCCATGGTTTGAGAAATTTATTGGGAGGCTTAGCGATTGGGAATCCATGTATGTGTATCAATGAATCCATGTTTGGGAGGCTTGAAATGCGGTGTATGTGTATGAGTGTATCCATGAAATGACAATATTTTTTGTAATAAAAAAGCTATCATAGACGGTTGGAACAAGAGCGATGCAGGAAAGCAACTATCACAGAGCGGTTGGAACAAGAACCGTGCGTGATAATCAATATCACGACGGTTCTTGTTAGGAACCGTGCGTGATAGATGTTTTCACAGCGGCTCTTGTTCAACCGTCTATAATAGCTTTATCACGACGGCTCAAAAGCGTGCGTGATAACCGCTGTTATCATAGGCGTACTTTTACGCATGATTGAAACCGTGCGTGATGACGATTCGAACAAATGCGTGATGAGGTTTTCTGTAGTAGTGAAATGTTGTTAATTGCGTTAAACGACATCAAACAAGTTATTACGGTCCTCAAGGGCATTTCAGACATTTCACATCTTGGAAGCTGCAGCCAGCCTACCTAAAAACCAGAAAGCCAAACACCAAATCAGAAAAGCCCAGCCGTTTAGCCCACAGCCAGAAAGCCCTGCAGTACAGCCGGAAGCCGTTTTTCAGAAAAGCACAGCCGAAAGAAACAGGCCCTAAATCCATCAATTATTCTTCACTAGACTATTTAAGCTAATACTAACTATCTAGCTCTACTAGTCTCACCTCGGTAAATCATAATCGCATACACCAAAATTTCCACCGATCGAAGTTTATTTGACTAACTAACACCTAATTAGATTTACAAGTTAATTGCACGTCCAACATTTAATAGCTCAGTAATATATCAACTCATATCCATATCACCGAACTATTCATGTACGATATCTACCAATCCAATCATATATGTGCCCCTACAATCGACTAATAATCATTTATCTACTAATCCAATAGAGGACACAATTCCATCAACTCGGCATATAGGACTTATCTACTAATTATATGGCAATCCAAATATTTATCCACAACCAAATAATCCATTGCTACATTTTCCAAATTCTAGTATTTATTACTCACATAGCTATTACTTAAGACATCCGATCAATTTGCTTATGATTAAATAAATCCTCCAATTCAACCTCCATATCTCATTAAATATCCATCAAGTAATAAATTATAAATCCTTATGCGTCCTAACTCCTAAAATTACTAATCCAATGTGAGGGGAAAAACATCCAATCAATTTATCATCCAGAGATCACCACCAATTTCTGTGCGACTCTAAAATAACATCATCCAATCAAATAATCTGATAATATATTTAATCTAGCATCTAACAATCAACAATACACACATTCTGCTACAACAATCTAATTATTCGCATTCACCAATATATAAACACATGATCACGCCTACGCACAATTAAGATACAGCCGGAGAGTTACACCGATCTTTTACCAAACCCTTTTTACACTTAAACATGCATGAATAGTAAAATGCCATGTTTCTGATGATTATGCAACATAGACCACTAATTATAATGAACGTGGTAACGCCATTATCACTAAGAATTTTTACCGCAGCACTAGGCATGCGAATCACCAATGGACATCGTCTTCTCGGCCACTCATCCGCGTCGCCGTAGTCGTCACCGGTTCCGCATCCTGCTCGGCCTCTCGTCTGTGTCTGCGTCCATAACGCCACTGTCGTCGGTGCTCAGCTCGCCCATCGGCACTGGCCTCATCGCTCCTGCCATCCTCCTCATGCGAGCTACTGTTTGCTCCTGTCTAGGCCGCTCGCATGCATGCGCTGCATGCATGTCCTCATGCATGCATGGTGCCGGCCCCGACGTCGCCATGCCACAGCGAGCCAATCCGCCACACCCTCGGTTTTGCCGCATGCACGTCCGCTGAGGTGCATGCGTGCATGCATTGCCACATACACGGCTTTGGCCGCCTCTCGGTCCTGGTGCCGCCGCATGGAGCGTGCCAATGCCGGCCGTGCACCGCGTTGGCCTTGCCTTCGGTCGTGCCACTCACCTGCTGCCTCTGCCGGTTGTGCTCTCGGTCGGCTCCTTCATGGTGCCATTATTTCTTGCCATTTCTTTGCTCCTTTTTAGTCCTTTGGCTTGGGCATTTCAGGAAGAAGTTTAGTTAATTGGGTGCACAGATTTAGTAGCAGTAATAGACTTGAGTGGAGACAACAAATAATGGGAGGCAACCTGCACTACCTATCTGATCTACTGCTGGGAGGCAGCGGGCAGAGGCACAAGAAAAGGAAGTAGTTCAACACGGTGGAGTTCAAGGTGCAGATGGACTGCGACGGCTGCGAGCTCAAGGTCAAGAACACCCTCACCACCATGAAAGGCCAGGCTATTAGAAATCTCCTGAACTTTAGAAGCGATTGAGTTACGAGCTGCACTCATTGCATTTTCGATGATGAGCAGAATGTTGAGAGAAGTTGAGAGAAGGAAAAAGCAGAGACAAGGGATTGTCTTTGCGCCAACAAGCTGCGGCGTTTTCGTTGTTTTACTCATCTTATTCAACAACTATTTCGGTTTGTTACATGCAAGCGTGGTCCGCTTCTATCGATCCCGAAGACCGGGCCAATGCGAAAACAAAGCGCTAGAAAGCGAAAACATGCGAAGTGCTTCCTAAAACAAAGGAGCACGTCGGACACAACAAAATGCCAAGCAAAAACTATGCAACTACAGAATGCAAATATTAGTTGGTGAAATTACACTAACAATCACTCCTAATTTCACCACATCTTACCATTCCAGTTCGCCGCATCTCCGAAAGCGAAGTCGTCAGAGTGGTTTAGTGAGAATGTCTGCAAGCTGATCCTCTGATCTGACATACTCAATCTCTAAACTTCCTTCCTCCACACACTGCCTGATGAAGTGGTAGCGAGTATCGATATGCTTGCTACGGTCATGAAGAACATGATTCTTTGACAAGGAAATCGTAGACTTGTTATCAACATGGAGTTTGATCTTGCTGATTTCAGTCTTCGTAGTATAAGTGACGAGTCGAGATAGCCAGACCCCTTGACAAGCTGCAGTAGTGGCTGCTACATATTCTGCCTCACATGATGATAACGCCACTATCCTTTTCTTCTGGGACTACCAGCTAATTAGATCTTCTCCAAGCAAATATAGCACTCCCATAGTACTTTTCTATCATCCACATACTTTGCCATGTCACTATCATGAAACTCATTAGCTGCTGACCTTGCTTCTGGTTTCTCTGTAATGTGACCAAGTTCCCTTGTACCCTTGATGTATCAAGAATATGCTTTATCACGACAAATGTTCAAAGACTTGGCGCTTCCATGAATGGTGACATAGAATATGTGATATCGGCACCGGTATGTACCAAGTATCTCAAGCTACCATCTAGACTTTGGTACAGACTTGGCATCAGCCGGGACTCTTTACTCTTCTTACTAAGCTTGAGTTTTGCATCCATGGGCATCGACATGGATTACAGTCCTCCATCCTGCTTTCTCAAGGATCTTCAGAGCATATGCAGACTGATTCATGGTGATTCCATCCTTGGTTTGATGAACTTCTAAACCAAGGTAGTAACTCAACAATCCCAAATCACTCATACTGAACAATTTTTTCATCTCCTCCTTAAACTTGTGGATTTCTTGCGGATGAGAGCCCACAATGATAAGATCATCCACATAAACTCCCACAAGTAGACAAGATGAGTTCATACCTCTTCTGTACAGTGCATGCTCTGAAGAACTTTTCTCAAAACCAAGTATACCCAGGTTGTTGTCAAGTTTTGCATTCTAGGCTCTTGGGGCTTGTCATAACCCATATAATGCCTTGACTAGCCGAAACACCTTGTGAGGACTGTCCTTGTCCACAAAGCCCGGAGGTTGGCTTACATAGACTTCTTCTTGGAGCTCACTGTTCAAGAATCTTGACTTGACGTCCATATGATGTACCTCATGTCCTTGCTTTGTGCCGCAAGAGCGATCAACACACGCATCGTCTCCATTCTAGCCATGGAGCAAAACCTCCTCAAAGTCAACACCTTGTTGTTGCACATACCCCTTGGCCACCAACGCGCTTTGTGTTTCACGATTTCCCCTTTAGCATTCTTCTTTATCTTGAACACTCATTTCAAACCGATCGGCCAATGTCCTAATGGTAATTCCACCAGGTGCCAAGTCTTGTTTACTTCAATAGAGCCAATCTCCTCAAGCATAGCATGCCTCCAGTGTTCATTATTTTCGGCCTCTGAGAATGACTCATGTTCTTCGGCTGCAAGAAGTGAGAGCTCACTCAAGGACTCTGTTAGATCTTGGACTGTGGTATTGTCGTAGAGATCTTGCATTGTTCTGTAGCGTCGGTGCTCTTCTGATGAGGTGACTGAGGTCTGGCTTGGATGAGATGCCCACTACACACTTCCTTCAGACATGCACACCCCTACAGCAGGCACACAAGTTAACATTGGTGTCTTGGTCTGTACATTTTTCTCAACTGACCCATCATCACCACCATGCAATGCAGATGAATGGGATAAATCTATACGATAAATGTGTCACCGGCATGTCTGATGGCTTGATCCTCCTCAGCAGTTTCCCGTTCCCATTTGGCTTCCTCATCAAACACCACATCACGTGTCACATGAACTCTACCACTGACTGGATCATACACCCGGTAGGCTTTACAACCTTGTTCATAGCCAATAAAGACCATGGGTGTACTTCTGTCATCCAGTTTCCTTTGATTAGGCTTTACAATCTTCACATGACCTACACACCCAAAAATACGAAAGTGATGTGCATTTGGACACCTCCCATACCATGCCTCATAAGGGGTTTTACCATCAACACTTTTCATAGGGGAACAGTTTAGGATATACACCGCTGTAGCTACAGCTTCACCCCAAAACCGGCTCGGCATCCCCTTAGCTTTCAGAAGACTCCTTGCCATGGCAACCACTGTTTGATTTCAGCATTCCACGACGTTGTTTTGCTGTGGTGAGTAAGGTGCCGTCAAATGACACGAGACTCCTTGATTTACCCAATATTCCCCGAACTCTGATGAATTGAATTCACCACCATGATCTGTCCGAAACACCTTGAACTTCAAACCACTCTCCAATTCATCACTGGATTGGATCTTCTTGATGACGGCAGCAGCTTCATCTTTGCTTGTCAGCAATGAAACCCACATGAAACGGGTTAGATCATCGATGAGGAGGAGAAAATGTCTCCTGCCTCCTGGCGTGGCCGGCGAGATAGGACCACACAAATCGCCATGCACCATCTCTAGGAGATCATGTGCACAGTAATTTGCCTCATGGGGAAACAGGGCACGACGTTGTTTTCCCACAAAACACCCATCACATATTTGATCCACTTGATCAATTCTTGGCAGCCCTCGAATCATCCCTCGTTGCGCTAACATGTGCAAGGACTGGAAGTTAAGATGTCCGAAACGTGCATGCCAACGCCACGCCTTCTCTGTACATCTTGCCGCCAAACAGACAGGCTTTACCAGATCAAATTTCAGCACATAAAGTCGACTCTTTGATCTATTTACCTTGGCCAGAAGCTTCTGTTGTCGGTCTTGTATCCAAAGTACTCCAGCTTCTATGAGCACTTGGTACCCGAGCTCGTCGAGTTGTCTAAGACTCACAATGTTGCTTCAAAGTTTTGGGATATAGCTCGTCGATCAATTGTCGATGTTCACCGTTGCGACATTGAAACATCACCATTCCTCTCCCGCCAATGTCAACCACAAAGTCATCCCCAAACTTCACTGAACCCTTGATGGTGGTATCAAGTTATGTGAAGCTTGTCTTGGAGCTGGTCATGTGGTTTGTAGCACCAGTGTCCAAGTACCAGGAATTGTCAGAACCCTCCTCTTCACGTCCAAGGTTAACTTGTGCATGAATTTCGTTGAGGAAGACTTCTCCTGGTTCAGCCTCCATGGTTTCAGTGAGGGCGCATACTTGCGCCATTAGGAGTGCAGATTCCTCCTCCTGCGCCTGCACTACATGTGCCTGCTCCCTTCGTTCCCGGCGAGGCTTCCGACATTCCTTTGCAAAATGCCCATAATTATTGCAATTAAAGCATTTTACCTTTGATTTGTCGCGCTTGTTGCCAGGAGAGCCGCCATCTTTTGCCTCTGGTGATCCCTTCACTTGACCACCTGAGGAGGAGAATGAGCCAGCCTGGCAGCCTGCTTATGTTTTGACCGAGCCATCCACTCTTCCTCAATGAGAAGTAGGCGACTCCCTCCATCTCCTCCTTCATTAACTTCAAACCTGTCTTCAACAGCTTTGAGCTGCCCTATGAGTTCTTTAATGGACATGGAGCTGAGATCAAGAAGTTGTTCAATGGAGATGGCCACTTGAGAGTACTTCCCTGGAACCACTCGCAAAAACTTATTGACCACCTTTTCTTCTTCCAGGATGTCACCAAGGACTCGAATGTTATTCACGATCTGTCAAGCGCATGGAGAAGTCATCAATAGATTCATCTCCTTCATGCGGATGTCTTCAAATTCCTTGCGCAACGTTTGCATCCGGCCTCCGGACGCGATCGACTCCATGCGCATTGTTTTGATGGCTGCCCATGCCGACTTAGCTGAATCCTTGGATGCTAGCGAGGCCAACATTTCTGGGACAGCTTGTAGAATGGCGACCAATGCCATTACGCCCACTTGGTACTCCACGCCTCCTGGTTCAATCGCTTCCCAAACTCCCTGAGCCTGGAGATTGACCCTCATCAGGAGGGCCCAGTCGTTGTAGTTTGTGCGCGTGAGGATGGGATATCGGAGTGACACCCTGGCCTCCTTTGGCGCCGCCTACGCCACCACGTCCAGACCGCCGCCGCTGCCGACGACCACCGCACGGCGGCCACTACCGTCGGAGGACCTTGTAGGCGGAGGAGACGCCGACCTTGCAACCCTCGGCATCGTCGCAGGATCCGTTGATCACCGCTCTGATACCAAGTGTTAGAAATTTCCTGAACTGCAGAGCAGTTCAGAGTTCTGAACTACAACTCGCTGTTTCGGACGATGAACAAAATGTTCAGAGAAGTTCTGAGAGAAGGAAAAACAGAGAGACGAGGGATTGTGCTGCGCCAACAACTGCAGTGTTTTCCGTTGTTTTGCTCATCTTATTCAACAACCATTTCTGGTTTGTTACATGCAAAACGTGGTCTGCTTCTATCGATCCCAAAAGTCCAGGCCAATGCGAAAACAAAACTGCTAGAAATGAAAACATGCAGAAGTGCTTCCTAAAACAAAGGAGCACGCTGACACAACAAAATGCCAAGAAAAACTATGCAACTACAGAATGCAAATATTAGTTGGTGAAATTACACTAACACAAAGCTATCGCAGCACTGCATGCGCCTCGCTCCCTCCATAGTAGTCGCTATCCGGGCCGCTCTGTGTCGCACATCGCCGCTGCAGCGTTACAACTAAGGTTGCCTTTCTAGGTTGCGAGCTTGGACACCACTTTATCCTCTAGGTGTTGTAGGTCGGTGCGGCGTAGCTAGCCGAGGGATAGCAGAAGTCCAAGATACCTCATAGGGAAATTTGTTTGTGAGGCCAGGAAATTTTGCAGGACGTTCTGCAAGTCTAGGTTTTCGCATGTAATTCCCAGCACCAAGCTTTTGTGAATGTTTGTGACTTGGCCGGTTATCTGCTCATAGTTATGGAGGATGGTGGATAGGGCATCAAGATCTTATTTTGCCGGTGCGACAAAAATGGCCGCGTCATTGACATATAGAGATGTTCGAATTTTTGTAGCACAGCATCTCAGCTTTTGGAGGGCGCCCCGTTCGGTTGCCAGGTGTAAGAGTCACTGCGGAGGGTCGATTGCCAAAATGAAAAGGAGCGGGGAGAGAGGGTCCCCTTGCTGAAGGCCTCTCCCATGCTTGATGGGGACACCCAGAATTCCATTCAAAAGGACTTGCAATGATGAGGTTGAAAGTATGATCGTAATACGGTTCCTCTAGGTATTTGGGAACCCTTTTTTTTTGCATTAAACCAGGAGGTAATCCCATCTTACTGAGTCAAAAGCCTTTGCGATGTCGAATTTTATCAACAACGTTGGTGTCCCCGAATGATGTAGGCGCTTGGCCAGATTCCACATATACATATAGTTGTCATGGATGCTTTTTTTTTTATTTTATGAACACGCTCTAACTCTGGGAAACCAGGGAGTGCAAATGTGGCGCAAGCCTAAGTGCTAGAACTTTTGATAAGATTCTTGCTATGCCATGGATCAAACTATTTGGTCTATAGTGGGACACCCCCTGTGCTCCATCTTTTTTTGGGATGAGCACTATGTTTGAAGTGTTGAGCTAGTGAAGACTTGAAATTCTGAGATCGGAAACGTTGTTCATTACTTCCATAAGGTCCTTTTTAATTATTTCCCAACAATGCTTAAAGAAAGCCCCGTGAAGCCATCCAGTCCAGGGGCCTTGTCGCCTGACATTTTCGAAATTGTGGAGACGACCTCTTCTTTTGAGATCGTAGCTTCTATGCCCTGAAGCGACGATAGCTCTAGACTCAGTTCATCCCAATTAAAGTCAAGCAGTCTTGGACCCGCACCTTTGAGGGTTTCCCAGAAATGGCCCGACACCAATTGTCCTTTTTCTTCATGCGACACAGCCCATCCATGGTCTCTTTTCAATCAGTGAATATGATTTTTTTTTTCCACCGCCGGGCATTGATTCTTAGGTGGAAGAATTTAGTGTTTGCATCTCCTTCTTTTAGATGTAGGATGCCCGATGTCTGTTTTTTCCTTGCACGCTCTAGGACCGCCAGTCCCAATACTCTCATTTTGAGGTGCGCCCTGAGAGTTTGCTCCCTCCAAGGATAGGAGTCTACTTTCCTAGGCCATTTCCAGGTGGAGAATAATCTCATTTGAAAGGTGGATCTGTAGCTTGGCCTGTGAAAACATGCATTTGCTCCAAGCCTTTAGTCTTTGTGTCGTTCATTGCAATTGACTAAACATGATATGACAAGGATCGACGTGGATGCATTGTTCATTCCAAGCATTTTGAACCACTTCCATGAAACCCGGCATTTTGATCTAGAAGTTTTCGAACTTGAAAGATCATGGTCTAACCGGCCCACTAGCATTTGAGAGGAGAAGCAGGCAGTGATCAAATAGCGACGTGGATAGTGCCCAGAGGACATGTGATCCAAAGGAAAGGTATCATTCCTTATTGCAAAAAACTATATCAAGTTTTACTAAGGTGGGCACTTCCTGCTCATTGTTCCACGTGAATATTCTATTTTGAAGATGAAGTTCGGTGAGCTTGCAGTCGTTTAGGGTGATTATGAAGTGAACCATCTGCGTTCGGTTTAAGTTTCCATTGTTTTTATCACTTGTTCGATAAATTTGGTTATTAGTGATTGTAGTTATGCTCTAATGCATTAATGGAGTTATCAGCTTCCTCGAAAGCAACGACTAATACACAGCTTTTCCTTAACACAGTTATCAGAATCTTGATCCAAGTACGGGGGTAGTCATGACTCGTAATTTTATGGAATGATTCAAGTATTTATAGTTAACTTAAGATTTCATGGTAATATTGAAATCATCAGTATTAACTAATATTCTTAATTTTTCAAGACATCAATAGGATAATGAAATGGTGATTGTAAAAAAAGGATTATGTAACTTGCAAAACTTTTCCTGTAACTTCAAATTTGAGATTATACTTAAATGGAACAATTTGTAACATCCCAAAATTTGCTTTCTGATCAAATGAGCAAAAATGTGGAATTTTTAAAACTTTTTGGTACATCTTGTTGACAATTGATTTTCTCTAGATCTATTTCAAACACTATCAAGGTTTGAATTTCCAAGAAAATCATTTACAAAATTCAAACCAAAATCGAGGCAGTGAAAACCCCAAAATCCGATCTGGGCCAAAATCCACCCAGCCCAGCCCGTCCCCTTCTTTTCTTTTTCTTCCTTTCTTTCTTTTCTTCCCTGAGGCTCGGTCCAGCCGTGCGGCACACTTTCCCTCCCTCTTGCTCGCACAGCCCAATGCCAACACCCAGCCCCCCTCCTTTTTCCTTCCTCATCCTTTTGCACTGCCCAGCCCGTGCGCTCCCGTGTGCACGCATCGTTGCTGCCACCGCCACCACTATGCCGAACGTCACGCCATAGCGCCGCCAACTCCCATCCTGCCACGACACTAGCGCCATGCTGGACTCCTGCTCCATCTCGTCGTTCCCCCGTCGCAACCGCGCGCCCTGCCGACCCAGCGCATGCGCCTAGCAGTGCCAAGTCACCTCCAACTTCTGCTGCCCACGTCGCCATCACGTGCGCCAACTGCCCCACATCATGTCGTCGTTCCACCATCCTCGCACCACTGGAGCCACGTCGTCAGCGCCATCCTCACGTCGTGTGCCACTACCTGCTTTGTCCTCCTTCCTCTCACGCCACACCTGCTAGTACCGACGCCACCTAGAGATTTTGCCCCTCCCCTTCTGTTCATCGTGTCACGCTTGCCCTCGCGCTGTTGCAAAGGAGCAAGCGGCCAACCCATCCCCTCAGCATCCCTCTGTGCCACTACTCCCATGCCACCGCCATGCCACCTCAACCGCCGTCGTCCTGTCGCTCGTCCCGCCCGGCCACCGGCTCCCCATCACTCTCCTGCCTATAAAAAGGCCAGCACCGATGTCGGGACCCAAAAATACAATTCAGGAACCCTCTTTGTATTCTGAACTAGTCCTAGATCAGTGGCTAACTCACACAGGAAATAGTGATGAAATACCATCCATTTATTCGATTTAACTAAAAAGATCTCAAGATAACAAATAGTAATAATAACTGGACCTCATGGTCAAAGTTTACTTAACTTGCCACGCAGGGCTAAAGAAACAAATAAACTCTTGCAGTGGAACGAAAATCTTGAAAATGGCCAATCAACATGCCCACAGGCAATCGAGTGGAGAACGCATCCTAATCCGCAAAACCTTCCTGGTACTCCTGGGTGAAGAACTCTTGAGCAGCTTGATACTCTTCAATTGAATCGTAGAAATTGAAGCCGTGAGCACATAAAATACTCAACAAGTCGTGGAGAAATGTATGCAAATAGTATTCATGTATGGCTTGAACAAAGGTTAGCTGTATAGTTCTCTTGCACAAAGTAGCATTTACGATAAATACAGTAAATAGATTGAAATGCATAATTGAAAAGAATAGTAAATACATAAGTAAACAATTTTTTTAAAACAACCAGTGAACTACCCATCCACTTCCTAAGACAACCACCAAGTGAATTACCCGTTCACCAAACAGACATTATATTCATCAAGTGAACTTCCCATTCACACTCCAACACATTTTATAAAAAAAAACTCTACCTCTCGTGTGAAATCTCCGAGCATGTCTATAACCGCGGACACGGCTATTCGAATAGTTTTACACTCTGCAGAGGTTGTACAGCTTGACCCACAAGAGATAGATCAACTTATAATGTTAGGCATTTCACGCTTCCGTAGGCGTGCGACTAAGTGATCATCACAAGGCATTTACAAGCACTATTGTGACTCGGTTCTACTCGCTAAGGTTTCAACACTGAATGTCTTACCAACCAGACAAGGCCCCCTCTTGCGCCAAACACAATCTAAACATAACCTAATCAAAACATTGCTAATTAGTTAGCCAGGTCTTGCCCATACAGGACATGTGATTGTACGGTTAGGCTCAGTTCAATGGCGCACAAGATTAAGTCCTTGATAAGTTACTCAAGTGATCTTACCACAATCCACAACGAGCTAAACTAATACCCGCAATCCACCATCCACTCGCCTGAGCAAAAAACATTTTGTTTAAATAAAACCAATGACATACCCAGTCATGGTACACAAATTTTAACAATAGTGGCTAACAACCACGATTCCATATTTCATTAAGTCAAAATTAATCATTGTGACACATGTGATAACAAACCCATCGTAACTAAGCTTAACTAAGCATCAATACGATACCCATATTGGCGATAAATATGTCCAACTAGAATTATCCATGCTAAGGTGACAAAGGATTCATGTGTTCAAATAATCAATGAAGGCATAATGACAACAGGTAATAACTAATCCCAAAACAGTTTGTATAAAGATAGTATGCAGTTGTATAAAACAATATACTTTTGAAATCATGGGTTTAATATGATCAAAGGACCACAACTTTCCTTAAAATAAATCTTGGGATTGATCTTGATCTTGGTGAACTCCTCCTTGCTCAAAACTTCTCGAAGTATCAATGTCTACTCGCAAACAAGTAAATAAACCAAATAAATAAATAACAGAGAGAAAACTAACTCCAAAAATTAAATAAAAAATGCAGATAAGTAGATCTCAAATTTATATGAATTTAGAAATTTGAATGGACTCAATTGGAGTTCGGATGCAAAAGATATGAGCTTTGGAATATTGAAATCACATAAAATACTAAAAATCAGGATTTATGGATTTACTGGAATTACTTTTCTAAAGGAAAAAGGAATTATGATGTCAGCTGATGCCAGTAAGGATATTCAGCTGAAAAGAATTCAATCTAACAGGTGGGACCCATGAGTTAGCGACTTGGCTCACGGTGGACTAAGTTCACCGAGTCAGGCTTGGATTTTGGATCTGGACCTGCCACGTAGGCGCTGACGTGGTGACAGTTGGACGACACACGGCTGACACGCATGAACAGGCGCTAAGCTGGACGTCGATGTGGACTGCCACACCATCAGATGACGTTAGCATCGGTGAGGTTTGTTGATTTCGACCGACAATGGCAAACGGCGACGCGGCACCGGCGGTGAATGTGCGCAACAAGATTTACTCGCTATAGCGAACCTAGTGATACCCAAATTGGCACTGATGGTCACCGGAGCTACTGGAATTGGTGCCAGAACGGAGAACGAAAGTACGACAAAAACTGTCGTCGAGGTTCAGTGAAGCTTCGGGGTCACGGTGAGGTGCTCGAGGTTGATCTGGTGACGAGGAAGAGAACGACGTGGACCACAGAGGCGGGGCGTCACTGGCGGCGGAGGAATTGAAGTTCTTAGGGTTTTGGTGAACAACCTAAAACTCGAATCGAGGCAGCGATAGAACGATCGAGGTGAAGTGGATATGGTCTTCCGGGTGACGAGACAAAGACAAACCCTAGGGGCTATTTATACCTCGAGATCGAGCGCAGATAAGAAATCCCCAAAACAGGGAAATCTCAAATTTGTTCATTCTTAGAGATAGAGTTTGATTTGGGCACGATTGAAAGCAGATACGAATACGGAAGGGATAGAGATGGGTTTTGATACGATAGCCCGAGATATTTCAGTTGGAGAATCCGCGTTGTCATACGGGACTCGAGCTCAAGCCATGGCGGACAAAGCACACGGCTCTGCGAGGACGACGCTGCGGAGACGACGAAGGCATGGGGCCCACACGTCAGCGGGGCTCGCTAGCGCGAACATTCGGACCGGGCGAACACTCACGCGGGTCCACCGGTCAGCGGGAGAGACACGTTCGGATTGGAGTGAATGTCCCGCGGGCTGGCGGAACGAAAGAGGGAAATGATCCGATGCAATGGGTTTCGGCCCATTGAAATTTTCTGAGATTAAGATAGATTTTCTATTTTATAAATACCAAAAAATCCAAATAGCAATTACAAAATAGCAAATGAACTCGAAAAAATCTAGAAAATATATCCAAGCATATAGGTTCTAAATAAAATAATTTTGATAATAGTTGATGTTGACATTAATCATATTAAATTGTTTTTTATTTATGAAAGTTCAGATTAAACTTATACTTTAATAGAAAAATCCAAATGGTTATTTTTATTTGTAAAACTTCACAAACAGACTGAATTTTGGGATGTTACAACCGAGCAGCCTCCCCCTGCCATTTCCCCCTTCTCCACCAAGCGCAAACGCGTGAGGCACAAAGCCTCTGTTTCATGCCGCTGTACCGCCAATGCCTCCCTTGCCACATCGCTATCTCGGTGAGCTCCTCCCCTCGCCGTGCATGTCATATTGTGTTCCGGGACACAAAGCTCCAATCCCCTCAATCAATTTTCCCCTTTGTCCATAGGTACTCGTTGGCAACTCCATCTTCTCCATGTCGGGTCGAAACCGCCGCCAGCGTCGCCATGCCTCATCCATGGAGTTCCAGCTCAATTCCTCGCACCCAGAGCATCACCGTCCCCCTCTTCCTCCCCCCACCGCTCTGGCCCCTCCACTCCCCAGCACCACCACCACCACCACTACCACCACGAGCTTACCACGCCGCCCATGGCGCACGACGTGAACCCACCTCAGGTCCCCTCGGCCTTCACCAACCAGTCGGGTGAGTTCCTCACGCTCTCCTCATGCCCGTGCTCCCCTCGGTTTCACCCCCTTCCACTCGCTGCCGGCAAGCTAGGCCCGAGGGTGCTCTGCCCTCCCCTGTTTTGGAACCAAGCCATAGCCACAGTCCTTCCTCCTCTATAGTCCACTATGTGTGTGTGTGTTTACATGTGAGTGACTGACAGTGGGCCACCACATTGTTTAGTTATTAGATTTGAAGATCTAACAGGAGGATAGTTCGTAAGAGAAAAGGGTATTTGGCAATAGCCCTTTGATCAAACTGAATAGTAAATGATTTAGGCAAACTGAATGTTAATTATGAACGGCATTGTAATGTAAGCAATTAGAGGTTAGTTAAAATCATTAGTGTGTAATTAACATTCGATTAAAGGAGCAACCTTGAGTAGAACTCATATCAAAATATGATTGCCCCAATGACAGTGGGCCCTGGTCCATTGTTATAACAATACTAATAACAGTATACACGAATAGTAATTAACATATGTAGATAGTTAGGTAGATGGGTCTACATTAAAATGGTATAATCATGTTTACACATACATACACACGTGATCAAGGACCAATAGGCCCTAGGCCATTGCTATAATAATGATAAATGATAATAATAACAATATGTCAATGACTTGTACACCCACCAGTAGAGCAGTGATAAAGTAATACATCATAGCAATATACATTTACAAGTTGGCCCTTACCAAACTGTCGAATTGGTAAAGTGGCCGCTTTAGTTGACATCCAACTAGGAGTGCGACATGTCACGGACACATAGGACCTATACCACAAGTAGTAAGACTAAGCGTTTAGTTAAACAACTCGCCCATGAGTAAGTTAGGCATAATCATTATAGGGTGAATTCCTTATATGCTACCGAAAGTTTGTCTCATCCTTTATATGCCACTCATTATTTCACTGACATGTGGGCCCTGACTCCACATGTCAGTGACATAGTCAAAGATTTTGCAAAATTCCAGTGGCATATAAGGAATTAATCCATCATTATACTAGGTAGCTGTGCAAGGTAGCAGTAGCTACGACCTAGCTTCATACTAGTGATAGTAATCAAGACAATAGGGTCGATCACTAAGCGAAGGCTAGTAGGCAAGAGCCATATACCTTGTAAGGTAGTTATCTACTTAACTAGGAGTAGTCATTAACATATGTTGTAGCTAAGCATCAACCTAGTATGATAGGTTTACTTTAGAGTGTGCCAAGCCATGCAAGTAATGAAGCTAACTAAAGATTACCTCATAGATGAACCCAAAACTGTAGACACCACTAAAGATGTAAGGCTAGTGTCTAGCCAATGCTTGGAAGCTCTAGCTAAGGCTCGTGGAACTTCCTTGATAGATATCAAATCATAAAAGAAATCATTAAGTGAACTAGACTCCATGTGTCGGTGAGACTTATGTCTACCCTATGTGAACCCTAAACCTACGCGTAGGTCTCACCTAACTTTCGTAGAACTTCCTCGATAAATAGCAAATAATAACAAAGGAAATCATTAGATCAGCTAGGCGTCACATATGAGTAGCGGTGGTATGTTCCCAAGTGGATGACAGTAGTTTAACCACCAATCAACCTCATATAGACTCTAGCTATCATCCATCGCTATCCGCTCCCAGTAGAAGGACAATTCATAACCCGAAGGTGGGTTAGAGAGTTTGACCTAACTGGGTGATCTCTCCCATCTAGGTAACCGTTGTGGAATATTCATATGAATATTCTCTCCCTTCCGTTGGGTTCGTAGCTTTCCTTACTGATGGACTTTTCGAGAGCCCAAACCCTCTCGCCCTCACTCCGGATCAAACGGTTACCTAACCCTAAGTCTGACTTTCAACCCAAGACCCCACCAATAGACCAAATGGATAGAGTTTGGGTTTATCTACCTTGGTTTGAAGTATTTCCTTTAATCCAAATATCCTTGGATATACTTCATTCCGTTTAAAGTATTTCCTTTATCAACTTCCTTTGGTTATACTTCGTCTAAAGTAATTCCTTCATTAACTTCTTTTGGATATACTTCGTCTAAAGTATTTCCTTCATCAACTCCACTGAGTAGGTTTATCTTCTTCTGGAATGCTCTTCTCTTTCAAGATACCGTTAGATATGCTTAGTTTTGTTTGAAGTATTTTCTACTTCACACAAGTCTTAGCACTATTACAAAAAGGTTAATAATGGACGCCTCATCACAGACAGTTTACCAAAACCGTCGGTATTAAATACAATCACAAACGGTTTTGGTTTAGCGACTAGCTGTGTTACTGGCTGTGCTAAAAACCGTTTGTGAAGAGTTAATATCATAGATGGTTCATGTTGAAAACCATCTGTTAAGTATCACAGACGGTTCTGAACAAGAACCGTCTGTGATATTACTAAATATCACAGATGGTTTTTTCTTAAAACTATCTGTGATAATGAAAATAGATGCCACGTCATTCGATTGCTCATTTAAATGCACCAATGTCGCTACGGCTCCCACGCCAATCTCGTTGCCTCTCGTGCCGACTTTAGTACTTCTTTTATAAATAGACACCTACTTCTAAAAGGGACTTCTCACAAACCTCGTCTTTCTTCAAACTGCTCTTGTTGAAATGGCTTCCCCCTCTTCTTCCTCTCCAGCGCCAACGTCTCCTCTCGTGCCAGCCATATTGGCCTACATTGTGCTTGTCTACTCGCACATCTCTGGTCGCAACCTGGCCCAAGCTACAGACAAGCCTTCCGTTCGTAATGTCATCCGTTCTTGGTCCTCCGATCTATCAGAGACCATAGCGGCCATCATCTGTTGACTGGAGCTCCTCCTTCGATGGACCAATGCGAGGGTCTCTAGCATCCGGCGAGTAAACCTCATCGTGGAGATCGTCCTCTGGAACTACTTGGTCCGCATGGAGGATGCAACCCGGAGAGTCAAGGATGACATCTAGATGGCAGGAGAGCAGGTCAACCTCGCCAAGACGGAGGAGACCAGGGTTGATGGTTTCTGGGCTATCATGTACTTGGTACGGAGTCTGAACGGCTACAAGCGCGAATCGAGCGTGCAAGAAAGGAGGTGGAGACATTTGATCAGACAGTCGCTGATCCCGCCACCACTAAAGCCGAGGAGAAGGCTTACGAAGATTTGAAGGCTAAGATAGGATCATTGATCCTTTTTTATCGTCTGTGATGTAAAAAGGATGGTCTTTTGTAAATTCTCTTTGTTTTTAATTTTATTGTTTATTACCCTAGAATTTACTAGGCCGCTCGTTTTAGTTAAGTGCATGGAGGACACCAAAAACGCCACGCCCCATGCTAGTAAAAAATGGTTATTTATTGGAATCATTTGTATTTATCACAGACGGTTCTAACCGCTTGTGATGTGTATTTATCACAGACGGTTCTACTTTAGAACCATCTGTGATGTCCAACCCTATTTATATTCAGACTCTAGGATTTGCCCACGCCCCCACTCAAATGATTTAAGTTTCTTAACTAGATCTCCCTCCTCCCCTGAGCCCATCGTCGCTGTTCTCGATGCCACCTCCTCCTTGAGCCCAACGCGCCTCCTCCCCTGAGCCTGCCGCCTCCTCCCCAAGCACAAGCTGCCTCCTCCCCGAATCCAGCGCCCCTCCTCTCCCGAGCCCGGCGCCCCTCCTCCCCGAGCCCGCCTCCTCCCCGAGCACGAGCTGCCTCCTCCCCGAATCCAGTGCCCCTCCTCTCCCCCGAGCACGTGTGTATACATGATATATGTGTTGTCAAATTTCTTAGCAATATCAAAATGTTAAATCTTAGCTTTATGCTGATTTCTTTTGTACACATGATGTATGTGTTGTCAAATTTCTTGAAGACTTCAATCCATACACTAAATTGACTTTTCGACCATCTTGAAGTAATGATCCATGGATTCTGTCTTTTCCCCAGTGGTGATCAAAAGGTGATCGAAAAGTCAATTTGTTCTGTACAATGTATCTTTTCTTCTAAAGAAATCTATTTGGACTTCAGAGGTTTGGAGATAAGAACTTTAAAACGAAGTAGAAGTAGGAAATATGTAAAGTTTGTGTGTAAGTTCTGCCCTTCTTATGGTTATTTATTGGCTATCGACTTGTGGCAAAATTACACAGAAGTCCAACAGACAAAATTTTATTAGAATCTTTCCCAATAAATCGTTGAAAAATCAAAGCATCACCGGCTCTTTGGGAATTGTTCTTTATGAAGACGTTTGACGTTCCTTTTCCTATCTATTTCTTTCCTGAGGCTAGCCAATAAAAAGAAATAGATTTAGCAATAAAAAGAATATCACAGATGGTTTTATCTACAAACTGTTTGTGACGGTTCTTAGTTAATAATCGTCTGTGATAATTTGCATCACAAATGGTTCTGAGTTAATAACCGTCTATGATAGTCTACATCACAGACGGTTCGAAAACCATATATGATGACCTCATGACATTACTGACCCATAAACTCAGACGGCTCACGAAGCCCATGCGTAATGGCGTTTTTGAACCGTCTGTGATGACCTTTTCTGTAGTAGTGTAGTGGTACAACCTGGCTAACTAATTTGTTCGCCTGCTCACAACTTCACTATTGGTGGGTGTGTGGCGTGGGTATGGATGGGAGCCACAAGAAAACTACACGGCGCAAGTGGGAGATCTCCCGGGGCACGACGTTGAGGTGGGGAATTGTAAAGGCCTCGTGACAATTATCTCAGTCGCACACCTATGGAAATATGTCAAGACAGATATTATAAGTTGATTGTCTCTTGTGGGTAAAGTGCGCAAACTCTGCAGAGTGAGAAAACTATCTGGATAGCCGTGCCCACTGTCATGGGTGGTGCCGAGAACTTGCTTGAAGTGGCTTTTATTTTTACAAAACTATTTGTGGGAGGGAATGAAATGATGGGTTGGAGCCCAGAGATTTGAGATGGTCTAATTGAGAACCAGTGAGAAGTACAGGATGTGACCCGAGAAAGAACATGAACATTGGGTGGATGGAGCCACTCAATGGTGTAGGAGGTTAGAGCCTCCACTAGTATTTTACAACAAAACTCAACTTTGTTAAAACATGTGTTAGTTAAAAATACTAGGTCTCATAATTTGCTACTACTTAATCTATTTTAATAAGTGGCATTATGCAAACAAAAGAACCACAAGTCATTCCTTTGATCAGTATTGCATATAATATAACTGTATTCTGTGTGTTGGCTCGCGAGTACGGTTGTGTACTCATACTCGCTCAATATTATTATTCAATAAGTATAAAAGAAGAATGTTATGTGGGCACTTATGAGCATTCGTCAAGACTAGAGATCAAGAAAAGCCAAGAACTAGGTCACGAGCCCTAGTCGATTGCCTATGGGTATATCGTGAGATTTTCACATGGTATATTTTTATTCTGCTTCCGCTGCTGTTCTTTGAAAGGTATTTGACATGTCCGGCCATTCTGCAAATCAAAAGTCGTAAGGTCTATTTATGCTTTATTTATTATTATGCAATAGATTTACATAATCGTGATATGTGATTGATATTCAATGATGTAACTGTGGGCACTAGCTACTGATCTAGGGACTATTGTTGTGAACACAGAAGATTCTAAATTGCAAATTTGGGGTCTGACACTATTGAAGTAACTTTAAGATCTCTATTTGACTATAAAATCGTGAATATTATTAACTATAGAATTTTTAGATCCCAAAATGGTAATGCATTTATTTTGTAATACTAAAATTGTAGGATCGTCATCATGATCTAAATCTATACAAATAAATGCTTGAACTCCACAACTTTATGTATCAATAAAAGAAAATATGATCCTCACTAGATTATATATTTTGAGTATTTAATGTTTGTGGAATTTCCTAAAACCTTCCTTTTGCATCCGAAGTATGTCGTAACACCACCCAAGAAAAGCTTTTGTTACACCCCACAAAAGGTTAGGAAGGTAAAAGACTCAATATTCCTGGCCCTATCCTCATGGGAGACATGTTTGCATCCTTATCTTTTCAGTTACTTCTAGAAAGGATTTTCAGTTTGAACCTTTTCGAGCTTTTGAATTGTTGCTATTAACCTTTTTATTTCTTACTACCTTAATATCAAAAGCTTTTAAATTATATACTATTCACTTTCCTAATCCTCTCTACCAGATCTATTCCCCATCTAGGATTAAAAAAAAATGGAAGGAGAAAAAGAGGCAGTGTTGGTGGTGTGTGCCAAGGAGCATGATGCAGCAATGGTTTATGACATCCACACAGGAGAGAAGATTCTGCACATACCCAACTGTGTTGCCATTCCATGTGGCCTCGCTTTCGTTGACGGATGTCTCCTTGCTGCATCTCGATCAGACAAGGATCAACCCCTCTTTGGCAGCGCTATCTACTTCTGGGCTCCCAATAAGGTGTGCACCAAATATCTCATATGTTCTTTATGAAAGAGAGGCATACGACAGTGCCTTATCGCTCCTCCTGCATCATATTATGTTTCTATCTTTGTCTTTGCTGTATGGAGTAATCGATTTGTTGTAGATCACAGGTCCATTAGCATATCTTGGAGGTCTATAAGTTCTAGATAAGGAAACATACAGGTCTAAGGATAGAACTAGTCCCTATTTTTGATCGCTGAGCTGTTTGGTTCTATGCAATGAAATTTTGGAAGATTTGTACAGTTATATACTAGGTTCTGTTGGGATTTGTTAGTATCATGTTTTGGGTCGAAAAGCAGATCTGATGCAGTATACATGAACGGTATGGGAATTTCCAAGTTGGAAATTAGATGCCAAATTAAGATACATTAGATTTGGGATGCAAAATGTGATCCTAGGTACAACCTACCCCATGTACAATCTCTTAAGCTTCCGTTCTTATTTCGTATGAAAAGCTGGATTTATTGCCCATCTCTAGCAGCCATGATGGTTTCCAATCAAGCAATTAAGGATGGAGAAACCACACTAAACTACAACTTTTCATGAAAATTTCACAATACATATATCGGGTGTTTTTCGGTGGTGCATGTGGAAGTATATTGTCCACCTTTCCTCGTCAGCTTAAGATTTTACTTGAAATGGTCGGTGCATACAACTCAATATGGTATTAGAACAAAGATGTCTTAAGTTCAAGACCTAGATAACACAATATTTTTTAAAAATATTTGCGGCTCACTTTGAGTCTATGTCTTAGGCCTGGTGTAGTTTAGACGCGAGGGAGTATTGAAGTGTATTGCCCACCTTTTCTCAACAGCTTAAGCTTTTGATTGAATTAGTTGGTGCATCTAACTAAATAGCGAATGATTAAATCTCGCTTAATTCGGTGGTTGGTAAAATATTGTAAGTATTGAATGTTTTTGGGTGAACTGATTGGTGTATGTAACTCAATAGTGAATGATTAGATCTTGCTTAATTTGGTGGTTGGTAAAATACTGTAAGTATTTAAATTCAACAATTAGGTGGAAAAGTAAATGGATTACTATTTAAATAACATGGTGCTGAATGAATTCACAGTATGAACAAATTGGCAAGTGTGTATATCTCGAGCGCAAATACCTAATAGTTATCTTCTGGTTTTCATACATATTGTTTTCTTTTTACAGCTCCAGGAAACACATAAAAGTTTTGTAGGTGAAGCCATTGGACCCATTGCTTGCTCCAAAGATGGGGTGTATTTAGTTGGTGGAGCACATTCTGGAAATGCTTACATATGGGAGGTATCTGCTCTAATAGTTTTGCATCCTTTTTCTGAGGAACAATTGAAGCAACAATATGTTCTGTCCAGGCGGAAAAAAACCCGGCCGGCAGTAACCAGTCTTACCGGTGGCGACTGGGAGAAAAAAAACCGGCCGGTTTCTTTTTTGTTTAACAAATTCAAATTTTGAATTTCGGTTGGTTTTTATGCAAATTCAAACGAATTTCATCCGGATTTTTTCCGGGGTTTCCGGTTACCGAACGGTAACCAGATGAGGGCCTCCGAGCGGGAAATTGCCCGGTTCCGGTTTTTTATCCCTGGTTCTATATTATGCTTCACAAGAGAATTATAATGCCATTGTTGATGGAGTTCCAAACTGGGTTATTTTATAATCAAGGAAGTTTTTGTTTGAGGTTTTCTTCATTTTAAAGTTATTTTTATAAAGTTCTTCAGGCATTAATAGCATGTGTGTATTTTTTATGAAGAATACACTTCATGGAGCATTTCCTATTTGATCTTGAACAAAAGTTTGACATTTGAACTGATCTAGCCACCAATATTGAATTCATATACATGACATGACATTGGCTAATTGAAGTTCAAGTCAAACGTGGTATGTTTGTAGCGTTTCCATAGATCATTTAATCTTCTATTGCCACTTTAGGACTCCAATTCATGCTCTTGTGCTCCATCTTTATCTAATGGATGTTACTTTGACCATTTATTGATTTGTGTCTTCAGTTTATGGTAGCCTTGCTCATCTCGAAAATGATGCTAATGTACTCCATTCGTTCTTTTTTACTTGACATAGTTGACTTTTTACGGTCTTCGAGATGTGACTTTGACTATAAATTTTTTTATTATTTTTACATTAAGATGTACTAATAAAATTATAATATTATGAAAGTATTTTCAACAACAATTCTAATGATATAATTTTTATATAGCCAATCTAGATAGTTTTAAACTTATTGATGGTTAAACTTTAGAAAATTTGACCGTGAAAAGTCAACTGTGTTAAATAAAAAAGAACGGAGGGAGTAATAAAGAGAGAGAATAAGAATTAGATATTATGATCTTGACACAATAGTCATACATCAAAACAGTGTGTCCATGCAATGGTGGTGCTGTTACAAATAAGGGATATATAATGATTTTTTTCTTATATTTAAGCAGTTCAGTTAAATATACAGTTTGAACGAATGTACCTAATTGCATAGCACATTGTAAATTACTTGTTTACAAATTATTGTCATTTTTACCTTTCACGTTCTTCGAGGTGCAATTTTGACCATTAGTTTTTATCACAATATATTAATAATATTTATAAATCACGAATGCGCCTTTTATTATAAATCTACATGTATTACTTTCTTATGAAAAATATAATTATTTAAAAGATATTATTGGTCAAAAATCAAAATGTTTTATTACACACTAGGTGACATGTTTTGTACTGAACCAAGGGGGGCCTTGTTCACTTAAAAAACTATTCTCTGCAGATTACAAGTGGAACATTACTAAAAAGATGGTGTGCACACAAGAATTCTATAAGTTGTTTGGCCTTCTCTCAAGATAGTTCTCTTGTCATCTCTGGCTCTATAGAAGGCACAGTTCATACATGGTCCATGATCAGGTACCCTGCAAGCTAGAAATCGACCAAGCATATTACTATATTAGTGCCATACAAATGCATCAGTACTCATAACCTGTGACTTTCTTCTGGCTTTGCATTGTGAGTTTTGCAGCTTATTTCAAGCAGAAGAACCCCAACCCCATGAAGTTAAAGAGAGATTCCCCGATTTCTACAATATAAAAGAAAATGAGCATAAGGCATCCATAACAGGCATTTTAACAGTGCTAAGAGGTCCCTGTCCAATGTTGATAACAAGCTCACTTGACGGCAGTTGCAAGGTTTGTGCGTCTCAGCATGCAATGTGTTTTGTCCTTCGGCACACTGTGATCAATGTTGGAACTTGATCCACATGATATTTCATGGGAAATCGATCCTCTGCATTGAATGATTCAATGCAGAGTATCTATAGTGTATGGTAGTAGGAAGCAATTTCTACCATTCACACACTCACTAAACACTATTTATCTGATGACCTCTGCAGTAATATAGAGGATCCGAATGCTATTTCATGAGCTTGTAATCTACCTCAAGTACTAAACTTTGTATGCATTTTAGTAAATTCAGCAATAAAAGATACTGTGCTCAGAGCTAAGCACAATAGGTTGTCGAAATAGTGCAAATATTATAATATAGATTTTGATATAGTAAAGCGGTTTTATGTGTTGATTTCTTGTTAAACATTTTCAATTACAAGTTTTTTTTATTAGCATAGAGACTTAGTCTCCTTAACTTTTGCTTCAATAAATTATTTCTAGATTGCATGGTAGCTCAGAACCTGATGTGTTCAATTCGTGGTGCATGTGTTACTTTATTATTTACATATTCAGTAATAGTACAAACTGTAAAGGGACTAATGCTGTTGTGGTTCAGTCTACTTTCCAGAATGTAGATACATCGTGTCATTTTCCATCAGAACTGAAGACACCCTTCGCATGTCATGTTGCCTTTCTAGGTTACAGATCTTATGTCTGGAACACTACTTCAGACCCTGGCACTATCCAGTTCAGTGACTACTGTTGCAGTTGATCCTTTGGAGCAATTGCTGCTTTGTGGAGCTAGTGATGCTAACATATATATCACTAGGTTGAATGGCATTGGGATGCAAAAGTCTGCTTTCACGCTTTATGAGTATAATTGTCAGGTGCTATCTGGACACAAGTAAGTGTTATTACTTAACATAGGTGGATTGAGAACATTAGTTGATAAACTTTAATTGCACTTGTCACTCATGTTATACCAATAATCATTAATAGAATGCAACTCATGATGTTGGGGTTGACCACTTTAAGATCAAAAGAAAATTTTCCATTGAGAAGATAAATATTACTATAGAAAGTTCTAAAATGAACACGCAATGTTCCTTTTATCTCAGATAATACCTAAAATATTTGTGTGTTTTACATGTTAATTTGCTATTGTTTAGAATTTTGATTATATGTTTCTTTCACCTTTGATTATGATTTATGCTATAATATTAGGCCTGAATTGATAAGAAAAAAATTGAGTTCATATGTTAACAATCTATGTATAATCAATAGAATTTCGGACCAACTGACAAGTCCTACTTGCTCAACAGGGCTCCAATTAGTGCATTTGCATTTAGCTCTGAAGGAGTATTGTTGGTTTCTGCATCGAAGGACTGCACTGTCCTTATCTGGGACACAAGAACATGGCAATTTGTTAGGCAATTAGAAAATAAAATGGGTAAGGACTACATGAATCAGTTTCAGCTCATCCTTCGTAAATTTTGATTCTCGAAGTTGATTCTTCTCCTCATTTTTTCAATAGTAGGGCCTCTAACAAACTTGCTAGTGATTCCAAAGCCCGTGGCCTCAAGGGTTCATCGTGGAAGAAATTGTCTCGCTACCAAGTTCGCCACACTTGAGAAGATATGCAAACGAACCAATGAAACGAACACATTTTTGCTGCCATCTGACTTCTCGAAAGAACCAAATTCTACCTCTGCATGTTTTCAGAGTTCTAACCTTCTGACCGAGCAAATATTGGATTTAGAGGTAAAATTTAAATATTGGTATATTATCAAAATGCAAAAGTTGCTATTGTGGGTAGTGACAATATTATTTGTTTCTACTATTTTACTAGACAAAGAGGACTCCTGAAGCACTAGAAATGATTGTTGGAATGAACACTGAGGACCAGGTGAAGAATCAAACCATGGCAAAGGAGCTGACTAATATGAACATGCTACTACAGTGGCAGGTGTTTGATGTGATGGAGGTTAGGGCAAGCGAGGATTAGCTCATTGGTTGCTATGCTTCGGCCAGTATCGACTGAACATGCGTATCGTTATTGAGACAGTGACTTGGATTCACTCCTGAGAAAATTAACTGAACTTGGCAATTCAGTTTTTCTGTTGCCAAACGAGAATACCTATTTGATTTGGTAATGTTGTCTGGTTAGGAAGGTTGTTAAAATCACGACTCTAATCATAGAATCGTAAATCATAAGATTCTATGATCCTACAACATCAATATGATCTATATCATACCTTGAGTCGTACATAGTAGAATCGTGCTCTTAGCCGTAGAATCGGATAGAATCACGATTGAATCACAGTAGAATCACACATCATCTCAAATTATAAAAGATTTAGGTGTTTGGTTGTATTATTTTCCTTAATTCAAGTTGTATGATAAGTGCTAAGTAATTAATAGGTTATACATTAAGATTTGGATGTTTGGAATAGTAAAAATTATTTTAATTAATTATGTATTTTACTTTTTATGTAAAATGTTCAGGTAATAGCAAAGTTGTTAAAGTCAATATTCTAGCTGTAGTTGAATGACATGGAATCTAAACAGTGATTTAGACATTTATCAATCAAATTAGATGCCAAATGACCAAATAAACACTCATATCACTCTTGGAATACACAACACATTGAAAAACATGTATTTTTGGTAGAATCAGGTAGAATATTATATTCTATGATTCAATCCTAAAATTCGATCATACCGAAGTGTCTCCGATCCGATTCAGAATTATAATTCTATTAATCTCGCTGGTTAGTGGACTTCTCTTGGGAAACAAGACCTAGTTACTGCTCTTGCTTATTTTTATTTACCTATTTTGCGAATGCTTGGAGTTGGGGTGGGAAACACTATGCCTACATACGCTCCGTTTAAGTAGTAAATTTTTATTGGAATGTAGTACATTCCTCAAGGAATAGAAAACAGAAAGACTGGTTAAAATTCCAGTTAGCAATATCAAGTAACCAGACAAGATTAGTAGATGGGATGTTAGTTCCGGTATTCGCTAAGACATACTTGATGCTAAACAAGAGTACCGAATAGTTGGTAAGTGATTTCATAAATAGATCAATGGCTTAAAAACATTGGGACATATTAGGTATGTTTATCATTTGAGGAAACTTTTCCATAACCAATTGCTATTTTTTAAAAAATACAAATTTCTGCTTACACTTCCATTTTTGGCCTTTTAATAATGTGCTTTTAAATGAGTACCATGTGATTGGTGTACCTTCAAATTTTGCAATGTATTTTTTGAAACTAGCGGTAGGAAAGGGGATGCACCACTGACAAGGAAAATTCCCTGCTTGAAACACCAAGAAAGCACTGCAAATACCAGGTTAGAGGCAGACGCCAACTAGCACCACACGAAACACCAACAACTCGCTCTCACTTAGCACCACCCACAAAAGACCACTGCACCGCATGCTGAGCCGCTCATGCACGCGTGACCATGACTAGGTCTGGTCATGTAACATCCCAGCCAAACACTGAGTCCAGAATGTTACTCAAACTATTCTAACTACCAATTTAAACTTTAATTAACAATAATTCCAGCAAGGTATGTATGAAATAAAACCCGCAATGGGTCACTTGACGAGGATCGATAATCCTCATTTTATTATTCCATAATCATGTAATATGACATCACATGGTATACCCCTTAATGTTATAGGGAGGAGTAAGTTAGGTGGTCGTAACCTCTTCTACAACCACCCCTAGTCGTAAGTATTTCTATGACTATAGTGTAATCGTAAGTCCTGCTACGATTACGTCCGTCGTAAGTCTTTCTACGACCGAGTACCCGATCGTAAGCTTTTTCTACGACTAAGCCTAGTCGTAAGTCCCGCAGCGACCAGCCACGCTCACGACTTCCTCACAATTAACTAGGTTCACTCGTCGGAAGGTCCATTTACTAGTGAGGATCGGCGGTCAAATTACGTAGTTATACGAAATAACTACGAGATGATTCTCCACTATCTCGATTGCTAACGGTTGGACAGCGTGGGAGGTTACTACTCGGTAATTACTCTCATTATTACGCAATAATGGCGCTTAATTGGCTGGAGCGACAACGCCCCAACAACATAGTATAAATAGGTGTCTCTTGGAGATAATGGGAGGGGCTTTTGGAGAGACAGTCAGTAGCAGTATTAGCGCAAACCTTTTCACTGATTGTAATCAGGATACCCAATGCATTACACAGGAGTAGGGTTGTTATTCTCATTAGAGAAGGCCTGAACCTGTATAAAAATTTCTGTGTCTCCCTTATCTGCGTGATCAATTGTGGAGACCCCCCGAATCAAATAATCTTTACGTAAGATCGGTTCTAAAACACCGACAGTTGGTGCCGACCGTGGGGACCTTATGGTAATTCCTTGTCAATAGTTCTTTCTTTTCTCTTTGATGCTACCATGGCAGGAGAATGGAACGAGGAGAATTGGTTCGACTTGGCTGATTACGCAAACATCGACATGGATGCGGCCGACTACGAGCCGAGTATCGAATCATATGGCGGTATTGCCGCCTCGGAGATCTTCTATCGATCTCGGAGATTGCATCACCGACGGAGTTCGGGAGGATCCGTATCCCCACAACGATGCGCCCGGTGAGAACCGGCTTCCTCGGGGGCAAGGGTCAACACGACCACCAAGGCTGCCCGAAACAAATTCGCAACACGACGAGTCTTTCCTTCAAGTATTCGAGTCCCCTAAGGCGATGCGACTTGGCGAGGTAGGTTTTGGAAGCCATCATTCGAGCTCAGCGACATATGAAGGTCCTCTTTCTCGGATAATTCGCGAGAGAAGAGGATCGAACACTGTTGTTCCTCCAAGTCCAACCATCCGCCGCAGGCGCACTGCAGACGGAGGCGGTTATAACCGGAGTTCCCCTACGGAGGTTTACTCAAAGTCGCGGATGGTGTCACTCGACTACTCCTCAGCGAGGAGGCCTCGGCGCAAGTGGAGGTCATCCACGGAGGTCTTCGTCATTCCCCGATAAGAATCATTCTCCGGAGGAAGGGTGGCGATACTCCCGACGAGCACACTCTACACCCCTCGTGGCAATGGCAAGGACACCACCGGTGAGCGAGGCGAACACTTTAATGAGCGTGCGGGACATCCTCAACATTCTCGCACTCCATTAAAACCAACTCGATGGTGCGAAATAGGCCATTGCGAGACAGCCCAACGAAGAAAAATAGCGGCTGGAAAAATCTCCTAAGCGTGCTTATTTCCAATCGAGGAAGCTCAAGAGCTCCGGCACATCAACGACTTCTTTGGAAAACCCAACAAGAGCTCGCTCGGAGCGCCGAATACGATCGCTTCACAAAGAGATCGCACAAAGGCTTTGCGAGACGATGGCAAAACTCGGCGTCCTCGTCAGCGACAACCAGGAGTCGTGGCGATGCGACTCCATCTTACCGATCGTTGGATAACTCATCGCACGGGAAACGACATGACCCTCGCTCACGTCATTCTCCCGGTCCGAGGAGGACTCGTTGGACATCTAGAGACCAACTAGCTCCCGGAGGTGATCTCTCACCACTTGGGAGCGCAATGTCGGCGGCAAGCGAAATACGAGAGTATTTCCTCGTAAAGCGGGGCCTATCATAGGTCCATCCACCCATGGTAGGTATCGTCGAGTACGATCACCCGGCGACGTTAACCCTTCTTTTTTTACAAAGAAGGAGGCAAGAAGTCATCTCGGGATGTCGGGCGTTTTCACCCGACCGACCGAGCGATTCATTTGTTGCCTCGTTTCGTCCGGCGAACATGGTGAAGTTTGATGGAAACCAAAATCTATTGAATTCCTCGGATCTACACTCTGACTATCCGAGCGGCAGGAGGAGGAGAGCATGTCATGGCAAATTACCTTCCGACTGTACTCGAAGGATCGGCTCAATCATGGCTTTTAAACCAGCCATTCGAATCGATCTACTCGTGGCAGCACCTCTACGATCTTTTGCTGGCGAACTTCCAGGGCACTTACAACCGCCCTAGAAAGGAGGATGACCTGCCGGATAAGCGCGAATGACCACGAAACTTTACGCCAATTCATCAGCGCTTGATCGAGTTGAAATTCTATTCGGAAGTTTCGGACTCATCCGTGATTAGGGATTTCAAGCGGGGTCCGCAGAAGAATAACGAGAGGACATCGCTTTACATCCTCCGCCACGTCGCCGAACTCTTCGAGATGGCGATAGATCTGTATCGATTCTTTGAGCGATCGAGTGGAACAACACTATCGATCGTGAAGATAATAACCCTTAGGAGGTAGGCGAAAGTGGTAATAAAAGGAGAAAAGGCTAGGAAGTCCAAGAATAAGGCCAAGAGACACAAATCTCCTCACACCGATTCTAAGGAGGTCTGGCCGTAAGTGACAAAGAGCCACGCAACCCCAAGCGAATCCCAATTGAGGTAAAGGTAGCGTCAAGATCGGAAGAACGACAAACCCGGTGGTGTACTTTTCACAAAAAGAAGAGCATGACCTTCATAAGCTGCAGAGTTTTCTCTGAAAACTCAAGATTATTACTCTAGCAAGGGGCCACTTCCTACTCTTGAGCAGGTAGGCCAAACAAGTGGACGGAAGGAGTCGGATGACGAGGAGGAGATACCGTTCCAGGATCCACAACACACCATCGATCACATTTATGGAGGATCATTGGCATATGAGTCACGGAGACAGCTGAAGGCTGTCGAGCGCGAGGTAAACACAATCGACTCACCTCTCGTCAATAAATTACCGAAGTGGTCGAAAGTCACCATTACTTTCGAGAAAGGTGCCTGTCCGATCCCTTCGACTAGACCAGGTCGGTTCCCGATCGTGGTCGAACCCACCATCAACAATTGTCGAGTAAATCGAGTTTTTGTTGATGGTGGAAGCTCGCTAAACATACTGTTTATGAGTACCCTGGACGAGATGCAGGTACCAAGGACAAAGGTAAGGCCGGTATGATATTCATTTCATAGAATCGTACCGGGGTCTTCGGCCAAACCGATTGACCAAGTTTCTCTTCCTTTAACGTTTAGCTCCCCAAGCAATTTCAGGACAGAGAAGGTCTCCTTTGATATGGTCGATTTCGATACGGCATATGATGCCATACTCGGATGACTTACTTTGGCAAAATTCTTAATAGCTACTCATTATGGGTATCAATGTCTTAAGATGCCAGATCCCAAAGGAGTAATCACAATATATTGTGACAAGAAGATGACGCACTCCTGCGACCGTTGTTCCCTCGAAATGGTTGGACAACTACCAACTCGAGACGAAAGTCAGCCTTCGACTAGCAAGTCAAAGCCTAAAAGCGCATCAAAGCGAACGACCAGGTCAAAGAGGTTCCTCTAGACGCGGAGGAGCCCTTGAAGACTGTTCGCATAGGGGATTCTTCCGATCCCAAATAGGAAGACGCCCTCATCACTTTCCTCCGAGCAAACGCAGATGTCTTCGCGTGGCAAGCATCCGACATGCCCGGAGTCCCCAGGGAAGTGATCGAGCATAGGCTAGCCCCGCGGCCTGATAATTTACCCGTAAAACAGAAGTTACAGAGATTTGCCCCTGATCGACGAGATGCTTCATAAGAGAAGTTAACCACCCAGAGTGGTTGGACAACCCTATAATGGTTAGAAAGTCGAACGGCAAATGACGTATGTGCGTAGACTTTCTTGATCTTAATAAAGCTTGTCCAAAGATGATTTCCTTTACCTCGTATCGATCGGTGGTTGACTCTCTGCGAGGATGTGAGATGTTGAGTTTTCTAGATGCATACTCTGGTTACCATCAGATCAATATGTGTCGAGAAGATGAAGAGAAAACCGCATTTATTACACCGTTTGGAATATTTTGCTATGTCAAAATGCCATACGGTTTAAAAAATGCTGGGGCTTCTTTTCAGCGTTTGATGCAAACGACTTTTGCTCCTCAACTAGGCCGAAACTTGGAAGCCTACGTTGATGATCTAGTCGTAAAAAGAAGCAAACGGCTCAATCATATCACAGACTTACAGGAGACTTTCGACAACCTCAGAAAACACCACTTGAAGCTTAATCCCGAGAAATGTATGTTCGGGGTCTCTTCAGGAAAATTGCTTGGATTCCTGGTCTCTACACGAGGAATCGAAGCAAATCCTGAAAAGATAAAAGCCATCACTCAGATGCGCCCCCTCCCCCCCCCACTACGAAAAAAGAAGTCCAGAAACTCACAGGATGCATGGCGGCATTAAGTCGTTTCATCGCACGTCTGGGAGAGAAAGGACCGCCTTTCTTCAAACTTCTAAGGAAACATGAGGGCTTCGAGTGGTCGGAAGAGGCTAACCTTGCCTTTGAGGAAGTCAAGAGGTATCTTACGAGTGCTCCTGTTCTGGTTTCCCCGAAACCAGGAGAGACACTCTTAATTTATCTAGCTGCCACGCCACAGGTAGTGAGCGCAGTTTTGGTCGTAGAACGTGAGAACGTACAACGACCAGTTTACTACGTTAGCGAAGTTTTACACGGACCTAAGGAGCGTTACCCTTAGGTTCAAAAACTTTTATATGCCCTCCTTATGTCTTCGAGGAAACTGTGGCATTATTTAACTAGTAACACTTAACCTCCAAATGGTTCTAGCATTACTAATTAAACATTCTAAGCCTCGATGGACATATGCTTCCCAGAATTGCAGCATATGCACACCATCACAAAATTACACATCATTTCCATACAACAAACATCACTAAGTTCAACAACGACATACATAGAGTAAAGTTATTACAAAAGAGTCGACCGGCCAAATAGAACAATAAACAAGAATGACAGCGGAAGCAAAAGGTGTCATAAGATGGCTAGAACAAAAGTCGACCGGTTAGCCATACACCCACAAGGCAACCAGCCAGGCCGCCAAGCTAGGCGCCTCGAAGACTACCTACCTGACTCACAAAAGTGAGGCCCCTCAAGCTCACCTTCTTCCTCTGCAACAATACATTTAAGCAAGATAGCCGAGTACACAAAGGTACTGCAAAGGCGGCGTGTGGAATAGCGGACCTATTCATAAACTACATGCAAGCTTATTTAGGTGGAGGTTGTATGTCTCATTTTGCATAAAGCCAACTTTATTTGCAATAATGTAATACATTTGAAAGCAAGTTTACAAATATGTTTGGTTGTCAAAATAACAGCTAAGTAAAGATTCATACAAGTAACCACCTGGAAGTGACTATCCCAATAGCCACCATAACATAGCACGAATCCCGATTCGTACCACCCATCAAGTTTTGATTAAAGGTTGTAGTCTAACTCTTGAAAGCTTACCCAAGCGTGTCCATAACCTAGGGCGAGGCTATTCGAATAGTTTTAACCTGCAGGGTGTACCAATGTACCCACACTTGCACCGCCTTTACGCCACAAAGCACACTTCCGAAGGTATGCCGGCACGGCTAAGTCCTACGAGACACTTTCCAATATTGTGTATTAACTACGAGCCGCTCGTATGGATAGAAATCCATACGCTTACATTGCAAGCCGAAAGACAACAAATCCCATCACGGGTGAAGTCTTTCGGACACTACAATGCTCCCAACACCATCCCTCCTGCGACTCCCTGCGACCCGGAGCCAATACACGCCAAAGTACTAAGTCAAGAGAGGTCCCATACCCTCTAGTGTGGTTAGCACGCACAAATTGCCTGAATAACAGGTACTCACAAGATGTTCGGTCCTTAATTGACTCGGGCACCATTCCAGTCACACCCGAAAATCACACCATCTTACCATTATGCCCAAGTCTAAATCATTTTGTTTTCATTTTTAGTTTTCATAAGTAGACATGGCACAAGGTTGAAATCATAATCATAATAAGTTTTATGTGATCAAGGTTATCGACAAGTCGATAACCGCCTATTTCTACCGGAAACTAAGCATGGCTAAGCAATTAATTATAAACTACTAAGTGACAAGAGCTCATCCACGAACTCTAAATCACAGCAATAACCTAGGCTCACGGTAGTAGAGGATAATCATTTGTCTTAAGGAAACGCATCTACTAGGTCAACTAACGACAATAGCTTGACACAAACTAGCAATGCATACATAGAATTTGTAAACAACATAAATACTTAAAATACTGGGATTAACATGATCAAACTGCTTTCCTTGCTGGATTTGTTCTTGCTGCAGAGGGGAGTGCTCAGGTTCAATAAATTCTTCGGAACCTAACGTGAAAAGGCGATAAAAACCGATAAGAACGAAGAACACCAAAAGGAACTCAACAGCAAAGAACATCCAAATCCAATGAAATTTCTACAGCAGCTAGAGGTTGATTTTAGACAATTTTAGAAACAAGAATCACTTCATTTGGACATAGCATGAAAAAGTTATGGCTAATCTAAGTTCTCTCAGCCTGAAAAGTCACAATTAAATTAATTTCGGTTACTGTTCATGGCGAAAATGTATAGAATGATCTGGAAGCTGAAATTTTTATGGTAGGTAGGTAATGGTATCCTAACCACAGCAAAACTGAGTTTGCACAATTTGGAGTTAAAATGAATTAGTTATGATTTTTCTAAGTTCTAAAACTAGCATATCTTACTTTTCTGGAACATAAATAAGGACAAAGCCTAGTTCATATTAAAGCCTGTCTACAGATAAATTTTACCAAGTTGAGTTTGCTCAGTTTGCAATTACAGAGAGAAAGTTATGTATTTTACAAATTTTCAATGCATTTCTAGATACCCATTTTCACTAAACAAGGTCATGCTGATTAAATCATTTTCTGCTACATAACAGTGCCCAAATTCATTCTCAGATTAAAGTTCATTCTACAATAAAGCTACAACAACTGGAATCATTCAAAAAGGAGTTAAAATGACAAAGTTATGCACTTTTGAAATTTGAAACATTAAAAAAAATTTAGAAAATTTGAGCTCTCGGAGGTCCAAATGAGCGAAGGAAAAGGAGAGGTCGTGGGCGTTAGATCCAGATCCGACGGCTACGCCTCTCAAACAGGCGCACACAAGACCTCCTCCCGCGACTGGAGAGTGCGGACCGTTGAATCGGATCCAACGGTTACGACCGGTGCATGCAGCAAAGCGCACGCAAAGGAGGTCCTCGCGCCTCAGAGGTCGTGACCGTCCGATCAAGATCCCACGGTCCAGAGCACTAGGGAGAGTCTAAAGTCAACGATTGAGCAGGCGAGATCTTAACGGCTCGGATCTCCCTTAGGAGGTCTGAGCGGTTGAGATCTACCCAGGAGGTCTGGGCGGCTAAGATCAGCGAGGAGGTCCTAAGCGATCAAGATCTCACGGGGAGGTCACGAGCGGTTGGGATTTGACCGAGGAGGTCATGGATGGCCAAGATCTACTCGGGAGGTCTTAAGCGGCGGGGTTCTAATCGGAGGAGATCTCGACGGCTCAGATCATGTGAGACCCCGATTTATTAAACTTGTAATACTTAACCTTCCTCTGGTTCTAGTATCACAAATAGAATAATCCAGCGTCTCGATGAATATGTGCCTCCCGAACAAGCGACACACATACATCATATCAAAGCATGCATCAATTCCATACACGAATATAACAAGTCTACCAAAAGACATACATAATATAAGTTATTCTGAGCAGTAGCCGGCCAAATGACATAAGTACCAAATAAGTAGCAGTGAAGCAAAGTTGCCATAAGATGTCTTAAACCAAAGACGGCCAGGTTAGCCACATAACACCACGCAGGCAACCGAGGGCCGCCAAGCTAATCGCCCCTTAAGCGCCACGGCACAACTCACAAAAGTGAGGTCCATCGGACTCACTATCATCCTCTGCACAACACAAGCAATGCGGTGAGTACAAAAATATACTGCAAGACTTACGAGTAACAAGCCTATACATAGCTACATGAAAGTCGTATTCAAAGGAATGTGGTTATATGGTTCTTTGGGCGCCTGAGCAAGTTTTATTTGCAATCTTGTAATAGATTGAGCAGCAGTTTGTAAAATATGTTTTTAAGCATTTAAATAACGAGTAAACATAAGTAACCATATCCACCTAGAAGTGACTTTCCTAAAGCCACCACAACATAGCACGAATCACGATTCGTACCACCATCAAGTTTTAATTTTAAAAGGTTGTAGTCTAACTCTTGAAAGACTTCCCAAAACGTGTCCATAACCTAAGACAAGGCTATTCGAATAGTTTTAATCCTGCGAGGGTGTACCAATGTACCCACACTTGGATCGCCTTTTGCCAAGCTATTAAGCACACTTCCTTTGGTATGCAAGACGGCTAAGTCCTCTGAACCCTTTCCAATGGAATATGCTAATCAAGAGACGCACGCATGGGGTTAATCCTTAGTGATCTGCAGACGAAATATGGATCACAAGGACCCATACGTGGAGCAAGATACACCGCCTCGGCTGGTGTTCCTCTCCTACAAACGTGTCCATGTTGCATATAATCAAATATGCAACCCACCACGCGACTCATTAATTAACACACCCAAAGTACTCACTAAGAGAGGTCCCATATCCCTCTAGTGTGGTTAGCACGCACAAATGCTTGGTTCGGTGTAACAAGTAGCTCGGTCCTTAATTGACCGGCACCATTTCATTCACACCCAAAAGATCACACCATCTTACCATTGTGCCCAAGTCTAAATTGTTTTCATTTTCAGTTTTAGTTTTGCAATTTAGACACAACACAAATTTGAAATATACATATTATACGGTTTGTGTGATCAAAGTTATCGACAGTCGATAACCGCCCATTTCTACCGATAACTAAGCATGGCTAAGCATAATGACACGTAAACTACTAAGTGACAAGGGTTCATCCATGAACCCAAAATCACAACAAGTAATCCTAGGCTTGATAGTAGAGGAATAAACATTTCCTACGATAATGCATCTAGTAGGCCAGCTATCGACAATAGTTTAAAACAACATAGCAATGCATACATAGAATTTGCAAACAACATATTAGAATTTGAAAATAGTAGGAACAATATGATCAAATGAATGCTACATCTGCTTGCCTTCTTTGAGTCAGGATCGATGGTGCTGTGGCTCAATATCGACAATAAAATTATCTTGGAACCTACGCGAAAAGGCGATAAGCAAATAAGAACGAAGAACACCAAATAAACTCCAACAGCAAATCACATCCAAATCTAATAAAATTTACACAACTGCTAGGGAATGATTTTATATAGTGATAGGAACAAGAATCATGCAATTTGGACTTAACATGCAAAAGATATGAACAAAATGCTCTTTCTCAGCCTTACAACAAACTAATTAATAATTAGCACTGTTCATGGCGAAATTTTCTAGAATGATCTAAGGTCTGAAATTTTTATAGCAGGGAGATTATAACATCCTAATAACGACAAAGTTGAATTTACTAACTTTGGAGTTATACACATTTACTTATGACTTTTCTAAGGTGTAAATCTAATGCAAGTCATTTCTGAATTATGAACTTGCTCGAATCTTATTCCATATGAAAGTATACTAACAGATGAATTTAACAAAATTGAATTTGCACAAATTGGATTTATAGAAAAAGATATGCATTTTCAAGGTTAAAACTATTTACGGAATATTCAAAGTGCAGAAATCAAGTTATTTCTAGTTATACAATTTTACACTCTTTGGGTATGCGAAAATCCATTTTATAATAAACTTAAGTGACAACAAAATTTATTACTGATTGGAATTGTCTAAAAGAAGTTAAAATGAATTAGTTAAGAGTTTCTAAAGTTTTTATATCATTTTGTTGTTAAATAACTACTTATGAAATACGAGACAAACTCAAATAATAGAACAAGGCGTGGGCGCTTCGACAACCCTTGATCTAAAATCTTACGGCTCACGCAGCAAAAGCAGCCTTGCTGCGCGAAACCTAAGCGAGGCCACACGGTTGGATCACGATCAACGACTCACGAAAGTGTATGCATCCGGGCGGTGCGGTTGTTTGGGCCAATCGGCCAGATCTGCGAGATGGGCGGTCCAGAGCGCACTAGCGGTCGGAAGGTCGATGCACACACAATCTCACCGTTGATCGCAAGATCGGTCGAGAATGATCAAGGCATCGGAGGGTCCGAATGCATACAAAGATCGGGCCGCAGATCTAAAAGCGAGCGGTGGCTAATGGTGAAGTTCAGGGAGATCTTGCACGTGGGGCACGCATGTCGGTGACCTCAAGTCACAACCGCGAACGATTAACCCACGTGCACAGTGCACTGGGCCCACATGTCAGCGACTGAAAGGGGCGGTTAAGACCATATTAATGCCATTAATGACTAACATTAAAAGACACTAATGACTCCTGGATTTGGATTATAACCTCTCGTGCCCACAAGTCAGCGACCCAGAGGTGATTTCCGACAGCGATTAAATGTCGACACATTCAATTAACCAATAATTAATCTTAATGACGACGGAACAAGGCGGAATCGTGCTAGCGGGTGATTTAAGAATGTTGGGCCCACTGGTCAGTGGCCCAACGACATAGATTAAGACACCATTAATTAGCTAATGATTTGCAATTAATGTGCCCTAACCAAATGACGAAATGGGAGTTCTGTGCCGGCAAAATACCGAGTGACTTCAACGGCTCGTCACGGCGACAGCGGCGCGGCGCGCGACCAAGCACTAAAATGGAACCGCAATAGCACTACGAACCTAATGGTGGCATTTTCGCCGGCGGTGAGGGACTAGAACGCCGGCTAGCCGGAAAATGAAAAAGGAGCTTTCGCTGCGCGAAAATAGCGAAAGCTCAGTGCGATCCAAGGAAGCGGTGCGAGCCTCTAAGGACTAATAAGAAGCTACCTTGATGAAGGGAAGCTTCAAAGATGGCCGGAGATGCTTGATCACGGAGGAAGCTCGCCGGACTTGGAGAAAAAGGATTGAAAATGACACCTTGAGCCAAATGAGTGATTCCAAAGCATCAGTATAGCTTCATAAAGATTCACAGAAGCCACAAGAGCAAGGAATTAGAAAATGGAGCACTCACCTGAGCTGAGAAAGAAGATGACCAATTTCGGCCGAATTTGAACAAACCCCAAATTGGACAATTCCTGAGAATCAAATCCAAAATTAAGTGAGGGGGAATGTTCAAGAAAGTAAATAGATGAGGATAGGGCAAAGAAACATGAAGGAGAACCACTGGAACACCAAGAACACCAATGGAGCTTTTCGGGTCAACAATGGCAACTTGCCATTCTTGAGGTGTTAAACTCCAATACTGAGAATGGGGCTTGATGGTGGTCTAAAGAAACTCCAAGAGGTGATTTGGGTGCTTATAAGGTATTGGAGGCATTAGGGTTTGCACCACAAGTTTTTGGTGGCAAAGCACAGAGCACAAGGTGCGGTAGACAAGGAAAAAGTGGTAGATGGTGCAATTGGGTATGGCATGGCGAAGGTGTCTCCACGACCCTCACTATTGACTAGGGTGGCTGTAGGAAGCATGACAAGACACCGCCATCACCCCTCTTGTGCTCGCGCGGCTAGAGGTTGAAGATGACCGGCGAGAAAGGCTAGGCGTTCGAGCCCCACGATTTAAATCGGACGGCTAAGATAGCGCCACGCCTCGGGCTTTAAAACACAACGAAAGATCACGAGCCTAGGATTAGAAATGAGCGGCTCGGTTGCCCCACGTCGCAAAACGCGGTTTACAACAGAGGAACAGCGGCGTTGGATCTTAATCCAACGGCTCGAGTTCAAACCAACAACCGGAGGGTCAGAAGGTTTCGGAGGATCTCGGCGGTTGGATGGAGATCTAACGGTCGACATACGAACTTGCAGCGGAAGGTCCGAACGTTTACACGCCACGAGGCCGCGCGATCGAGACCTAACGGTTGAGATCCAGCGCGTTTTTTAAAGAGGGCTCGGTGCGATTAGTTGGTGGACCGAGTCAATTGGCTCGAGCCCAGTCGACTCGAACCCAAAGCACGCAGTGAGACTAGGTTTGACTTCAAAATTAGAACAGAGACTTTGAAGGATTTATTTGAGGTAGCGAAATAACTCCAAAATTATGAAATTTTACAGGAGCTTGCTAACTCAGATATTAACCTTGTGTAAGATTTTCAGAGGTTTTTATACTGTGAATAAATCTCCAAAAATTCTGGAAGGCTCTGTTTTAATGTTTGATGAAGTCAAACAAGTTTGATCGCCCCTAAAAATATTCAAATAATTTCTAAAAATTGTGAAATTTTTCAGAGGGGCTACATATCATCCCAAGAACTTAGGAAAAATATTTCCAGAGGATGATCACAAAATTTGACAAGATTGTTTTTGGGATAACATAGTCTGGATCAAATAGACTTGTGACAATGTATTTCCATAATCCCTTGTACAAGAATTGTTTGGTACAACAGGAAATACATGATGTAAGAAAAAGTTTTAATTTCTACTGATTTTCTTACATTTGAAACACAAGCCCAAAATTGGGATGTTCAGATCAGGTCTAGGAGGTCTGAGCGGGCCCGGATCGGCGGAGCGGAGGAGAGTGCAGCGCTAAAGATTTTACAAAAGAGATCTAACGCTCGAGATCTAAACCCGGGAGGTCGTGAATGGCTAGGATTGAGCCTAAGAGGTCTGAAAGGGTTGTCTTTGTAAAAGACGGGGTGGCTTTACAAGGAGGACCAGAGGTGATCTGAGGTGGTCTTTGCAAAAATAACCAAGGAATGTCTTTCGCGCCACGGAAAAGATCTAAGCGGCTAGGATTTAACGGGGTGGTCCTAGGCGGTTAGGATCAACTCTAGGGAGGTCACGGCACTAAGAGGCGCGGACCGAGGATCTAACGGCTCGAGCTAATCCTAGGATGTCATAACGGCGAGATTGCTCTAGGAGTGGTCTTAAAATTACAGGAAAACCTTCTACGCCCGGATCGACTAGGGGTGGTCTTAAGCGGCTCACGATGGACCGAGGAGGTGCAGGGGCTTGTCAAAATCCGACAACGACGAGCACCGCGATTGGCTTGCCAACACGTCGCGGCGATCAAAACCCAGCGGTGCTATCTACCTAACGAAATGTTCTAAATACCGTTGCGAGCAGGATGAGACTATTTTCGACGGTGAGCCAGGCCTGCACCACCGCGAAAGTGGAGAGGAGGCGGAGGAGTGCCTCCAGAAAAACCGAAAAGCAGAAAAGCTCGCTCAGAGCTAAACTAACAGGTCCTTAAGCACTTAGGATAACGCGAACTCACTGGACAAAGAAGAGGTCCAAGAGAGTCGGAGCCAGTGGCGGTGGCGACGCAGCAGGAGATGAAGAAGACGCGGCGACAAGATACCTGAGCCAACAGAGGACAAAAGAATGAGAAGGGCGAGGTTGCGATGACCTGCAGGTGGTCCAAACCAAAATGTTGGGCGGAGAACACTCACGGAGTTGGAAGCGACGAGTCTCCTTCGACCAAAATTTCCAACTTAAAATTGAATGGTTCTGTGAAATGAACCCCAAAATTAAGTTAGGGAAAGATTCGGACAATAAGGAGTTGGGTTGGCACAAGAAGAATCGAATAAGAACCCTTTGGGCGCTTGAAAACACCAGTGAGCTCCACGGCCGAAAATGGTGGTTTGGTGTTTTCGGGGTTTCGAGTTCCTAGCGCGAGAGTGAGCAGGGGTAGGAGGTTGTGAGGCGAAGGAGACTCGAGGAAGGCTAAGAGGTGCTCAAATCTTGGAAGGTCCCGAGCACGAGGCGGAGCTCTAATGACGAAGTGACCTAAGCGGCCGCGCGAGAAAGCGAGGAAGAGCGAGTAAGGTCGTGCGCTCTCGACATGGGCAAGCGAGACTCGAGCCGTTGCGGGTCCCACGATGCGACGAGGCTCGCTGCGCTCACTGCCACCGCTTCGCACGCGCGCACGGAGGGACAGAGGAGGAAGAAGAACAGAAGGAGGCGCCATGACCGTTAGATGCGAGATGAGCGGCCACGATCAAACAAGGCCTCGGATGGTCAAAGCTCACCAAAATCGGAGGTTGGATTGAGATCAGCGGTTCAAATTTAAAAGCTCAACCGTGCGGCCGAATGCTTGCTCGAACACGGGCGCTCGATCAAGATCAAAGGCTGATATTGACGCGCTAAAGGGACCCAGTGCGATTAGTGACCCACCGAGTCAAGTGGTTCGAGCCGAGCCCGGCTCGAACCAGAGGAACGATGAGAACGAGTTAGGGTTTTAAATACAAGTTGAGACTCTTGAGGATTTAAATGAGATAGCAAACTTACTCCAAAAATTATGAAATTTTTACAGGAGCTTGCTAGCTGAGTGATCGACCTTGTATAAATTTTGTAGAGGTTTTTGTGCTACACACTTTCCTCCAAAAATTCCACAAGGTGCTGGTCCACAGTTTGACCAGATTTTTAATAGGTTTGACTGGCCTCCAAAAAATATTCAAACAATTTCTAAAATTGCGAAATTTTGAGAGGGTTCTAAATCAACCCTAGAACTTAGGAAAAATATTTCCCGGAGATTATCACAAGACGAAACAAGAATGTTTTTGAAGGATCAAGATTTGGATTAAAGACTTGCGACTATGTATTTCCATCACTCTTGTACAATAAATGATGAGTACACACAGGAAATACATGATGTAAGAAAAAGTTTTAATTTCTACTCATTTTCTTACATTTGAAACACAAGTCCAAAATTGGGATGTTACACAAATCTCGAACACATTCAGATCCCGATCTGATTCCCACGACCAGTGGACGATGTACTTTGACGGGTCACTTACGATAAGTGGCTCAGGGGCTGGGGTGGTCCTGGAATCTCCTACCGGAGAGACCTTAAAGTATGCCATACAATTAAACTTTCAGGCCACTAATAACGTAGCAGAGTACGAAGGTTTGCTAGCTGGCATACGAGCCGCAAAAGCGCTCTCGATTCGACGACTACTCGTGAGAGGAGACTCTCAACTAGTCGTGAATCAAGTCGAAAAAGAGTACTAGTGCTCTAATTCAACCATGTCTCGATATTTATCGGAAGTTCGAAAGTTAGAAAAACACTTTTTGGGCTTCGTGGTACAATTTATCCTCGAAGGATAATTTCTCGCAGAACTAACTAGCTCGTCCGCTTCCTCCCGATCCTCGATGCACGAAAGGGGTTTTTTGGAGCAACTTCAAAAGCCATCTCCTATAGAAATAGCCTCTCTAGAGTACGAAGATACTGGATGACTCACATCTACAAGTATCTTGAGATGGGTTCCGTGCAGACGATGATCTCGAAAGCAGATCGACTATCGAAAGGCCAAAATGTATACTTTAGTCGAAGGTGTCCTTTATAAAAGAAGAATTCAAGGGGTACTCATGCGATGTATTTCGCGAGCGAAGGATTAAAACTCCTTCACGATATACACGGAGGCATCTGTGGAACTCATGCTTCTTCTGTAACTCTAGTCGGTAAAGCCTTTCGACAAGGTTTTTATTGGCCATGACCCTCTACAATGCCAAAGAGTTGGTCAAAAATGTATGCGATGCGGTTTCATAGCAGGAAAATACACCAACCGGCTCAGGCATTGCAAATAATTCCTCTGTCTTGTCCTTTTGCGACCTGGGGTCTTGATATCCTAGGACCGTTACCCAGAGCTCTAGGTGGATTAATTCCTTTTGTGGCTATTAACACGTTCACAAAATGGATAGAAGACGAACCTGTAATTGGGATAACAACGGAAGCAGCAAAACGGTTCATGATGATATGCGTGATAACTCGGTTTGGAGTACCAAGTCGAATCATCACAGACAATGGTAAACAATTTTGGCGCAAAATTTGGGAATTTTGCGGCGAGTTGGGAACTCGTTTGCGTTACGCTTCGTTGCCCACCCCAAAGCAGCGGGCGGTCGAAAGAGCGAATGGTCGGATAATGAAGGAATCAAGACCGAGTCCTCGATCGACTTGTCAGCGCTCGGGGCTTGGTTACAAGAATTACCTTCAGTATTATGGGCAATTCGTACGACAGCTAGCCGAGCAACAGGAGAAACACCTTTCTTTCTAGTCTTTGGTACAGAAGCCATGCTTCGCGAACTAAAGATCAGGTCAACACGAGTCGAAAAGTTTAACGACTCCATTCAAGAACAACTTCGAGTAGACGACATTAACCTGCTCGAGGAAAAAAGGGACCAGGCCTTAATTCGATCAGGAGTCTACCAACAAGCCCTGCGCAGATACTACGATCGTAAGGTCCAACCTCGCAGCCTTGTTGTAGGTGACTTGGTATTAAGGCTTATCCAATCGAGTCTAATCGGAACAAACTTTCCCCAAGTAGGAAGGTCCTTACACTGTGGTCGAAGTTACGTGTCAGGATCGGGTACGACTTGCAATGGAGGATGGCGCGTTTTCTCAAACTCTTGGAACATTGACCAGTTACGCAAATTCTATGTGTAACAAGCTTCTACGACAATAAAGTATCAGGTTCTTCCTATCCTTTTTGTCTCTCTTTGAATTTTTCTTTTATTTTCGACCATTATTCATATGCTCATTCCCCCTTTACACTGGACGAAGAAAGGACATCAAAACTAGTCGAAGTCTCTCCTCTCTGCATATGGTCCTGCCCACTGGAAGGAGCTTCCTAGTGTCGCTTTGTTCTTAACTGTTGCTACCAGTACAAAGCTTTTTGGGCTCGAAAACATGATCGAAAATTTTTAAGCAAATTCATGTCACCTTAGTTTATTTATTCATTTTGAAAAATACTCAAAGAAGAGTGCACTTTTGAGATTTGTTTGACCATTCCTGGTAAACTTAATTGGTTTTAACTGGTCGGAGGCAGAAACACACCTAATCGAAGCCTCTCCTTTCTGCACGTGGTCCTACCCACTAGAAAGAACTTCCTAGCGTCGTTCCGTTTCCTACTCTTGCTACCAGGACGAACTTATTAGGTAAATCGAAAACAGTCGAATAAATTTCTAAGATATTCTAGATGTTTGTTTCACTCAAGTTGTCGTTATCGATTTGATTAATCTAGTTGGAGATGGTAACATCACCTAGTCGAAGCCTTTTTCTCTGCATGTGGTCCTGCCCACTAGAGGGAGCTTCCTAGTATCGATCTGTTTTCCATTCTTTCGACTAGAGCAAGATAATCGATTTTGAGACCTATAAGTCGAACAAACATCTCTGTTTCGAAACCCTTTCTTTACTATTTTCTTAGTTTATTACAATAAACTAAGTAAATAGTCGGGGACTAGGATAAAGTTATAAACATGACTTCATTTCTTAGTCTTAGTTTTTTCCGAGTTGTCATCTTACGAGTTACTAACTACTCTACAAGATGATTCGTAGGAAAAAGAAGGAGAAAGGAGGAATCACTTATATCTGGTGCGATCATTTCTTCCTTTTTATTATCTTACGAGTTACTAACTACTCTATGAGATAATTTGCGGGAAAGAAGAAAGGATCATATATTTATACATCACCAAAAAAGACTTGTCTTTACGAGTTCCTATTAGAGACTACTCTGATAAAGGAGATTCTATCTGCATATCCTCCGCGACCTTCTCGCCGACCGACTGTATCTCCTCGATCAGCCGTTACGCAGATTCGGTGCGATCAAGGCTTCGAATGTGGATTAAGATTAGGGTCACAGGCCTTGAGCTTTGCTAAAACAAAGCTCACAGCTCCTTTAACCGCTTCCCTTATCGAGTCAATCTGGTTTGTCTTCAGAGTAAACACCAACTCTTGCAGCGTACCGACTTGCTTCCCAATGGCACTTGTATGAGCGGCCATCGTGTCATCGCGGGGAGTAACCTTCCCAGCACGAAACCCATCGAGTACATTGTTCAGAAGCGAAATGTTGTCTTGAAGATTGATCTTCATCGACTTCATCTCCTCCTAGGTACAAGTCGAAGCCTCGTGGAGTTGTTTTATTTTAGTTAATCGCTTTGAATGGAGTAAGGATTAATTAGATAAAATAATTCTACGAGAAGATAAAACAATTCAATAGCAGGTAAAAGATTTACTTACCCGTTAATTGAGAACCTAACTTCTCAATTTCTTGGTCTTTCTCCTTCGCGATGCGGGAGATCTAGCGGACAACCGAAGACTTCTCCTGGACCTCGACCCGAAGAGCCCCCACCTCGGCCTGAAGGGCCTTATTTTCGACTTTTTTTTCCTACAAAAGAATGAGAGGTTAAGAAAGCGGAGAACAAGATCAAAGTAGTCGTAACTCCACGTCTTCGCTTATTTTTTCCTGCAATCTCGAGTTGCGAGTTAGCTCAAGCTTCTTGAGAAGGTCGGTGGCCTTATCCTTTAGCTTTTTCGTCTCGGCTTTCTCGAAGTCGAGTGCATCAGTTAAAGTCTTTTTGTCACTCTTAAACCTGAAAGGTTAAAGGAAGACATGTATACACAGATGAGTAGTCGTAAGTATTTCTACAACTGATGGATGATCGTAAGTTTTTCTACGATTACCCCTAGTCGTAAGTTCTTCTCACGATTAGTACCAAGTCGTGAGTTTTCTCGACAATCTTCACAGCATCTCGAGAAAGTAATCGTTTATAAAGCGATTACGAGAATCGGTTACTCACCACCTCTGCTTGCTCGCATGAGCACCGCTTTCTCTTGTCGTAGTTTGACAAGTTGCCGATTGTACTCGCAAATCATGGCAACTTGTTCTGACTCTGCCAGAGGAGAAAACAATAAGAGATGGGGATAAAACCATACATAAGTATCAATGAATACTTACATTCATGTTTGACCAAGCAAACATGGACATTATTCGAGACGGATCCTTCAAACCCATCCATATCCTCGACTCGTTTCCACAAACCCCTCGAGGCGTTCATTGTCGAAGACATCCCGCAATTGGGAATCTTCTTTGGGGTGAGGAACTCGATCGCGAGATTGGTAGGAAGAAGATTCTATGATGACGCGTGGCCAAAGAGATCGAGCAAAAGTTAAAATACTCTTCTTCCTCGATTGGTGATAGGAGCACCGCTCGAAGACCGAAGAACGTCTTCAATCGCATCCTTACCGACACGGTGATCGGAACTCTCACCACTGCCGACTCGGTGTCTCCTCGTGGCCTCTCACGCCGCTGCTGCCGTCCTACGACAACCTCGGTGGTCGAGCGACTTCTGTGGCAACGACTTCTCCGCCGCGAGAATGAGCCGAGCCTCACCCATCGCCGCAGATCACATCTTCGCCGCTAAAGAGGTGTGGCGGGCTTCTCGTAGAAGCATCCTTGGGGTGAAGGCGTTGAGCTAAGACCGCATAAAACAAAAAGTAAGTTAACTTATGAAAAACAAAGTGTGAATGATGTTCTTACATACATTTCTCACATACCTCTGCGTGTTGTATCTAACCCTAATTTGGGAGCAACTTTCCCAACGGAAGGTTTCTTGACTTCTTCTCAACCATTGTGGGTTGAGATTCGATCGAAGGAACGGAGACTCCTCTTCTCGACTCCCGAGTGGCGAGACCCATCTCGACCACCTTAAGACCACCGCTCTCCTCGGCCCCATGTTCTATCGGGCAGCAGTTTCCTTCACAAAAGACATGAAGCTTTTCCAGTTCTCCTTTTCTAGCTACCTTGTGAAGCCACGAGAAACAGAAACTGCGCAGGTTTTGTTGTCATAATAGAAGGGTACCTTAACCTTGGGGCTTTGCGCTGAGGGCAAAAGCGGCTATTACCTTTCTTCTTGGTTGAGCCAAGTCTGCGGCAAATTTAGCAAAGGAGCGGGAGGAGCTGAACTCGAGCCACCCTTGTCGCCGACCTTTACATGGCGACGCTTCTTGGCTGGAGGGGAATTTGCAGGCTCCACTTGCGCAGTCGCCCCAATGACCACCAAATCGACCTCCTCGTCGTCTTGGCGAACTTCTACGCCTACTTTCTGTTGAAGAACAGAAAAAGAAAGTGGTCGTAAGTTCTTCTACGATCACTAAGCGGTCGTAAGCTCTTCTCGACCGACTCACAAGTCGTAAGAATTTCTCGACTATGATAAAATCGTAAGGTGCGCTCACGATTACGCCCGGTCGTAAGTCTTTCTCGATCGGTACCGATCGTAAGCTTTTCTGACGAACCCTTTAGTCGTAAATCGTTTCACGACAATAAGTGCCTAAAGCGAAGTCATTTTTCGATTACCTTTAGGCGCTCCACCTTCTCTTCTGCGGTCAAAACCGCAAGAATTTGAGGAGCTGCTATCTTTGGACGGACTCTTTCTGAGATGAGCTCGACGCGAGCGTCAATCTCCCCCCGTGGAAGATCTGTGCACACAAACAACACGATTAGCAGACTAAATCGAGATTAACCAAGGACAAAGCCAAAAAAGTAAGTTTTCTACTTACCATCCTTGTAATCCCTGGTTGGGTCTTCCTTCCCCGAGTACCTCCACACAGGAGGAACTCGTTTCTTCAAGGGACTAATGCGGCGTGTGATGAAGTCCTTCACCACGTGCCATCCGGTAAGCCCCCCGGACTTCAAGTTTTTGATGGCTTGAATGAAGAGGGCTATCCGGTCGAGATTACTGGGAGTCGAATCCCAGGAAGGGGACCTCTCGGTGGCTTTCCCGACAAATGAGAGGCTGTCTTCCTTGGTAACCTCCTAGTAAAACCACTTTGTCTTCCACCCCGGCCATGACGATCAGGTGAACATCTGAATATACTCCTTCGACTTACCGTCGTGGAGCTTCAGACCGCAACTCCCAGCAATTCCGGCCTGCCGAGCCATTCCGTAGTAGTACTGGAAAAGCTCGAGGTCCGCTGGAATCCCCAGGTAAGCCTCACACAAATACACAAACACGCTCAGCATTGTGATGGAATTAGGACCAAGGTTCACTAATTCCACCCCAAAGTGCTCAAGCGCGAGTGTGAGAAGGGTGGGCGGTGTCGGAGGCCACACTCACGATGCGCTGAAAACCGGAATTTGATCTTCCTCCCCCGACGGCCAATGTTCTCCGTTCGCCGCAATCCACTTCACGAGTAGTCCCTCGGGGATCTTCTCGGCGGCGACCAAAGCAGTCATCTTCGCATCATCCATTTCCGATTCAGCCCACTCGGAGACGACCCTAGCCATCTTTTCTAAAGAAGGGAAGAGTTGGATTTGGGACAACTCCAAGAAAGCGCATGATATCCTTGGCGGCGGAAGAGATGAGAAAGCGAGCGATCGGGGTGAATTAGAAAAGGTAAGAACCTAAGTCCATCCCATAATCCGCTTTATAGCCGTACACGAAACAAAACGTCGTGGAAGCCCAGCGGTTTCCACCGCCGGAATTGCTCTAACGGACGGTCATTAATCGCCCGTCAAAGTACCAAACTCTTTTCACACCTCAAGTGAAATTACCTTCTTAACCTTCAGATCAAAAGAAATGCCGATAGGAAAAGATTTACTTCGATCATAAGGCCACGTTTACTCCAAAGTTGTAAGATTTTCTCGACTACTTTGTAATCGTCGATTTCCAACAAATTGCCTCGACCAAGCATATTTCTCGGTCGAGAAACACATGTTAAAGAGTTTTTCCTTCAACGTTTTCTACAACCTCCTAGTGGTCACAAGATCATCTATGACTCCTCAACCAAGTAAGTTATTTTCACTTGAAGTGGGGGCTAGATGGCGAGGATTTGATAATCCTCATTTTATTATTCCATAATCATGTAATATGACGTCACATGGTATAACCCTTAATGTTATAGGGAGGAGTAAGTTAGGTAGTCGTAATCTCTTCTACGACCACCCCTAGTCGTAAGTATTTCTATGACTATAGTGTAATCGTAAGTCTGCTACGATTACGTCCGGTCATAAGTCTTTCGACCGATATCTAGTCGTAAGCTTTTTCTCGACTAAGCCCTAGTCGTAAGTCCCGCAGCGACCGATCACCCTTACGACTTCCTCACAATTAACTAGGTTCACTCGTTAGAAGACCCATTTACTAGTGAGGATCCGGCGGTCAAATTACGTAGTTATACGAAATAACTACGGATGATTCTCCACTATCTCTCGATTGGTAACCGTTGGACAGCGTGGGAGGTTACTACTCAGTAATTACTCTCATTATTATGCAACAATGAGCGCCTAATTGGCCTGGAATGACAATCGCCCCTAACAAAGCATAGTATAAATAGGTGTCTCTTGGAGATAATGGGAGGGGCTTTTGGAGAGACAGTCAGTAGTAGTATTAGCGCAAACCTTTTCACAACTTGGCCATACACGCCAAGAATGCTCAAGTCACATGCGCCTGAGAAACATTCAGGATATACGCACCTAAGAAACGCTTGGAACATCCGTGCCCAAGAAACACTGAAACCATGCTCCCGGTACATAGGATGGCAACCAGAATTAATAATCAAACTAATATTAAATCGATTAAAGTCTTAATCACCAAAACCAATAATAACCAAGTGTGTGAATAAATCCTAAAGGGAAATAAATGTCACTAGATTTAATGAAATCCCTCTAAAATAGATAGTGTTTGTGTGATAATTGCATGCTATGCACGTGCGCTACTCCATCCCATGTATGTCGCCTTCACCGATCACCTAAAAGCAACAACAAAGCAGGGGTGAGTCTATGACTTAGCAAATACATTGTAGAACAATAAACAAATAGCCTATCACTCATTTAACTCATCATCATTATCATAAACATGTTCAAATATCAATCTCATCTTCCATGTATTCAAGTTTCATCATTATCTTTTCATATATGCAAATGCTCAATACAAACTTTATAAGCTAATACTGGTATAGCGGAGTGTTCATCCATCGATGACACACTCTATCCTCTATCCTCTATCCCGTGGAGTCTGTCCTCCATCCCGTGGAGTCCCTACCTCCGTAGGATTTTATCAAGAGCAAGCAAAAAAAGTCATATACATGGTAGTACTCACCGCCCAGGCTCTATACAATGCAATTGATGCAGCAATGTTCATTAATCATCAATGTTATCCATTAGCATCATTACCATGTCATCCCCATGGTCATACATCATCATGTCATATATCATTATCATGGCATTTTAAATAAGCAAAAAAAATTACCATGTCAATTCAATTGTAAAAACAAGGGCCAACAGACCGATGTCTACCGTTGTATCATGCACTTACCTTTTAGCCACGAGATCTTAAGTACCAATACACTCCAAATCAGCAATCTCCTCAAACATCACGAGCCGCCACTCAGAGTGAAAGCAGCCTCTCACGATAGGTCGTAGGCTCGAAAGAGCAAGCTGCGAGGAAGACGAGCGCCAGAGGCTCGACAATGCGACGATCATGAAGATCATATATGGGAGAAGAAGGTGGAGCAGAGCCTAGCAAGGACAGAGAAGAAGAACTAGGAACAAGGCCCAGCAAAGATGGAGGCTCAACTAGAGAAGGAGTAGACCGAGGACAGCGAGAGTTGTACAGGGGAAAAGGGGGAATCTCAACAGAGGAGCTGGAAGAAACATCTAGAGGAAAGGGAACATGTGGAACTAGAGGAGAGGGAAGCAGTGAAGCGTGGCGAAGCGTATGGAAAACCGAGGGCGTGAAAAGTCCGAAAGGAGATCCACTCAACAAGAGAATATGAGCTGACAGTAGGGGGACGAGGGTAGTAAGGTTGGGACTCATTGAAAGTGACATCCTAAGAGATCTGCACCCGGCGAGCAACATGGTCATAACTGCGATGGCCCTTATGCTCAAGACTATAGCCAAGAAAAATATACTCAATTGACTGAGCAGTCAACTTGGTGTGCTCACGAGGTGGAAGGGCCAAACAGACACAACCGAAACAGCGAAGGTGACTATACTCTGGAGCTTGACCGTAAAAACCCTCGACGGGAGTGGAACCCTGAAGAGTAGTAGAATGCTACATGTTAATGAGGAAAGCAGCAGTAGAGACAGCCTCAGCCAAAAGTGAGGTAGAACGAAAGAGGCAAGCATGAGAGCACGAGCTGTCTCAAGCAAGTGACAATGCTTACGCTCAAAGACACTATTCTGAGCTTGAGCACTAGGACAAAAGCACTGGGGAAGAGTACCCCGCCTCGAAGAAAGACGAAAAGTAGCAAATAGGTATTCACTAGCGAATTAGCATGAAAAACATGAATGGCCTAATCAAACGAGTGCAAACTATGGTGGCAAACATCTTGTAAATAGAGTGAAGTTGACCACAAGAGGACATGAACTAGATCCAAGTATGACGAGAATAATCATCAATAAAGATCACATAGTAGCGATGACCCCTTTTGAAATGAATGGAGCTAGGGACCTAAACATCAAAGTGAACAAGATCAAAAGGATGAGCGAGTAACAAAATCACTAGAGCTTGCAACCCATACAATGTAAAGATCTATCACCAAAAGCAGACCAAGAAAACCATGACCTACTAGTGATGACAGACGCGATCCATAGAGATGACCCAATGGGGTGCCATTGAGCGAAAAAATAATAGAGGCCATAGAAAAATAGAGGTAGTGGTAGTGGTTGACTTGCTAGAGGAGACAATGGAAGAAAGGTACAACCGGTCGAGCTCCCAAAGACACTGTGAATCATAGTGTTGATGACCAATACCAATCGAGTTCCGTGCGGTGGTCCTAGACACAATAAGAGTCTGACTCAAGAAAAACATGACAATCATGATAAGTGATCTAACATTGAAATTTAATGTGCATAGTAAACTTGAGAGCATGAGAGACTCAGCAGAACATGAAAAGAAGAAGTTGAAAGGATGCCTTGGCCTACAATAGGAAGAGAGGTACCATCTATAATCGAATAGTTAAAGGAAGAGTTGTGGAACTCATAGAAGTGGGGTGAGTAGAATCGGTGTCATGTGAAAAGAAGCACGCAGTCTAAGATCCACAAAGACAAGATATTAGACGAAGGAGATGTCGAGGTGAGGAAGGCTGTTGAAAGGTTCAAGCAAGCTCTCCTAGGTGCCGCTAGGCATTGGACAATGGCCCACCACCGTGACTTCAACATAGTCTCACGGCTGGCGCGTTGGGACACCCTAGGACCAGCTAGGTGGTCAAAGCCGATCCAAGGCAGCCTAGGGGCGCTTGGCAAGGCGACAACGAGGCAGGCTCTACTATCTGCTCTGCTCCGACGCCCGCACCACCCCTACTCCTCTCTTTGCTCCACCACCACCACCGTCAACTGCGCTGCCCTCCCTCTACATCGCCCTCCCCCACTGCTGCTCTGCACTCTGCTTCCGCTCCCACGCTTCCCTTGGTCCCCTATCTACTCCTGTTCGCGAGAGTGGGAGCAGATGGCACAGCGCGGAGGGAGGCGGCCTGCAGGTCGGCAGGGAAGTTGGCCACTGGAGAGAGGACGGCCGAGGCGGGAGATCTTTACGCAAGGCCTGGTTTGGAGAGAGAGCGAGAGGGAGGGGGGCATCTGAGAGAGGGAACTATGAGAGAGGGAGTGAAGTGTGGAGAGAGAGATAGGATAAGGTTCGGTTAGGGGAGGGGTCGTGTGGGCTGTGGGCTGAGGGATTGGATTTTAAGCCCATTAACAATAGTGCTCACTGTGAATTGTCTTTCTTTTCCTACGCTGCACTGCAGCTAGTCGGCCGCCTAGGTGGCCCAGACGCTAGGCGCTGGGCCACCCCTCGACTAGCGCCGAGCACTTTCTTGAACCTTGTTGAGAAGCAAGAGCTGAGACAGTAGAGCCCGAGGAGTCTAGGGACGAGCCGACACTGAGATGCTAGAGCAGGGAGAGGAGCTGTTGTGTGACGTCACTATAGGAGCCCTGGCGAGAGTTGCTAGCTCCTTAGTGGGAAGAACAGCTAGAGCACTTCGGTGGACGTCTACAATGGTAGCCGTGAGTCCACCTACACAACTTAGACTAAAATTGAGTACACGAAGGTCACAATTACATGTACCTTGGAACCCAACGTGGGTCCACCCTCCATACCCTCATGGGTGTGCGCAGCCGCAACACGCCAAGCTCAATGGGCCCCTCGCCCTCCTGGGTGAGGATGGTATTGAGGCTGCTACAGTGACTCGTGTCAACGGCCAGGTCAAAAAAATTGTACGACCACCGCGCAACGTCTCCTGGGGCCGCCATACATGAAAATTGAGTGCATACATTGTAAATACTGTGAAACATACACAAAATGTAATAAAAACGACATATCTAATTAATTCAATTATTGCACCAAAAAAATTATTGCGCTATTAGCGACATATCCAGAACTGATCTACACAACTATAACGACGTACTACATGACACTACAGGACATACCAATACATTCCATCTAAAAGTATGTAATTAACTCTATAATTGCACAAAATTTAAGTTGAGAATATTTTAATTAAGCTCTAACATACCCTATTTAGCTACTCTGGAATTGTTTATAGAATTTTTAGATGTGTTTTTCTATTTTTCTTGTTTAAAAAGTATTTTCGACATTAACAAATTATTTACCATATACAAATAGAAACCAAATTTAAGTTGAGAATATTTTAATTAAGCTCTAACATTCCCTATCTAGCTACTTTGGAATGTTTAGAGGTATCTTTCTATTTTTGAAGTTTACAAAGTATTTTCAGCATTAACAAATTATTTACCGTGTATAAATGGAAACCAAATTTAAGTTGAGAATATTTCAATTAAGCTCTAACGTACCCTATTTAGTTACTTTGGAATTTTTATAGAATTTTTAGAGTTATTTTGCTATTTTCCTAGTTTAAAAAGTAATTTTGAGATTAACAAATTATTGACCATGTACAAATGGAAACCAAATTTAATTTGAGAATATTTTAATTAAGGTCTACATACCCTATTTAGCTATTCTGGATTTTTTATAGATTTTTTATACGTATCTTGCCATTTTCCAAGTTTAAAATGTAAACATTTACAATTTTTTACTGTGTAAAAAAGAAAACCTACAAAGTTTCAGCTTTGTTTGGTTTTTTGCGGATTAAATCTAAATAGTTCAAGTACTGCACTATAAATAATATCTATAGGATAAACTAAACTATATACAGCTAAAATGGTCTACTAATCAAACTACAATATAGCTTACATTATCTCATCCATTGAATTCTATATCTCTAGTTTTATTTGCTAACCTATCAGGGTTTCGAATTTATATACAAAGTTGTAAAAACATTTACTGCAAAGTCTTGCGATCGGATCTGCATTACTCCCTCCTCCTCCTCCGCTACTGAATGGCAACACTTCACTATGTCACTTTTCCTCTCTTCTCTCCTCTTCTTTTCTCGTAATTAAAATGAGTTTTCAACCGATCTTGTGGGTTTATATAGTCTAGCATCTGTCGCTAGTTGGAGTAGCGACAAGATGGTGCGCGTTCCTATCATCATTTCAATAGCGATTGACACACAAATCAAAGTATGTCGCCTTAATAGGCTTATGTCGCCATTTCAACGGACGACGAGACCTTATCGCTAGTTGAAATGGCAACATGAACCTATTTTTGTAAAAAAAAAAATCAAAAAAATTCGAGATCCATCTGTATAAAAGAGGATCGAATGGGATAATAAAAAAAATAAGAAAATTACACTGTAGATCCCTGAACTTGCGAGATTGTACCACTTAGCTTCATGAACTTGCATTTTATTTCAGACCCTAGACTTGGAGGGGATGAAGTCGTTTACATTCTTGTAAGTTCTACGAATTTGAAAAAGTATCACAATTTAGATAGCTAAGTGACACAACCTCGTAAGTTTAAGAGGCTGATAAAGTAAAATACAAGTTCAACGAGCTAAATGACATAACCTCGTAAGTTCAAGGACCTATAATACAATTTTATCATAAAAATACACATAAACTATATAAACGAGTCAATACTTTTTAGGGTTCGTTTGATTTGTGGAATTGAATTGGGTCAATGGAATTGGAGCTCTAATTCAATTTCGTGTTGAAATGAAATTGATTTATGATTCTGATTCATGTGTTTGGATGGCAACAAAATTGCAAATAAGAATTACAACCCAATTCAATTCCTTAATTGCAGATCTGAGAAATCCCATCCACCGAGTCGCCTCCCCCCCTCCCACACACACACACATCTGATCCCTCCCCCAACTCTGGCGATCGGCGAGCTCAACGGCGGCCTAGCCCCGGTGAGGCGGGAGGTGAGGACGCAGGTGCCGTTGTGCGCGGCCCTCGAAGATGAGCACGCGGAGGCCGGAGCGGAGGAGCTGGCGTGCGGCAGCGAGGCCAGCGAGCCCCGCGCTAATGACGAAGACGGAGGCGGCGCGGGCCTAGGGCGCGTCGGGAGGAGGCGAGGCGGGGAAGGTGATGGAGACGGCGAAGTTGATATGGCCCTCACGGGAGGCGACGGTCTCAAGGAAGCGCGCGAGGGAATGGCTGGCGCGGGTCGGCGGCCGGAGATGGGGAAGAAGCAAGCTGCTGCTAGAGTCAAGGTGGCGGTCGAAGGCCGAAGATGGGGAAGAAGCAGGTTGCGGCTGGAGTCGAGGTGGCAGTCGGAGATGGGAAGAAGTCGAAGGCGGCAGCTGCGGCGGTTGAGGGAGCTCGCCACGAACCAACGGCGACAGATCTGGTTGCAACAGCGAGCCAGCGGCGATCGATGGCGTGATTTCGGCGACGGCAATCGACTGCAGCGGGAGTTCGCCGACGACGGCCGCTAACGGGGGTCGACGGCCGGAGTTCGCAGGCGGCGGCCGACGGCCGGAGTTCACCGACGGCAACGGTGGATGAGAGGAGTAGGTGTGTTCATCGTAGGAGCTAGATCAGGGCTTGTTTGGGGCTGAATTGTGATGGATTGGTCTGTAGTTATAAAGAAATCTGGTGGAATTGGGGTCAAATTTCAAGATCGATGGCATATTTGGTTTCCGATCATGCTAAAATTTTGGTAATATCAAATCCTAAGTAATGCCAAAAAATAGATAAAAAATGGTGTTTAGATTATAGATATACCATTCATGACAATATCGAAATTGATGTTTTGAATCATAGTCATGCTAAAATTGTGAGTATGACATGTAGGTCTCGTGATTACATCTATTTTTCTATCAAAATATGTCAATATGGGTCTTATTTTGTTGATTAAATAACAAAGAACATATGAGTTCAAACAGTTACAAATCGGATACTTAGTTTAGAAAATATGATCATTTCAAACCTGTTACTTGAACTAATCATGCAATTAATTCCACTACCAACAGCCGACCAACTTCTCTCACCTATCATGTCTCATTTGCTTCTTCCGAACAAATTTTGGCGAAGCATTTGTCCGTCCGCACCAAGCCAGCGCAATGGCAAGAAAGCAGTGACATTACCAAATTTTGAGGACAATGTCAAATATTAAAACGAAACCAAACACTAGCCAAATTTTTAAAGCAATACTAAAATTTGGGTTAACTTGCTTGGCCCTAAACCAAATAGGCCTCAATTCCAAAGCATTCAAACAACCTTTGAATTGGAATGACAATTTCAATCCTCAATTCAGCCCACTTGGACATTCAATCAAGGTATTAAAGTATATTGCCTATATTTCTTTGTCAACTTAGCTTTTGGTGAATTGGTTGGTTGTAAAATTTAATATGGTATCGAGCTTAGAAATCATGAGTTCGAGACTTGGCTAACCTAATATTAAAAAGATTAATTACAATCTACTTCAAGTTCACATCTTTGGCCTAACAGAGAGGGCTGAAAACGAGCCAAACTCGTCTAAGCTCGTTCTGAACAGTGGCTCGGCTCAGCTTGTTTTGAAAATGAGTGGAACCTCGGCTCGGCTCGGCTCGGCTCGGCTCGAAAGAAGTTTGAGTGGCTCGAATAGCTCATTCGAGCCAACAACCACCCAGCCAGAACGATCGAACGAGTCACAGGAGGGTACAAAGAGCTTAACAAGTCATATTCCACCATAAAAAACAATAGCATGACAGGCTTACTCAGACAGAAATCAAACATTTCAATCATAATAAGAAGGAATAATCACTTGTCTTGGCTATGTGCAATTTGCAAAGCATTACTTTAGTATGAGACATCAACAAGTCAATTAGTCAAATAGTATAGAATCTAGCTTACTGCACTATGAAAGAGAACATTACCATCAGGATTCAAGTAAGCTGCAAACTTCTCAGTTCCTAGCAGTACAGAAAAACTAAATTCGCACTGAAAGCCACAAAGAAATCAAAACTAACTAAGAACAATTGGATCATGAATTCTTTCAATTGCACACACAATCCTCACTAATCGCATGTTCTTACCATACTTAACCAACTTGAACCAACAACGGGAGCAATAACCATCCCACTAAGAACAATTAGATCATGAATTCTTTCAATTGCACACACAATACAACATAGTGTGAGACATATATTTCACTCTCACGGTCTCACCCGCGATGCACGCCGATCCCATGCCCTCGAACACCTCGAGACTCCATCTCCATGACGCATGATACATCCACTCAGCCGCTGGAGCTTGGCATTGGCGGAGCCTCTAGTGTTCTTTGGCGCAGCTTGTTGGCGATGTGGATCTCGACGTCGCAGAAGACGCCGCACAACTCTGCCTCGTCGGTAAAGACAACACCACCGCCGCGCCCTTGCGTCGCGCCGTGATCGATCTTCATGGCCCCTCGACCTCCACGTATCCACACCAAGGCGCTGTCTGTCGAGGAAGCTTCCACCACCCACCTCTAAGAGGAATCACGAGGGCAAGGGAGGCGCGGAGTGGAGGCTGGCGGAGGGGAAGGCAGAGGCGGCGGTGAGCGGCCGGTGGGTGAGGGAGGTGGCGGGTGGAGGTGAGGCGAGGGGTGGCGTCCTCGCGAGCACCACAAACAGTGGCCAGCGGCACGGTGGAAAGGGGATCGGGAGGAATAGATGGAGATAGGGAGGTGGGGATTGGGATGGGAGGGGAGGAATTGACGGAGGTGTGTGGGTGGGCACGGGCGCAGAGGAAGGTTGGGCTTTGCCTCACGCGACGGGTTTCGTGCGCGTGACGAATGAGCCAATTTGGCTCGTGGCGGCTCGAGCTCGGCTCGATTTTCACCGAGCCAAAACTAGGCTCGGCTCACTGAAACACGAGCTCGAGCCGGTTCGCTTCGCAACGAGCTCGAGCGGGCTTGAGCCTCGAGCTATTTTTAGCCCTACTTATCATCGACGATCTTGCTAGAGGCGGGAGGATTTGGGATCTGGCGAGAGGAGGAGAGGTAAAAGTGCAGAACGGTATTCTCCGCACTCATCTAATGTTAGACATGATCATGTTTGAGATGATCATTTTACACAACATATTTGAAAGATAGGCGTAACGCAGTCCAAAGCCGGTAGAAATCCAGGGGGATCCAAAGTTTGAGATGGGCCCGCTGCCCTTGGCCCCAGATGCATCACCCCGATAGAAATACACTCTCCTCCAAAGGGACATCAGCATGGAGAGACGCTAGCTTGCCGTGCGTTGCGTGGTGTGGCTTCCGCACGGTGGTCCGACCGCCGGGCCCAGCTAGTGGTCCCGGTCACATGCTCGGCAGTGCCTGCCGCGAGCGAGCCGACGCGCGGCGCGGGCCGTCGGGCCGAGATCGGACGGCGGGGCCACGTCTGCGGGCGCTCGCGGTCGGGAGATAAAAAGGCTGCGGCGGCACAGGTCCGAAAGGCGCGTGCGTGGATGCACCAAGAGATGAGATGGGGCGGGGACAGACGAGAATTCTTTTCAGCGCGTTTAGCGACCCTGTCAGCGACCGCCTTTTTCCCATGGAATAGCAGCAGCAGGTACAGGTTGTAGACCCGAATTTATTCCCAACCGTTCCCCAGCCTTTTCGCTTCCATTTTTAAAGCATCTCTAATAGTATATTTATTGTCATTTTTCGTTATGCAATGTCAACAAAATTTTCGTGGAGGAGAGAGGAGAAGAGAGAGAACATGTCGTCTCTTCCGAAGAGAGCGATCGTGCACGAGAAAACAAGACATGATATATTAATTTACTCTAGTTGACATGTAGGCCCGTTTTAAAGAAAAATTATAAAATATAAGTGTTGAATAGTGTACTAGAGACTGTCTATTGGAGATATTGTCTCTAAAAATGATGTAACATATGTTAGAAATAATATTGTCTCTAACTATTGAAGATGTCATAAGTAGATGTAGTGTTTTTTGTATCGTTGTTTTAGCCTTTTAGGTTAGATGCATCAGATGCGCAGGTGTGCAGTCTGTATGGTACGCTGTTCAGTTGGGGCTACGTTCAAAATTCAAACTTCAGACGGGGATCGTTTGAGTGGAGTGGTGGTATGTCTATGAAAGGTTGGTAGCGATTTTTTCTTTTATTAAAATTGCCTACATGACATTGAAGTTTTTAACACGATTTTTAAGCTTTGGCCAAACACGGTGAACTTTTATTGCTCTTACTACAATACACTAAAGCACTCAAAATAACATTTTCCTATATCTTGGAAGAGAAAATAGGAAATATGCCCAAATTACCCTGTTTCTCCTCTTCCTTTCTATCACCAATATCGTGTGGGTAGGTAGCACATGATACCTTGTCCTCACTCCTTCTCTCTTTCTTTGCTCTTCGTTGTTCTGCTTTCACCAAGATACACGGTCCACCCCTTCTCTCACTGTCTCATCTCTCCCCATGGGTGGCGAGCGGACGAGAGACCGGGACGACGGAGAGGAGGCGGTGTAGCCTCTTGTGCACGTTGTCGTCGCTGAAGTTAGGGAATAAGCGGCGACGGATCCGGCGAGGCGGGACAGTGAGATCTGTCCAAGGTGACGCTGGAGCTAGGGAAAAAGCATGGTTCCTCTCCTCGGACTTCCAGTGACGGCCTGCATATCGTCGCCGACATGCACAAGATTCTTTTAACATGCCACCGACATGCATCTTATCCTTGGCGGTAGCTGTCGGATCTTGTCGTCTTCCTCACCTCCGGTTGTCCACCATGCCACCGACCTCCACATCGTGTTCAACACTTAGGCAGCGGCAAGAACATAAGCAGAGGTCATGCGCCTACTCCGTCCGTCCCTAGTCTGCTCGCCATGGCCGTACAAAGTGCGGGGAGGTGGCGCGAGCACGATGCTGGCGGCGCCATGGCCGAACAAGTCGTGGCAGCGTGGGATTGCGTGGGGGCTAGCGTGGCGTATCGGCGACCATGGAAGGCAAGCATAAAGAGGAGGAAGAATAAGGCCCGTTAGTTTAGGCTTAGACTTTTTGTCTCATAGCTTAAAACCAGCGTTTTGTTTTAGCGACTTATAAGCGGTTTGCTTTTAAGCCAAGCTAATCATTTGGTAGTCTAGCTTTTTCTTGAGTTGGCTTATTGGCTTCAATGATGAATGTCTAAAATACCCTTTTTACAAATGAGCTACAAAGAGTTTTTATCATCTATTTCAAACACACAACAACCACATGATTAACAAGCACTCACACATTCTTGCAACCAAATTCACATATCATAGTCTATTCTTGCAGCCAAATTATTGAATCAGAAACTAGTTGAACACAATTATTTTGCCAAGAAAAAACCCTTATCAAATCAGAGATCTCAACAGACAATTCAATTTTACAACCAAATCTGAATATGCAACAGACCTTTCCATTGTTCAGAAAAGAGACTGTAACCTTGACTTAGCAAAAGCCAAAATGTAACCTACAACTACTATCATTAAATATCATTACAATTTTTTTTTATCAAAACAACAACTACTAACAGCTAGGCTTTATAACCAAATATTTTTAACAACATGGATAACATAAATTTCAGCAAGGAAATAAATTCTAAGTTCACAATTATTACAATCCAACAATACCAACAGCATTATGAATAAGCTTCAAATAGAAAAGGTCATCAACTAGCAATGATAAAAACCGTAGGAACTATTAGAAACACATGATAACCAATTATTACAATGGAAGTTCTAACATGGTAAAAGAAGTAGTGTTTAAATGGAGTGAAGTGCAATAAAGTGAAACCATCCCATGAGCTAATTCCACCGTTGCATGCCGTTCTCAACATTCACCAAACAACAAAAGGCAAGAGTGAGTCTAAGACTCGCAAGTACAAGTAAGCAACATATAAGACATCATATCAATGACATATCAATTTTATTATTTCAATTACATACTCAAATGTCATGAATGTAATGCAATTTATGCACATGTCTCTACTTCACTTTGCATATCTAAGGGTATGGCCGAGTGTAACACCGTCAGCGTTCACTCATGCCCGCATTATCAAATGTGGGGATCCATTACTGCCCTTTTCAAGCGGAATCTCATTGCCCATGTCTTAAATATGGGGATCTCATCCCACTCCCATGGGTTTTTTCTTTCCAACATGAATGCTTGAAATGAATAACTTCCATGCTTTTCAATATTCATCATCAATTAACGAAATATAGAAGCAATAGAAAATAATCATACTCACATGAATAACATTACAAGCGCCCTTTAGTCAATTGGTACCACCAAACATCCAATATTGCTCTAAAATGTACTTGCCTTCTAGATGCACGATCGGGTTGATGTTGTAATGACTCAAATATATCGGGTCATACAAGATCTTGGCAAGATGTGGAGAAGTAGCTTATCAACTAGAGTCGGAAGCCTTGTCAAAAGATACATAATGTCTTCCACGTGTCGCATTAAAGAAATGCTGCGGCGCGAAGATCATACCTTCCTAAAAGCTTTGACCTTCAAGAAGATCTCACCTCGTGGAGCGACCAATTAAAATTACGGATGTCGCGAGCGTCTTACCAAAAGCAGAATCATCAGATCATACAAGGTGCAGTGGAGTCACCATCCAGAAAGTGAAGCCACATGGGAGAAAGAAGAAGAACTCAAGGCCAACTACCCTCATCTTTTGCTAACTAAGCTTGAATCTAAAGTCGAGATTCCCTTTAAGAGGGGTAGGTTTGTAACAGCCCAAATTTCAAATTTCATTTGAAAATAAAGTTTAATGATTTTTGTGGATTTCTCTGAAATTTTTAAAAAGCTTTTATTTAATCAATTTGAAGCTAAACAAATTTATTTGCAAAATCTATTACCACAAAATAGTGGAAATATTTTAATTAAGTCCTAAATGCTCGGAGAATTTCGTGAATTTTCTCAAAATTTTTGGACTTAATTTGCTATATTCTAAAGCCTATTTGAATTATCGAATTAAATTAATTAGAAAATCAAAAGAAAACTCCAAATAGTATTTGGTAGAAACTCATTCAGCCAGACCACTTCACACGCCACGCGGCCCACTCGGCCCGCTCCTCGCGCAAACCCCTTCCTCTCGGGCCGCGATTTTAATCCAGCAATTTGCGCTCACCATCACTGCCGTTTCGCCCCATCTATTTTCGACCGTCAGATCAAAATCGGACGTGCCTCATCGTCCTCCTCCTTTCCTTTCTTCCTCCTTCCCTCTTTCCTTTCTCTACTTGCGCCGCCATTGTTGCCGAATCGAAACCTTCAAAACGGCGACCGCCGCATATCCTAATTGTCGCGCATTGAAGTCCTTGATCTTCTCCGCCTCCAACACGACCGTTTCTTTCCATCCCCGTAGCCTCAAATCCCAGTTTACCGCCGTCGTCGCACAACCTTCGCGGCGCTCCACGTTGAACCGACCACGCCCTTGCCTATAAAAGGGGCACTAGGGCGCCTCACCGCGCGCCTCGGCACCACCATCACGGCCCTCCTCCTCGCCCTAGCGCCCTAATTTTGTGTTTCTTCACCGAGACGCGGAAGCTTCAAGCTTCGCTTGCTCCACCATCGAGCTCCTCCATCCCATTGTCGGCACCATCGTCATCGCCTCACCGCGTCGCGCTGCATTGCCGCCACCCACTTGCCTGAGAACCTGGGATCACCTTCTTCGTCGACACCGAACCTCGCGCCGCTCTTTGGCTCGTTGCGACTCCCTCACACCCCTCCGCCGCAAGGTAATGCCTAGGATCGGTGTCATGCTAGCTCCACGTTGAGCACCTCCACTCGACTCGCCGCAGCGTGAAGCGCCGGCAGCTCGAACCGAGCACCACCGTCGCCGGTCCTCGTGGCTCGACCACCTCGAGCGCCACCTCACTCCGTGGCGCCGCCCGGCACTAGAGCCGCGTGTCACGCGGGTTAGCGCCGCGTGGCGAGATCCACCGCCGGCGCGCCTTGCTCGGTGGAATTAGTCCACCATGAGCCATGTCATGACACATGGGCCCCACTCGTCGATAAAATATTTTAATTCCTTTAATTCTGGAAAATCCTTTTTGGCGTCAAGATTGCGCAATAAATAGATTTTCAATATTAAATTAATTCTGAAATTCAATTAAATTTCAGATTTAGGTTTAAACTTCAAAATCCATATCTTTGCATCGAACTCCAAATTGGGTGGTTCAAGTTGTAAAATTTGTCTAAAATCATGATCTAGATATTTAAACCAAAATATTCCAATTTGGAGTTATTTTGAATTATATTTTGAATTTATTTGAATTTGAAGTTAATTTATCGTATTTCAGTATAGACCTCGGCGACTCGGAGAGTTAGATCCTTCCGACGATTTAGAGTTTCAAGACTTCAACGAAGGCAAGTTACACTATTGATCATATTGTTCCCAGTATTTTAAAGTATTTAGTTCTGTTTTTAAATTACTATTGCATGCACATGTTTATATAAATGTTTGAATGTCTGTTTTTGTATATAGTTATTCCAACTTCCATGGTATGGCCAATTTGATTATTGAATATGAATGCATTGTCACCTTAGGTAAAATTTGTCATATGCTTAGCTATGCTTAGATCATATTTATGAATTTGGGAAGGTTTAGCCAAATCATTTACAATTTGATTTTAAATTGGATTACGTGGTATTGTTTTACCACAGCTTATAAAGAGGTTTTACTCTAAATAAAATAAAATGGGTTTGGACTTGGGCGAGATGGATGGATGGTGGGTGCAGGTTCATGCACGGGCCTAATCTGGTTAGGATTAAGGCCCAGGGTTTTGATGGAAAGATGCCCAAGTCAGTTAAGGACCGGTCTTTGAGCGTATTTTGCTACGCCTTACCATACCACCACATGTCTTGTATGGCGTGATTTGGCTAAATAATTTGTGGTGTCTTAGTGTTATTTGTGCTATGTTGTATGTGTGGGTGTTGGTTAGACATTAGTTGCACCTAGCGCAAGAGGGGGCTCCCGGAGGATGGTTAGCCCAATGGTAGCGAAACCTTAGCGGGCATAAATACATTAAGACACTGCATTGTAACGGCCTCATGATAATTGCTTAGTCACACGCCTTCGGAAGCGTACTTTGGCCGACATTAAAAGCAAATTATCTCTTGTGGGTAAAGCCGTACAAACTCTGCAGAGTAGAAACTATTCGAATAGCCGCGTCTGCGGTCATGGACATGCTAGCAAAGCCACTCTAAGTTAGACTTGTTTTTGGTTTATAAAATAATTTCCACAGATGATTTTAGGATGGATAATCTTATGGTAAAATTGGGCGGTTAGCCAAGTGATAGGAGGTATCCTTCACCATTCATTTAATGGAGGTTATCCACTATTCATTATCATTTTAATCATCGATTTCGCTTATAATATTAAACTGCCTTAGAAAATTATTAATGGTATTTAACACGAAAATCTTGTTTATGCAAAATAACCCTGCCATTAGCCTTTGTTTACCTTATGCATGCATTAACTTTCAATATTGGTGTAACTTGCAAGCACGGAAGTTGTGTGAGGACCCTGTTATTGGAAATGTTACTAATTAAATTCATCTTTAGCACAATTGTTAATGAAGGAAACAGATCACCTCTTTATTAAAAACCATGCTAAAGATATAAATTTAACAAATGACGATCCAAAGAATGTGATTCCGGATATATATGATTCACAATGGTTCCCGGGATCAACGACCATTGCATATATATCCTTCATCAACATTGCATCAAACACATACCTATCATACATTGATATAATTAAACATAAGGTTACATCATTCTATTAGTACTACAATATTAAGTGACTTGGTCACTTTAGCGATATCTGTGGAAGCAAAATAAGCGGAAAATGTCCACCAATGGCCTCATCCACCGCAGCAATTGCGTGGAGGAAAGAAATAGCGTCACTCGTTAGCGTCCACCCCGATCGGCGCTAACGGGTACTTCATAGAAAACCATCCTCACCGCAACAATAGGTGGTGGCACCTTGAGTACAAAAGGTACTCGGAGAAGTCTTACAAACTAACAAAAGAAAGTGGTTATTAGATCCTATTCAAAGGGGTAGAGTTGTTACATGCATAAGGTTACAACAGGAAGGTATAAAGGTTCAAATTTGCATAAAGCGATACACCTTATCCTACCAAGGCTAACTTTTAATAAAGCAATTTAATAAATCAAAAATAAAGTAAAACGATAGAAGTAAATACATTAAATGTAAACAAGATGCGATGCATGATTCCCTCGTGCAAACCGAAAATAAACAGAAACCACATTTTGGAAATCAAAATCTCTATACAGTGATATCGGTTCAAGTTATCGTCCATGACCGTGGACACGGCTATTCGAATGATTTATACCTCTGCAGGTGTACATCTTTACCCACATGACTTAGCTAGCCCGTTGTCTTCGGATGCCTCCGAATGATGACACACTTCCTTTGGTATGCCGACCGGGGAAGCTAAGATTTGGTATTTTTCAACAAGCCAACACTATTGAGTTGGACCCCCATGTGTGAACTAATCCCATTAGTGTAGGCTATACCACCTACTAACCACGGGGCACACATGTTGTGTCAGTAATGCCGATCCAAACAATTTAAAGCGGGTGGTTCCTACCCATAGTAGAATGCTATCGGCACCATTAAGGTATCGTATATGCGGCGAGGCACATATACGCCCTACCCTCCTAAGAACATCCGATACTGACATACAAAGCTCACATGGCATAAAACGCAGTCCTCAGACCTAAGCATCTATGCCATACAAGGTCAATACACATATCCTTACTCTCCTGTTTCCAACTCAATAGTCTCAACATTTTACTTAACCAAACAGCGCCCATACCTGCATGTGGAAGTACGTGGGGACTTGAGCTGAATAGTCGAGTTCGGTCCTTAATCAACCCGGACAAGTCCACCACAAACCCAATCTCGTGCACAAAAGCACCATCACTAGCTTCCTCTTGTCAGATCAATTTGAATTTCAAATACAAGACTGATTTAAAGCTGGACAAAGAGTTTAAAATAACAAGGGTTGAGTTGTGATTCCATGTTTGACAAGATATGCTTGTCAAACTCTAAAATCTCTAGATCGCATATCTAAGCCAAATCTGAAAATAGACCATATAGTATACAGAGTACTACACTAGAGTTGAGTGTATGGTCATAATTAAGGTAATCCACCATGTCAAGGTTATAGCTAGCTATTACAAGTCACATTTTGTATTTTCAGACAAATAGCATGCACAGATATCACCTTGGATTTGTAAAAGCTATTGTACAAAATCTGGTTCAATATGGTGCAAAGAGGATGCTTGCCTTGATAGTAATAGACTTCATTGTGAGCTCAGGTTGTTGAAGTATAATCAAAAGCTTCAGAGAACCACTTCTAAAAGAAGCAATAAAATCAATAAATACCAAAACGACAACTAGTATAAATTATCGAAATTGTATGATCAATAAAGAAATGCATGATTAACAAGCATGCTTAAGTTATATTTACCCTTATAGTGATAATAACCCATTTTATAACCTATTGTTTTCAAAAGCGAAATTAGAGTTTAGTGCAAAGTTCCGGTTTTGATTTTAGAAAGAAAAAAGGGACATGATTGCAATTTGGAAAAGAAGTATAGAACATGCAAAAGTTCATAAATGAATCTTAGCATGATATTTTAGGGTAATTAATATCCCAAACCAATCTTAGTCTAACCTAACTAGTTAGATCACAACGACTAGAAGGAATTCATTTTTATCGATTAAGCGACAAAAAGAAGCAGAGAGCAGATCTTAGCTAGAAGTTAAAATTGATGATGACAAGAATTGAAAGATCAACTTGTCATGTTTGTTAGGGTTTAGTCAAAACCTAAATAAGATAATAAGTTGACAGAAGAACCCTAGGTCTTGAAAATGACACAAAAGACCGAAAAGCTAGAATAGCAACTTTTGATTTGAAGCAAGATCAAGCTACGATGCTTAAAAGAATGATTCACAGTGACTTCTAAGGTTCTTAAGATGCTCAAGATGTCGAAACTAGGGTTTTGGCTTACCAGTATGGAAAGATACCAAGAACTCAAAACTGATGATGATGGATGAGAAATAAACTCGGATTTAACCTACAAAAGATAACCAATCTTTATTGTAAGTAAAACCATTGCTTAAGGATGGATAAGCAAAGGATAGAAGCAAGAATCCCACTTTGGCGAGAAGGAAGAAAATGAGCTTGAGTGGTCAACAATGGTTCAGACTCAAAAAGCTAGGGTTTATATATAAGAGAGTTGAGCTCTGAGCAATTGGGAAAAGTCTAGAGCTTGATGAGGTGTCCATTTGGGGCTAATTATCCCAAAATTAGTTGCAAAAACTTTGGGATAAACCTCTCCTTGATTTCAGAGAGAGTCTGCGCCGAGAGACGAGGAAGATGATAAGAATCACCGACATGTGGGTCCCATTGTCATCCTCGATCGCGCGGCCTCACAAAGCTCAAAGAATGTCACCGTCCGATTGGAAATGGTAATTTGTGATAAATAGAGAGATTAAATGATTTGAATCGGTATCATTTAATATGGACCGCACGATCTAGATCGACCGATCGAGATCTAAATGGAATCCGAAGGCTCAGGGCTCGCTTTCAAAGAGAGGCGTTGGATTGAAATCCAACGATCAATTAAAAATATACCGTCACCCTTTTAGATGCGATGGCACAACACCGTTGGATTTGATTTCTACGGTTAGGATGAAAAGTTAAACGGATGGTCCGATTGCATACACTCATATGGACCATACGATTAAAATCCAACGATCCACCGATTTTGGGTTTTAAAGGCCCACGGTCAAAAAAAGCGTCGTAGGATTGAAATCAAAGGCCCGCATAAACAGCGCCTCGATTTCAAATTGAAATAAGCGATACCGTTAGATCAAGGATGGACGGCCACGCGATTGTGCGGGGATCGGAGTCGTCAGAATGCATACACTGTCTGGGCCACGATGAAGATCCAACGGTCCGCAGAGAGTGCGGGCTTTAACACGCGAGAAAAGGAAAAGCGTGAGGATTTGAATCTAACGGCCGAGATAAGCGCGCCTTTAAGTTTAAAGCGAAAAGGCGTCCACGGTTGGATTGGAAGCGAGCGGTGGAGATTGAACATGGATCCGAGTTGTCGGTTGCACACACTAACCTCGCTCGTTAGATCAAGATCCAACGGTGGAGATTAAAGTATACACGTGGACGTCTCGCGGGATCGTGAGCTGCCTCGCTCGATTGAAGATCGACGGCTCGCATCACGCGTGGATGTCGGGCTCGCGTTGGGACGTGACCGAGCTGCACCAAGTCGCATCGGTTGGACCCAAACACGTGAGACCGAGTCGCCACTGATGCAAGGGTTGGGTTTAGACCGGTTTAGTTGACCGCACCCATTTCAACACTTAAAAGGTTTGACTCGGACTTTAAAAATATCAAATAAATTTATAAATTCATGAAATTTTTACTGTAAGCTACTGGGATGATATATTTCCAGATAAATTTTATAAACCATATTTTCACTTTGTAAAATACACAAATATTTATTTCAGTCGAAAATATTTATTTAAAGACAATAAATTTTTCTTTAAGCCCAAATAATTTCTAAAAATGCAACAAAAATAGTTTTAGTCAAGATAATTTACCTAGGCTTTAATAAAAATACTTCCAGTCATAATACAAGTTTTATCTTGTATCCCTTTAAGACTTTGAATGGTTCTTTAGGGTTTTGACTACAAAGGAAGGTTTTAACTTGTAACATCTTGCCCAAAGTGTAAACATGAACAATAATGCCATGAACAGTATCTCATTATCGCTCATAAAGCATTTTATTATCAAGTTATAAACTTGGGGCTGTTACAAACCTACCTCCATAAGAAAATCTCGTCCCAGATTTGGAACAAGTTAAAATCGGGAAGAAGTGAAATGGAAATGAATTATGAGGAAATTCAACATCTGTTGTTTTGATTTCCTTTAAAGATAACAAAGAAGAACCTTACATAACAACATAGTGTTATTATTACATCTTTGTTTACATTGGTTTGTTTAAACTTTCCTTTCTTGATTCAAAGGAAAGTACTAAACAACAAAAGATGGGGTGCTCGATCCGCATCGATCTTGGCGCTCCCAAGTGGCTTCATCCTCGGAATGATTAGCCCCGAATTTTCAAGAACTTGAAGACGATTTCTTGTTCTCGCGCTCCATTGTGTCGAGGATACGCATCTTGGTTGCTCTTGATATGAAAGATCGAGGTTGAGATCAAGATGCTCATAAGCGCTGCCTCAAAAGGAACACGAAGGCATTTCTTTAATTGAGACACATGAAAAGTATCATGCATCTGCGAAAGTGATCGGTAGTTCCAATTGGTAAGCTCTGACTCCTCTGCAGCAATGATTCGAAGGGTCCGATATAACGAGGTGCGAGCTTTCCTTTTACTCGAAAGCGATGAGTACCCTTCATGGGTGACACTTTAAGATAGACATGGTCATCCACCTCAAAGCTCAACTCACGACGGCGATGATCGCATAGCTCTTCCGACGGCAGCATGCGTTTTCAAACAATCCGAATCGCATTTAACTTGCTCTTCCTGCTTCCTTTACCATATCCTGGGCCAAAGAATGATCTTTCACCCGACTGGACCAATTCAATGGAGTCTCAAGCTCTCCCATACAAGGCTTCAAAAGGTGACATTTGAATACTTGCACTGTAGCTATTATTGTAGGAAAATTCCACATATGGCAAAGATTTCTCGAGTCTTTGCTATAAGATAGCACATAGGCTCGAAGAAGATCTTCCATTACTTGGTTCACTCTTTCGGTTTTGACCACCTGGTTTGAGGATGGTAAGCGATCTTGAAAGAGAGTTCGATCCCATAGCTTTGATGAAGGCTATTCCAAAATGGGAGTAAAGCGAGGACCACGGTCGAAACAATAACTTTAGGAACACCATGAAGACAAACAATTCTAGCAATATAAAGCTCGCTAATTGCTTGCCATTGAAATCGATCTGGCCAGGAATAAAATGAGCCACTTTAGTTAAGCGATCGATGATCACCCAAATGGCATCGAGATCCTTGGAAGTCTTGGGAAGACCGAGAACTAAATCCATACGATCTCTTCAGCCACTTCCATTGTGGAATAGGCAAAGGTTGAAGGAGTGCCGGTGGCTTGGATGTTCAGCTTTAACCATTTGGCAAATATCACATTCAGAGAACATCTTGAGCAATTTGCCTCTTCATATGGCTCCACCAAAATATTTTCTTTAAATCTGGTACATCTTGGTACTCCCGGATGCAAAAAACTTGAAATATGAGCCTCTCTAAGAATTAGACTTCTTAGATGAGGATCAGTGAGTACTACCAAGCGATTGATATCGAATCATCCGCGACCATCTTGAAAACTCGTTGGCTTTGCCCTGCACCATATTCCCTTGATTTGGCTACCTCGGCATCGGTTATGCAGGCCTCGAGAATCTAAGAGATTCTAATGTTGGCTCCACATGTAATGCAATGAGGAAACTGCTCCTACCAATTCAAGACTTAGGCGCGGAAATCGGCACACAAGTCTTTTTGGCGGGTAGAGAAGATATGCGATTGCATTGTGACTTTCTCGCAAAGCATACGCCACAACATTGGCTTTACCGGGATGATAATGAATACCCATGTCGTAGTCCTTGATCGGTTCAAGCCATCTTCTTTGTCTCATATTCAAATCAGTTGAGTGAATATGTACTTGAACTTTATGATCGGTGTAGATCTCAACGATTACCAGGAGGTAATGTCGCCAAATCTTTAATGCATGGACCACGGCAGCCAATTCCAAATCATGAGTAGGATAATTAACTTCATGAGGCGCAACTGCCGGGATGCATATGCCACAACTCGGCCTTCTTGCATAAGCACACAACCAAGTCCATGGTGAGATGCATCGCAATAAATATCGAAGCTCTTAAGAAC